>CM060941.1:926556223-927156223 GCA_030765085.1 Allium cepa
TGTCGAAAGGCTCATGACAACATACGATAGGTAAAACTTTCGGCAATGTTGAAAGGTTCACAATAATCAAGTGAAGAGCAACCTTCGGACAATGACGAAGGGTCCACAACAACCAAGTGAAGAGCAACCTTTGGACAAGGTCGAAGGGTTCACAATAATATATAGAAGGCAAACCCTTCGATAAAGTCAAAAGGTCATGGAGGCATAAAGAAAAGCAGAACTTTCGACAATTTCGAAAGGTCCATAATGGCATATGAAAGGCAAACCTTTTCGACAAAGTTGAAAGGTTTACAACCGCATATAAAAGGGAGACCTTTCGAACTAGTCGAGAGCATGGAGTCGAATGGAGGGCTGTCTGCATCTATAAATAAGAACTAAAGGGTTCAATTTTGAGGGCCGAACTCTACGGACTGAATTCATCTTCTTTTCTCCACTTTCATTGAGATAATTCTTCTGTAAAAACCCTAAACTAAATTAGGGAGAGGGGTCAATTTCTTGTAGCTCATTTTGGATATGAATAAAATGGAGAGGAGCTGCGTTTTTTATGGTTTTGATGTTTTTCATTCGAGATTAAGAAGTTGTTCGCGTGTAGCCTTTAATGGTATAAGTTGAAGCAGTAGTGCCATGCCTGGCGAAATAGGTATCAAGTTCTGTTGATGTTGTATCATTTTGTTTTTTTCGGTGTATTATATTGACCATTATATTGACCGTTGATTTTGCTGATTCTTTAATTTTAATTTTCGAACTAATAAAATGATTGAAGCTTCGATACACATACAAGGCTAGGATCAATGGCCTTCTTTATTTAACATCATTTATAGCATTCTGATATCAACCATAAGTTTATATTTAAATATTTGATTCATGTGACAGGAGAGAAAAATCAAGAGTATTTAAATCTAAACTTGTGACCGACAACATAGGGCTAAAAAATGGTGCACTAATCCTAGATTTAAACATAAACACACATATATGTGTATGTGTGTGTATACATACACATAAATGTACATATATGTGTATGTGTGTCTGTATATGTATGTATATATGTATATATATGTATGTATGTGTATACACATGTATTGTACATATTTGATTGAGATTAAAAATAAATATTACAGAGATTAAAAATAAATTATTTTCTCTTTTCACCAAAAAGGATTAAAGCATTACTGTCAACCTGATATGAACATTGTTGTGAAGTCCCTATTTAGTATTTTATATATTCTTTGATATTATGAAAATTTCATCGGTTTAGTTACTTGTTTGAACTTCAGGAAGCCATTTAAAGTTTCATATTTTTTGTTTTCTGATATATATATTTATGTGTGTGTGATATATATATATATATATATATATATATATATATATATATATATATATATATATATATATGGTTTGTTTCTCCGCTACAAAATGTTCCAGACCTAGTACAACATGTCATTACGTAGCTTTCTCTAAAACACAATAAAAACCTATTAGAGCATTTTCTCAATGCTATTAAAAGTATATCATGTTATAGTGTGTGAATGTGTAAACCTTTGACCTTAGTGAATAACAAACTACTCATTTTAACCGGTTCTTGCACGATAATAGAATTAATGTTATGATAATTTTTTAATCATTGTGGTTGCAAGTATATGTCATGATTGACATATTGATTGTAATGATATTAGCAAGGGGGAAACTCATTTCTCTCAGCAGAAAGGTCTCACTAAATATCTATTTTGTAACAACCCGTATATTTAGACCATTTAAATTGACAATAATCCATACATGTCAACTTAAATAATACAAAACACGAATCATTATGGGATTATATATACATAAATGTAAATGAGAATCAATACAACATCACAGACACAGAACAGTCACAGAATAATGCAGCGGAAAATACATCGTCATAATAGCAGTTCATGAAGCTACTATATGAAATACAACAATGTCTAAACATAAAGTGACTGAAAGGAAATACATAAATGTCCAACAGACAAGAACAACAATACTGGAATAGAAATAGACCGATAAAGATAAATGCTAAGTCTTCAACATCTTCAACCAACCTTGATCAACAAACTGGATAGCTTCAGACTGACCCGAGCATATACAAAAGAAACACTCGAGTCAGGACTCAAAATCTTATGCAGGATAATCAATTGCAGGAAATAAAGTCCATAACTCAAAGATGAATAAAATAACATCTCTAAGGATCCGATAAACTATCTATATATATAATACGGTATGTAGGTAATGTCTAATCAGTAAAATAGAATATTAAAATAGCGTTAAGCGTTACCATAATTCCCCTTAACACATTTTATATTCCCAAAAGCATATACAAGACCGTAGTTTCCCCAAAACCGGAAGTCACCAGAGGGCAATCCATATACTCAAGGTACAAATCAAAACGTAGTGGTCGCGAATAGGATAATCAGTATGACAAGGTACATGAGGCAATACCAACTAGGATACTAGTAGTTGCGTGATCCGAACTGATGTTGAGCATAGTAGCTACTATCTCAACACCGCGAAACAACACTCCCAAATCAAAGGGTGCACCCAAATCGAATCACAAAAGTAATAGATATGGTATCGAAGAAGCGTGCCCGCTAGAGGTGGCGATCCTCAATAGCCCGGCGCGACTCCTATTTTAGTCATGTCAGGGGTCATCCAATGTCGTTCTCTTTCTTCAGTCAACGCGTTCACCAAACCATCCACTTCATTCTGGATCAACACTTCGTGCATAATAGTTATTAAAGTGGTTTTCGGTATCGACAGAGATTATGTCCATTCTCGATCCCGGTCTCTTTAATAACTACGTATTTATTACCCGATGGTCGGTTAAATTAACGTTTAAACAAATCAAAGTCCAAAAGTCAAGGTGCAAATTTGACTTCCAAAATTTGACATTTCACGATTCAATTTATTTTAGATATTTTACAACATATTTTCGAATGCAATTTTTAGTTCAAACACTTGAGTTACAATTTAAAATTAAGTATTCAAGTTCGATTTAATAAGGTCTAAAAGTCGCTTATTAAATTTAGTTCATAATCAATGAATTCAATTTTATGCTAAACTTAGTTTAAATTATTAAATCAAATTCTATTCACTTCACTTCATGTTTACATCCACTGTTATCATGAATTCGATTAAATCAATTTCATTAACTAAATTCCTTTTTATCCAACTTCATTTAATTTATTTACCAATTCAATTAAATTTTTAACAAAAGTCCATTTCCATTTACAATGTCCTGATTTGATTAATTCGTTAAATTTAAAATCATTTTAAGTTTAAATAATCACTAAGTTATATCCATAAACTTTGGTCAGTTTTTGTATTCCTCCTAAGTCAAATTTTCTAAATTTCCAAGTAAAATTTACAACATGTTCCAAATCTATTTAATTAAAACCGAGTTTTAATCTAAACCTAACCCATTTAATAAATTTTTAAGTTATCAAATTCTAAACTTACTTGTTTCTAAATCTCATTTCAATAAATTTGCCAATTCATTTTTTATTTAATTACATAGGTTTATTAATCCGTTTCAATTTAATCCATTAATTTTACTTCAATCTAATCCATAAAATTTATCTTGATTAAATCCGTGAAATTTATTTCAGTTACATCCATTAAAACTGTTACCAAATTTCCAACCAAATTGTTAAGTTCATTCTTTAATTTAAATTATATTTCAATTTCGAAAATGGTTTTGTTGACCAATCGGGTTTCTTATTTTTATTTTCTATCCTAGGCCAAGTTGTTTAATTAGGTATTTATCATTTCAACCCAATATTATTCAATATAAAACAAAGCATAGCAAAGGGAACTTGCAGTGTGATAACTGGGATGGTGTCAAAGTAAATAAACAAGCAATAACAACCATACATAACAATTTAACAATGTATTTAAATAATCCCGAAATAATCATATTAATTTACATTTGTTATTTATGCAAATTAATATAATTATTCCTAGAACCCACACCATCGTTTCATGCGGATTAAAGATTATTACGTTAGGGTTTTCACTTGGTGTCTATTATCAAATTACTACATCAATCATACGTTCAATGGTTCAAAGTGTAGTTAACGCTATTCTACGCGACGATTTATTTAACATTTAAAGGGATCAAGTTCAACATATATAATCCATTTTAAATTGTTGACTATCCTATATCAATTTTAGTTTCATATTAAATTTCACTTATATTAACAACCAAATTCAACATCATATAATACTTTTAGTGTCACAACTATTTGTCGTAAACTAGCAATATTCAAATTTAACTTGCATAGCGATTTACAAAAAAAAATTTTTTAACAATTCGAACAATCAACAATTAACATCTAAATTAATATAAACAACAATTATCACTTGATTATCATAGCATAATAGATCGAGTCATGAATGAAATATTCACCTTGCGTTGTTAGAGAAGACGACAAAGCACGAAGACGAATAGATAAGAGACACGAACAAGCACGATGCAAAACGACAAAAACTACAATTCAAACAATTAAATAAATCAACTATTTGTTTATTGCAATATATATCAATTGAATATATATATAAACCATACCGAACAACGAAGCAAGATAGATTCGACAAGTCGGATGAAAGTCTAAGTCTCCGAAGCAGTAGCTGATACAAACACAGTAAAACACTGTATGTGAGCAAATTAGAATTTTCAAAGTATATACCGCTATACTAATATATAAAACACTCTAATCTCATTTGGTTATGCAGCCGATAAATGAGAAGCAAAACAAAGTCAGAGCACATGCTCCATATAACGGCATATGCAACCCACTGTTCATATTGGGAACAAATTCCTATTGATAAAGGCTAGCTATAGGAAGGAGGGTCTTCAAGTGACATATACATAACCTATATGAAAATCCTATATACTAATAGGTAGAGCCTATATGCATGCAACAACATTTGACATATAAATTTCCAACAGAGAATATACAAAGCATGTTCAAAGTGATATTGATGTATTGGCTATAGGTCTTAGGCAAAGTGAAGAGGGAAGTGAAGGCAGTGGCTCGGGTGTTAGCAGCCAAGTCGGTGGGTGGGTCCGGGTTCGACAGGGTGGCTGCGGCGGGCGAAGGCTGGCGGGTCTGGACGAAGGCTGGCGGGTCTGGAGGAAGCTGGCGGGGTCTGGGCGAAGGCTGGCGGGGTCTGGGCGAAGGCTGGAGGGGTCTGGGCGAAGCTGGCGGGGTCTGGGCGAAGCTGGCGGGGTCTGGACGAAGCTGGCGGATCTGGGCGAAGGCTGGTGGGGTCTGGACGAAGGCTGGTGGAGTCTGGGCGAGGCTGGCGGATCTGGACGAAGGCTGGTGGGTCTGGGCGAAGCTGGCGGGGTCTGGGCGAAGCTGGCGGGGTCTGGCGAAGGCTGGTGGGGTCTGGACGAAGGCTGGTGGAGTCTGGGCGAAGCTGGCGGATCTGGACGAAGGCTGGCGGGTCTGGGCGAAGCTGGAACGGTGGCGGTGGCAGTGGGCGCGGTGGCTGGGTGACGTGGCCAAGTGGGGTGAGGCGATGCGCATGCATGGAGGAGATGCGTTTGATACTTTAGGAGGGAGCAACAACAAAAATAAAATAGGGAGAAGGTGGGTTTGATTTTTTTCTCTGGAAGGAACCACAAAATAAAATGATGAAGGGAAAGCAGAAGAGGATACGTACCAGAGAGTCTTTGTTTGAGGTGAACGAATGGAATTGAACTAAAATCAGTATATACTGAATAGTGTAGGAGATCAAAAGCCTCAAATTTATTTTCTTGGTAACCGAACTGGCTATTGGTTTTCCAAGGCAGCTGAATAGTCAAAGGCTCCTGGAATTCTGAACGTTGGAAAGAATGGGTAACGTTTTGTGCTACATAACGGACCGGTTTGTAATCCGTAAAATTTATAGTTCGCAGCGCCGAACTCCGATTTACACAAACAAATATACCGTTTTTGTCAGCGCGACGAGGCGGACACAACGGTATAAAATATTTATGGTTTGACATTGTTTGCGAAGTGATAAATCTTATTTAGCCGGTTGCTCGAGTGACAATTTAACTAACAAATAAAACAAAATTTGGCGAAACGGAATGCGCCGTCATATTCATAATATTTTTCTTATTCAAAAATGTGAAAAAATATTTGAGTTCGGACTATAGAAAATTTACGCATAGAATTTAACTAATATGTAAATGCGACGAGCGAAATTTACTTCAATATTTTTCAACGAAATTTGGCACATGCCTATGTCTATCTAGACGCATTCCAAATGTGAAGTTTCGATAGCAACGGAAATTGTTAGCGAAAATTCGAATTTCTACATTAAATAAGCGATTTTAAAATTTGAAACTGGGTCTGAATTTCAGGGTCGTTACATATTTTTTTAGATCGACCAATATTATCCACACAAAAAAAATTTCCTAAACCAAAGTTTTTGATTTTATCTGAACTCTCGGGTACTTAATTAATATTGGGTAGGCTGAGAGTAGATTTTCTGGTTTGATGAATAAGCTTTTGAAGACATGCAGGAGGTAAGCTGTTGTTTAGGATATTATTTCCTCCATGCAATGTTAATTGCTTTTGTAATTTATTTAATGTATGTAAAGGCGAGTTCTACAATCATCCAGTAGTTAAAACTCTAATTATCCAATGTTGCATCTCCATCAGTCGTTGTTCGAACTATATTTGTATTTACTATATTTTATCTAAATGATGACATTGTAGGGTTATATAATTGAATGTAATGAATTCGCAAATGAATGAATGGAAATGTTATATTTAAAATCTATGAATTCTTGTGCTCTTGATGTTAATGATACAATAACTAATTCCATCCTATCACCGAGAAATAATGCTAAGGAATATTGTAGTATTGATAGTATTTAATTTCGAGCTTCGAAATGCGGGATGCTACAACTTAGTATCGGAGCATAGGTTTACATAAATTTGACAAAAAAATTGAAAGAACATAACCCAAGTAAAATAAGAAAGAATAAATTAAGGAATGGGATAGTGTTATAGTAGCATACTTGTTATTTGCTATATATAAGTACGTATATCTATATATACTCTTCCCTTTGTCAAGGATCGTTCTGGCATATCTCATTAAGACTCGTATATGAGAAATGGATATCAAAAGTGGAAGACTAAACTTAAGAGGCAGAAGCACCACAACTAATGAAAATATTTAGGCTAATCGTAGAAATTCTAACCGAGCTACCAGCGCTCATGCGAACGCAAATGATACTATGGATACTAGAGCCATGCAACTAGATATGTGACCATCTACCCTTTCTTTGTTAATATGATGCAAGCTGGAGAAGCATTGGACCGACTGGAGATAACGATCTTGTATTCGATGTTCGACTTTGACATTATAGCACGATGAAGAATGACTTTAACAGTGAAGCGACAACACGATGCTTTGATGTGCTGATTTCAAAACTTTGACATGACTTATGAGGGATATTTAGAGGTGTGCCATTGATGATGACTCAATGATGGGAGTCAAGATGGTGATCCATAGTACGAGTTCAATGATAAGGACTCGTGAGTGGAAATATGATTGTGTTCTACTATTGAGATGAATGGAATAGAACGAACATATGCAAATGGATCATTGATACTTTGAGGTTTCTAGTATGCTAGTGTAGAAAGGGTACATGGGGACAACCACCTGTATAATGATTGTATCCAGATCTCATGAGTGTAGATTACCCTAGGCCTTATGACTTGTGGTCTAGTTCTTAGCCTATGAAGTGACGTGTATTAGCGCATTAAGGAATTGAGACCTTGATTAAATCTCTGGCTAATGATTAGGTCATACAAGGTATCTTATATCCAACGCACTTGAGCGGTTTGAGAATTTTTTATGGATGTTATGTTTGCTATGGTTGCTATGTTTGGTTTATCACCATAGGACTATCATGTGACATAGGTATTATGACTTGGAAACCCAAATACTCAACATTGTATTTAGATTGTGGTACACCTATTGGATGATGATGATAGTAGATTAGCATTTAACAATGTTATGTGCAAACTCTTTGGAAGCAGGGACAAGTCAGGCATAATTCTCCATACTCAATGTCTTGTATACTATATTGATTTTCATAGTATTTTGAGATTGTTTATCGTTCACATCAGACTATTGTCCAACTCAAGGTTTTACGCTTTTCTTATTATTATCTCGGGCACTCTTAATTAAGTAGACTAGATAGCACGTGTGAGACAGCACATGAGTTATGCAAATGGACTAGCAGGAGGCTATGCTTTTATATGCTGCTACTTGGGTTTACTATTGTTATTATCCCGTTGTGAAACACGGTTGGGCCTTAGATGATGTTTAATTATCTTAGAGACAATCAATCATTTGAGTTATTATTAGATGTCTAAAACTTTGTGATATGTGTTGTATACAACTATTATGAACCTACGCACTTTGATTATATGGTTCATTTTCTATCGTCATCTCTCCTTTTTTATATCTTTGATTACTACTATATTTTATCCATGCGCCGTGAGCTATACGACGGGTCTATTTTGGAGGTTTCTACATTTATTCACCATGACAAACATCTATATCGGTCGAGTACTGTTATAGCGCACTTTATAGATATATTAAGTGCTAGAGGTGTAGAGCGGTCGTTATATCAGTATACCGAACAATCATGAGTAATTCACCGTCTATTATATGGCTCGAGTTATGTACATTAATCCCATTAGATGAAACTTTCATTTTCTCGACACATCTTGGTTAGGAACATTCAAGGATGAGTATCTTAACTAAACTCATGGTAACATACATATTCGCGAATACAATCGATTAAATACTTTTCCTAAAAAAATTCTACCTGTGTACATTATATTTTAGATAGACACTTATATTATAATATAGCAATATGCAAAGTAGGAACAAAACCAATAGCATACTTGTTTCAAACAGCATTGTCATATAAGATTTAAGTTAAATTAGTTAATTTCCCCAATGGCACACACTTGATTATAAAGAAATCGCTTCAAAGTTGACCTTGTAAAAGTTGCGGGTAAAAACAAACAGTAGTGGGAATGGGAAACCCCACCAGTAATGGTCCTTGAATTATATTTACAATAAATGGTTTAAATTTTCAAGCTTTACATTCAAGCTAAGCACCAAGAGGAGCTTCCTACAATCTCTTCACATGTTCAACCCCATTTTCTCTTACCATTGAGAGATGCTTTTCTTCTCTACAATCATCATAAACGTTGTCGTACTTTGTAGTGAGAACTCGAGAATTACCATCGAGGTTCCAGAAATCACCCTCGATTTTGGGTGCAAACGTCAAATGCCTGAGATTAGGAGACTTTTCATAGAAAATTATTCATCAACAAACTTGGACCTTTACATTACTTCAAAGTAAAAACAATAGTAACAAGCCATTGGTAGTCATATTTCTTTTCCTTTTCTCTAGTTATAATATATTTAAGTAACTATGGAAGGTGCCACAAAATCTTTACTGGAAACGTTCTTAGAAATAACTACGATAGCTATAAGTTCATCCAGTTGACACAGAGCCATTTCCATAAAAGCAAGAGATATCATTTTGAAGTCATTATTAGACGGTTCTGACGTGACAATAACAACTCCATCAACTTGGATGAGAAGTTTAATCCCAATGTTTACAATATCTTCTTCATCAACAACTAATGACTATTGTTGAATAACATTTTAGCAGCAGAAAGACTTGACTTCATCTTTACAGTAAAGACCAAAAGCACCAGTAAAAGAAAAAATGCAGTAGAAAAAATAAAGGTAAAGTTTTAGTGCTAGAAAATGGTAATATATATTATTATGGTAATAAATATTATTATGCCAACACTTCAACACACAAAAATTAGTTCGATGTAGAAAAACTGTTACGGGGTTTAAAATTTCAAAATAGTAAAGCCAAATATCGGCTAAAGCAAAAAAAAAATAAAGACTAATAAGTAATGAAACACGAAGAATTATAATGATTTGGAATTCACACTACATCAATTATTATTCGTACTTTTTTTGATCACTCAAAGAATAGGAAAAGTAAAATTATCTCGGTAGCCATTTTTTATCTCATTTACCGTGCATAGTTAACTAGTAATTTGAAGGAATAAAAATGAAGGGTTTTTGGCAAAAAAATTTATTGTAGTAGTTTGAAATAGACATTTCTTAATGGTGGCTATTGAAATTCAAGAAGCCATCCACACGTCCCTCCATGGGGGTAACAAAGAATTTGGTCAACATCTATTAAAAATATGAATTCTTTGTTGTTACATACGACTAAATTCATATATAAATACACACATATAATAACTCATATTTTAAGTAATGAAGGGTCGACCGTATGACACTATAATTTTAGGTGATGTTGAGTAATGGCATTTTTGACCGCGATAAATTTTATCAGATGATTTTACCCGTAAAAACATGTAACAACTATAATATAGCCAAATTAGAATCTGAGACCACTTCCATAGGAAAGATATGGTGGTTTCATTTTTCATAGAGTGATTATAATACTGATTTGGACTTTTTGGTCAGGAGATATGAGTATTTGAAATTTGGCAGATTTTAAAGCAGCTTAATAGGCAATTATTAAGACTAGGGATAGACCCACTAACTCATTTTGGGTTTTACAATATTAAAAGCTGAAATAGCCTATGCTAAATCATTTTTCATCTCCCAAAAAGATCTAAACCTCCATTAACCTCATTTTCAAAAAACCTTCTCATTTCTCCACCAAATCAAGTCTAAATCATATATTAAGGATAGATTGGCAAGGGAATTAGTTAGAGATATTCAAATCTTTATTTTTGGAGAAGAAAATTTGCAGCTTGGCTGTTCATTCTTGGGGTTGACTCGATTTGCATGTAAAACTTGGATTTTAGAGGGTTTAATGAGTGATTTATCATTCACACCTTATTATATACGTTTTTGTAGATTTTAACATGTTTTGGACCGTTTTTAAAGTCAAATTTGTGTTTTATTATAACCTTACATGAGGTAAAAATGTGAATAAAGTGTTGATGTTTTAATCGTGTTGTTTAGATGTGCGATTGCTTGTATAGATGTTAGGCTGTGTTATGGATACATTGTATGATGATTACTATGATTTATTATGTGTTTTGCATGCTTGAATATGGTTTGAGGCGTATTTGCTATGTATATGGTTGAATGGTTGTAAATGCTTAATGGAGAAAACATGAGGTAGGAACCACAGAACCAGACTTCAATCGGTAGGCTTGATGGTGTTAAGAGTCATAATCATGCATAGGATAGGCATATGGGTCGAAGAACGAAGCATATCGATGAAATTAACATGAAATTAGAGAAATTACAGCATTTTTGTTTGGTAGCATTTGTTTGGTGGTTTTGTGCTTGGGGTTTGCTCTAAATTTGATGGTGATGTGCTCAGGGTGTGCATCAGGTCGGTGGTGGAGGAGCACGAACAACAAAAGTTGTCCGATGGTGTTGTATTTTGGGGGCCGATCAAGAAATTTTGTTTGGGGATAGTGTCTGGCGCTTAGGTTTTGCTTCAAGACGAGAGAGGCTTTACTTCGGCACTAGATGTAGAAATTCTTGGTGGGGAAAATGGAATGGTAATCTTTGCTTCAGGTTTTCATGGTCGTTGCTTCAGGTTTCTTGGAGGGGAACTTTAGGTTTTCCTGGCCTAGGTAGAAAATCTAATTTTGATTTTGTTCTTGGGTGAAGGCAAACAACTTTGGGATGACTCAATGCGACTTTGGGGTTCATGTGATGACTAGTGAAGAATGGCATGATGCCTCAACATGATAATGACTTTGAAACCTTTGTACATGGCTCTATGGCTTATGATGGGGATCTAGAGGCGCTTCAATGATGATGACTCAATATGGGAGTAGTGATGGTGATCTACAAGAACATACTCAAAGATGAGGACCTATGAGTAGAATTTGCGGCCGCGTTCTACTATAGAAATAGCCGAGGTTAAATAACGATCGAGTTCCATTATGGAGATGCATACAATGAGATCATTGATAACTGAGAGGTTTCTAGCGTTCTCATATCTAAGGAGTACATAGGGACACCTCACATGTATTACGATTGCGTCTAGATATTATAATTTTGGATTATCCTGAACATTACAATTGCGAGTCTAATTCCTACCCTTTCGAAGTGGCATGGAATCGAGCATCAAACAAGTTGGGATTTGATCGATTCCCTAGTTACGATTGTAGCATACGAGTTATCATGCATCCAACGCATATGAGTGATAGTGATGATTGTTTGATGGATGTTATGTTTGCCATGGTGGCTTATCACTTTAAGGCATCACATGACGTAACTGTTTTCGAATGTATACCTAGATAATGAACACTATACTTCGATTGTAGCACACTTATATGATGATTATAGAAGATTAGCGTATATTGACTTTTATGTGCTAACTCTTTGGATGTAGGGATAGGTTAGATATAGTTCTTCATAACCTATGTCTTCATTTACTATATGTTATTTTTGAGATGATGTATCTCTCACACTAGACTATTGTTAGACCAAGGGTTTTTGTCTTGCTTCTTACTATCTCAGGTACTCTTAAATAGTATATTAGGGATAATAGGTTTGGATAGCTCATAGAGCTATATGGAGTATGAGCATAAGGCTACGTTTTCGTATATCTATTCTTTAAATATTACAATCACTTATATTCTGCTTATGTCATATTGTGAAGATATACAAGTACTTGTATTACTTTAGAGATAGTTATGGAGTTTATTTTGGAGATTTGGGATGTATAAACTCTTCTATTTCAATTTTGTATAACATATGAATATGTTACACTCTGATGTTCTTATTTATAGCCCATTTGATTATATTGTCGTCTCGTCTATTTTACACCTATGTTATTGTATTATAATTTTTCTACGCGGTGTGAGTTGCTCTATTGATTCTATATTTGGTTTTTCATTGCTTTACACCTTTGGCAATTGTCTTGCATCAGACAGATAAGTCCATAGTGCTTTATATAGGTATATTGGACATCGATAATATAGGACGGTCGCCACATTTGGCATCAGATCTTAGGCTATGCAGATGACCTAAGTTAATGCTTAGATCCATTAGAAATAAGGTAGGAGCTATCACCTTAGAATGTATCAAGTGATATATGTGTTTGTACCAAAATTGGACACAACACTCTTCGGATATGTTTGAAGAGATAAAATGAAGAAAGTAAATGTAAAATAAGGTAGATCTAACAAACACACCAGTCAACAGATAAGAAAGAATGCAGAAACATGCAAATTTAGAGCGCTTCGGCAAATTGTCTACGTCCACTATGAAATGATTGATGTTTATTGAATTTGACTTGCTGGTTACAAAAGATTTACAACAGTACAATCGAAGTACAATAGTGATTTCAGCAGCGTATCGTTGTAGAGAAGCCAAAAGTCCATTTTCTGTAGGTCAGGGACACTATTTATAGGCGTAAGCAGCAAATATCTCGCTTCAATCTCGGAAGACCCCATCTCTCATGTGGGTGGGCCCATACGATCGATCCTCGGACATTTAGACTCGATCCATGATCGATACGTATCGAATTCATATAGATCAAGAAATGATCTTTTTGGCCTGAGATCGATCGGACACATTTTTGAGGTAGTACGCAAGCTCTTGTGAAAATTTGGTGGCATTTGGACTTGCAGATTTTGAGACATGATCGATGCAAGTTTGGATTTGCGAAAGGCTAACGAGTTCGTATCGAAGGATTCATATCCATAATTGCACGTATCGATCCTATACATATCGATAAAGGTGACATGGCACTATATTCCAAGATCGATCCACTTTTCATGTCGAGCGATTGTTCCTTCCATTTGAATCGTGCTTTGTTCTTATCCACCTAATGTAACTCCATTCGTATCGTTTCTTTAAAGTTCTTTCATATCGATAGCCTTCATTCTAATTCGTATCAATGATCAAAAGTCTCCTTCGTATCGATGCTTATAGGATCCTTTCGTATCGATCGTTGGTGTTGATTTCGCATCGCTTTAACATGACACGTTCTGTATCAATCATGGGTGCTATGTTTCGTAATGATCAATTGCTGATCAATACGAACTGCATGAATATATGGATCTATATGAAGTGTGTAAAAACTCTATCGATATGAAATAATGACTATTGATGGATACGAACAAAGTTGACCCTGATGGATATGAAAGAGGTTAGCCTTGATGGATACGAACACTATGAATCCAAATGAAATTGACTTTCTTGATTTTAATCGATCCATATCTTGAGCATGCGAACTTCGATCGACTTGAAATTTGAAGCTAGCTTTCACAGCTTAGCTTGTCATACCACTCGATTGTAGCTCGAACCAGACATGGACAAAATTGGACAATATCCATAGTAGGTCTATACACAATGGATTTTCGGGACACTTTCTTTGGTTTCTAGTCGATTCCTTGGTGTCACAGCCTCGCTAAAAGGTGGGATAACATTTTCCCCCTAAGTACATCTTGTGTGAACATGACGATCATTGAAAAAGTGCAATTTTTATTCTAAAAGTTCTGTCCGATTCGCTGAATAATTGTTGTCTTTCCATCAAAAGATGTAACATTTGATTGATTTCCAATGCTATAAATCAAAATTTCTGACTGCCAATGATTATGCAGTGCATTGTTGTAGCGGAGCATCGAGTGTTAGCAATTTGTTGTTCACTGTTGTAATCGTCACCAGGTGAGCATTCGACTCCTATGAACTTCGTAAATTGAATGTTAATCCATCACACATGAATAAATGCATATTAATCTGGCTCCCGTTAACGTTCGTACATTCACAAATCGTTTCCTGTTTTCTTATATTGCCTATTGTATCGATTCTCTTCTGAATCGATGTGAAATTCGAGTTGTAATAACGCTTAACGATTTTTTCCAGAATATCTCCCCATATCGATCCTCTCCTACATCGATGTGAAAAGTTGAAAAAAAAATCATATCAATGGCGATCGATACGAGTTTGCTTGGTGTTCCAACGTCGTTCGTATAAATGGACATGAATCCTTTTGGACTTCAGGTTGATGGATACGAACAAGGCAGCTGATATCGATGTGCTCCGTATCGATTCGAATAGTCCAGATGATCTTCCACCTTTCATTTCGTATCGATCTAGTGGCATTCTCCTCGGTCGTACGATGGTTAAGAACTGTTGCTTCAAACCGAGGGTGTTGGAATCGCCTTTGTCAAACATTGGATATGAATTGCCACTCGTGTCAATCACGCCCTCGACTGCTTTGACCAATTAGGCCCATTGGGAGACGTACGGTCACTTATGTAGTATATAAAGCTCGATACTTAGCATCTTTTTCTTGTTTTCTCAAAATTTTGCTTTCGTATTGCTTCTAAAAGGAACAGAACTGCTCGCGCTCCTAAACTCTAGCCCTTAAATTATCAAATTAACTGATAATACAAGGTGATCCATTAAATAATCTCAATGTGCAGATGGTGAGACTTAAATCCTTGCCATCCTACATGTCTTTTGCCGTCGATTTCGATGGATTAATGACCATAGGCAGGCCAAACAATGGTCGAAGGTGATTAGCAATTACCTCTGCGTTGTTTTGTAGAAGAAGAAGAAGAAGGATGGAAGGACATTCGGTCTCAACTTTGTATCGACAAAGGAAGGGGAGAAAAATCTAATCTCGTATCGACTATAAGTAGAGGATTTGTATCGATCAAGAATCTATTAGTGAAGGGGAAGTTCGTATCGATCTGATATTATGGTCATTCGTATCGATTAGGAATGATCGACACAAAATCAAGGAACAACCGTTCGACATGAAATCCTCAGTGATCGATATGAAACTTCCGGTTTAGATTGATACGAAACTTATAATCCATGATCAATATGAAGCCTAACATTTTCTGCTCAATACGAAGTGATTTTTTCTAGATGGATACGAAGTAGATTGCTAGGTATCGATACGGACTAATGCCCTTCGATGGATACGAATTGGTGCATACTGGATGGAGATGAAATGAACTGTGATGGTCTCGAATACTTGACTCGGACGAGCTTCTGCCTTGCATAATTTGGCTTAACCATTTCACTGCTTATTTGACTGCCTTTCGAAGCTCGTTGATGGAACTGTAACCTGACAACATTTAACGAATCTCAACTTGGATCGATCTCCAAAGTCTAGATGGCATGGTTGTGATGGTCGGCGATGGTGGTTACTCCGGTTGAATTTTGAAGTCTTGTCGTTCGAACACTTTATTAATCCTATAGAATTTTCTAAAGTATTACACAGCATTGCATTGCACAACACACTCATGCACTTCATTCTTGGGGAAAAACAATATTGTTGTCACCTAACGATGGTTTTTACTAAGTTGATTAGCTACGGAGCCCGTAAGTTAACAGCAACAGGAGGTTCAGAGTCAATCCCCTTTGATAATAGAGATATCGGCCATCGTGGAAGAAGTCATAAGTCTAGCTCCGGACGAGCTACCAGAAGCAACCTTCATTGGGAATCCACAAGATTTTGTACCATCCAATGTTTTCGAATATATGTTGGGGAAAATTTGTTTACAGCACGGGCTATCATTGAACGATGTCCTGCTATCAGGGCCGAACGATAGGCCACATACTCCACCAGAAAGGTACACCGCTTTTAATCGGTTTTCTTGCACAGCCGGGACGCTTCCACCATTCAATCAGTCTATTCGGGAGGTGTTATCTTATTTAGGGATTGCCCCATCATAGTTACATTCGGACGGGTATGCTCTGATAAATAGTCAATTCATCGTCTTCATAGAGCACTTTTTCCGGCCTCGACTCTAGAGGAAGTCAGATTTCTGTTCAATGTAAAGAGTCGGGGAGATAATCTCTCTTTCACTTTTTTAGAGGGAGTCAGAAATTGCCAAAATGTGATTAGGACTTGGACCAAGCTTAACTACTTCAAAACTGAGTGGTTCTACGTTCAGTGCCCACCAAGATTTGCTAGAAGATGGCTAGTTAGAGGTAAGAGTTGCAATTCTTCTAGTGACTAACCAGTCAATCCCCATTGATACTCGGTTTAATGTTGTTTTCCCGTTATAGCTTCATTTCCTCGACCTAAAGTCGATCATCTTAGGGAAATCATCAGGATTTTTTAGGGGGTGGCAGGCGAGATTAGAAAGATCGAAGTGGTGCTTACGGATGAAAATCTAAGGGCCGTTGGGTTGATTGATGGAAATCAGAGCATAGGGGTAGAAGGATCTCTCAAGGAAGCTCCAACAGGACAAGCTAAACATAGAGCACTCGAAATTGTAATTGCTGAGCAGGGTGGCGAAGAAGATACACCCACTAAAGATGAACCCAGAGCCAGACACTCAGATAGTCCTCGCCATTCAGAGGGAAAAAGGAAAGGAAAGGCAAGGCGGTTGCTCATAAGCTTCATAATACAAGACGAAATTCCGTGGCTGTGTCTTTGCTAACCGCTGGTGTTATAATTTTGGACGCTCCTTCCTTACACATGGAGAACCCTCTTCGAAGGGCTTGCAGACATTCCAATTCTGGATTATGTGTCGCTCCAACAAGATACTAGATTGGAAGGGCTTCAGTTCCCTTTAGTTCTAGGTGAGTCAATTCCTTCGAGTATGGAGGATATAACCGGTTGGTTGGGGGATTAACACATACACGCATACATGTCACGACATTACATACTCAATGTACATGAGCATCTTCAAAAACAACTGACTTTGCCCTTCTTTTAATTTTGCAGATCCGATATCTAAGAAACATCTATGCACGGTAGTCTCCGCATTGCATGTGAATCTTCCAGTTCTTACAGGGAACCTCGCAGGCATGATTCTGACTATGAACGTCATTATTCTAGTCAGGAAAGGAATTATTATGACTGAGAGAGAGCTAGGGAAAGAGAGAGAGAACGAGAAAGAGAAAGAGAGAGGAGAGATGGACGCCTCTCCCGATCACGCCCTCCTCCCCCTAGGGTTTGCTGCCACCTCCTAGTTTGGGACACATACTGTTGCTACTCCATACCAATTGGCGTCTGTGGTAATTCTAAGATCCAACGAACATCGCTGTACAACTGGGTTGGACACCTTTATTGCAACTACTTCATCGGTTACAGAGACGACGGGTGAGGGTGTCGCTCGGGTAGCTCAACTAAAGAGAGATTTTTCGAACGTATGCTTCGACAGCTTCCATGTTCCTCCAAATTTGATGGTGCTTCTAGATGGAGCAGAAAAAAATCATTCATGGCCATGTCTATCAACTTATTTTCATTACCGAGAGTGGAAGAAAGCCGCCGAGAAAGTTTGAGCTGTGGCATTTGAGCGGGCGAAGAAAATTGATAAGCTTCAAGAAACCATCACCCAGAAGGATTGCATCATCACAGTGCACAATGGAGAGAATGATACCTTAAGGAATTCTAAAACGGAGGCCCTGAAAAAGGTGGGTGAGGCAAATAAGGAGTTATAGCGGATGAGGTAGGAGCATTTAAGTTTAGTAGACGATATGGGCTACAGGAATGCCATAATCACTGCTGAAAAAGACATAGCACTCAAGAACTGGCAGAGCGTAAAGCCAAATATGAAAAAGTCATTAAGGAAAAAGATGAAGATAACAAGATTGCTCAGGATGCTAGCAACCAAATTGTGGAGCCATGGAACGAGGGGGATGTGGCGAAGTTGAAAGCTCAAGACACCGAAGTAAGGGTTGAGGTTGAGGCCAGGGCAGCGGAGGCCAGACTTAGGACTGATATTGAAGATCTTTTATCACTTACAATGTCAACGTTCTGAAGTTCCATGACCTAAGTCAGCTTAGTGATTTTCCAATTAATTTACATAGAGCCTGGCGCTATATCTTGGCCTATGAGAAGGCAGAGCATCACACTGAATCCCTCAATGAATTTGATATGGAAAATCAAATATTGAATGAGGAAGAGAGGAGAGTTCTTCATGACGCCACTGTCACATTTGTGAAAGAAAAGCTCGCTACTCAATATTTGAAGGTTGGACAGGGCTTTCGTGTTGAGCAATATGGTACAAGCTTTGAGGTCTCTGCGTCAACCCGACTTCAATCTACTCCTGCTGTTGATCCTTTACCTATGTCGGTGTATGATCCAAATTAGCCGCAGCTATCCCCAGCTCGTGAGCATGTCTCAGGAGGAACTCCAGCCCCCACCATGAGCCAATCTGAGGAAGGCATTCTGAACACTTCTCGAACTCATTCAAAGTCTGGAGTGCTATCAAATGAAATTTCTAACATTTTTTCTTATCTCTATTCAGTTATAGAAGCAACAACAACCATGCCTCCTCCAACCTAAGAACAAAATCAAGAGCAAGAGGCTATCATAATAGAGGCAATGATGACTACCACTACTACTGCGACTGAAGAAGTTGATGTGAGCGCTTTCACTTCTAACGAGCAAACGATGGATGAGCTTCTAGGCACTCACAGCGATCCACTTTCTGCCTTTCCATTTGTTATGAGTGGAAGTGTGTTCGTGGTCAGCTCTTCGGCTCCGACCGCCAGCGTTCCGCCCGATACTCAAGCGACTCATGGCGATACAATAATGGTGGAAATTAACGCTGAGATGGCAGGCACAACAATGGGTAGCACCACAGGAGGTGGAATGGCAGGACCTGGCCCGGCTCCTTTACTCATGCTCTCTTTGGGTGGCACGATTATCGTTACAGGGGTTCCCCCTGTATCTTCTCACATGGAAAGTGCCCCCATCCCTCCGACCATGCATTATGAAAGCATCCCGATTCCGATGAGTTTGAAGGAGGAGACCACAATACTTCCCCCAGTTAGGAATAGGCCCAACAAAGAAAAAAATTCGAAGTGGCATCACAATGGAAGATCCGGTGGGTTGACTCCAAAAGAGAAGAAGCATAAGAAGAAGAAGCCCAAGGAATAGGAATGATTCTTGGCATCTTTCTTGGTAAATAGTTAGAAACTTTCTTTCCATTCTTGTAAGCCGTGTATAGATGTGACAACCCAGAATTTTCAAGCATTCCAAATTGGAATATTTAATTAATTTTAAATATTCAATAGAGCAAATTTTAACTTGAATTACGAATATCGCTATGTATTTGATAATTAAATAATAGAATTTAATAAGTTGGAGTTGGGTAAATTGTTGAATCGGGAGTTTTAAGTCTATTAAAAATAATTTGAAGACTTGAAAATTTATATAGATAATACTGAGAATAATAGAAATTTTAAAATTAAATTTAACACTGATTTATTCAGTTTTAAGAATATATCGTTTGAATTGGATTGAAAAATAGCCTTCCGAGGCACAGTCTCGGAATTAGACGAAACTAGTTTCATTGGGTCTGTAATATTGAATTATTATCGGATTTCAAATTTCGTATTGATTGGAGCAGTTGAGTGAGCATACGATATATTAACGCGTTGTCATCTTATATCAAAAATTTAATTTAATTAATATATTTAGATATTTAGTCAGCAGTGAGATTTCTTTTCAATAGCCACCGTTCATTCATTTCAGCCATCTTCTTTCTGAGCAAGCCTACGCAGAAACAACATTGAGTGCGAACATCTTTTCAATGTCGCTTAGCTTCTACAGAAAGCCTCTGCTCTGCCCTATTTTATAAATCGCAACCCTTGATGGAAAGGCATCCTCTTCCTTCAAAACAAAATAAAAACAAAATCGAAGCAGCTGATGATAAATTTTTTTTCAAACAAATGATTCGAAATCGTGATTGGGGCAGGGCCGCGCGCGCACGTCGCACTCAGGAGGATTGCTCGAGCTTTGGTTTTGAAGAGGGATCGCAAGCCCTATTCGCGTTGCCTGAGCTGTGGACTTGGCTCGTACAATCACGCGAAGAGGAGTCTCTAGCCTTGGCGAGCGGCAACGCGAGATGGAGGGAGTCGTTGTGGCGTTCGATCTTAAGGCTATCGACAGTCCTAACCTAGGTAACGACATGCCCTAGCTCACTAGAAGAAGGGAAGGGGGTCGTTCGACGAAGCGGGTGTAGAATGTTGTGTGGTGGAGACAAATTTGAATTCGATGATTATCGGTGGTGTGTGTTAGATGATGTAGGTGAATCTGGAGTTGGGTTTGAAGAAGGTGGGATTTCTCTAGTCTGAAAATCATGGAAAATAAGTCGGGATGGTTTGGATTGCAAATCTATATGCAAAGGTGAGTTAACCTCACTCAGTTATATTTAAATTTAAAAGATTAAATTTAAATGATTGATTGTATGGTTGAATTGATTGATGTAGTATAGTATGGTATAATTTTAGGATTGACATATTATATTGTGCTAACATCTGTGGATGCAGGGAAAAAACAGGTTAGAGGGACCCAACTGGACCCCTCAACTTTATTTAATTATTTAATATTCTCTGATCTGAATATTTGATATTCTGTAATGAATTATGTGGAAATATTAAATGCTATAGCTTGATTGTTATAATCGGGCAATAATGAATTACCAAATATATAATTTGAGTTTGGGAATGAAAATAAAAGTAGTGAAATTGTAAGTAAATACTTATAGAAAGGTTGAATAAATTTATAAATGAACTGGAAAGGAAATAAAGTGTTAAAATTTTAATAAATAAATCT
This sequence comes from Allium cepa, assembly GCA_030765085.1. NCBI lineage: Eukaryota > Viridiplantae > Streptophyta > Magnoliopsida > Asparagales > Amaryllidaceae > Allium > Allium cepa. Next base: position 926,577,834 of record CM060941.1, read on the forward strand.
TGAGTATGGGAAGAAAAGTTTAAATAAACAGAAAGTTAATGAACCCTAACTTCAATTTTATTGTTTAAAGGAACAAAACATTTATTTTAAAATTAGGATTTTAAATCATTTAAGAAAGAAAAAAATAAATAAAGAAGGAATTGGTAATAACCTGAAATTTGTACATTTTAGAAAAAGGATTTAAAATCAAACTGAAAATAATAATAAAGTCCGTAATTAATGAATTTTGAAATGAACTGATAAGTAAAGAAATTTATTTCAAATGGAATAAATTGGGAATCAATTTGGAAAATTGATTTAAGTGATTGAGATTGGAAATCTCTCTCTGAATAACCAAGTACGCTTTCAAAGTAAATTTTTAAATATAAATTAAGAGTTTAAAGTTGTTTTGAGAAGTATGATTTAAAAAAAATTACTATTTCTAAATATTTAAATTCTAAAGTAAGTATTTCTTTTTAATCTATTATAGCAATAATTATTAAAGAGTGATTCAGTATTTTATTTTTAAAAGTGAAATCTAGTTTTATATTTTATTTAGTAACATTATTTCAAATAGTCATATAGTATGTATTTTTAACAAATTATTGAAGTAATTTAACATAATTGTTTTAAAGTATATTTTAAAGTAATGTGTTTTAAATTATTTTAAAAATCTAAAGTTTTGTGCTTGGTGATTTCAGAGGAGATAGAAAATATTCAGGGAAAGTTTATTCTAGAAAGAGAAAAGGGTTTTGAAACTGTTTTCAAAGGATTGAAAATAGAAATATATCTTTGAGGATATTTTGAGATAAATAAATAATTTGGGAAATTATTTATTGTTTGATGGATGTTTGTGAATGTTAATTGATAGTTAAATAACCGACTATCTATATTGGCCAAATGCGCTGATCGTTTCGAAGAGTCCGGGATCGAGATTAATTTCTCGAAAACCACTTCGATCCGGTTTGTACGTTTCGTGAAAATGATTTTGGATTCGAAGATGGAGCAGTGAAGTGCACGGGCTAGTCGCTACTAATCCTGAGGACATTTCCAAAATGCATGTAGTAGGAATAGTGCCTTCGGTTCTGTTCGAACCCGGGACGGACTTGTATGGATGAATGCTTGCGAAACATCATCATGTGGACGATGGGCATTCTAAGAGATATATTCTAAAAAGGTAACGCTTAGCCTCAAGCCTCATCAAATGGGAATGACTGAAAATCAGGGGTTATGCAGCAAGGCTAGGTGGGTAGCACCCAAGCAGGGTGAGGTCATTCCAGTCTAGATGTCCCTTTTTATTTCGGCTTAGTGGTGCGGTTGCTGATCCCAACCGCGGGGTGATCTCACTCGGGACTATCCAGTAAGGGATGGTTCCGGCCTTGTGTTGCAGGGGAGTGGGCGTACTCCTCGGTACAGTGATCTAGGCCCCGTATTGTGACAGGTGGTACCCCAGTGCCTAGTCATTAGTTGGAAATCCACCCTCCCTACGAGCCTTGTACGAGTTTTGTTTGTATTACCCACTCTGTGGCTAGTAGCTGGAATTTAATAGATGTAACAATTTCGGCTATTTTATAAGTATTTGTATATCGACCCTATTATAATATCAGAGGATTTCTATAAAAATTGTTTTAGCTATCGTAAGGTAAAAACCCGACATGTTTATTTGTGGCGTGGTCTTACGGGATGCTTTTGTTTTCAAAGGATTTTTGAAACTTTAATAATCAATTGGGTGTGATTTTCTCACGCTGGTATTCCAGACTGACTCGGGTATTATTTAACTGTAATGCTCGGGTCAGACCGAGTATTATAGGATACAGGATATGTTGTTATGGAGCTCAGGAGACGAGCTGGATGACGACACGTACTCTCGTACTTGTTTATATATATATTCCGCTGTATTGTGTTGCTATGTATCTATTTTTATGATATTGTTGTTGAGCTGTGATTGATGTACTCTGATGATGTAATATATAAACAGATATATTTGATTTTGAGTAAAGATCATTTATTATCTATTATATTTTATTCCGCTGCGATGGTTAGATTCTGACGTTGTTTTCTATCTTCTTCTTCTACCTCTTCTTCTTTAACCCAAAAGGTTCGTATTTCTGTACAACTTGAGTTGAGTGTTGTAGAATAGAGTTGACTCAAGGGGTACGGATTTGCGGGTCGTTACAATAGATTCGGGTTCGGCCCCTGCTAGTAGGATTTTTGGCATCGACTCCTTGTATCTATTTTTTCTTTTAAAGGATAAATGAAATAGAATTTTCTTTTGCTCTTTGTACAATTCTGAGTTTATTTATTTCAGTGTTTCATCACTTGAGTTTTCTTTTGACACACTTGCGAAGTACAAGTCTTTGAATCGAACTTGTGTTTGGTTGTTAAGTTTCGAAGTCATGGCTTCGGGTCGTCGCCAAACGTCAAGTCGGTCCTCATATTGTACTATCTCGATTAGTAGTTGGTGTTGGAGTCATGCCCCCAGTCCTAGGGATGATTTGAAGTAGTTGGATGCTCTTCACTTTCGACATTTTTAGCTTGACTTCATTGGAACTAAGTGGTAGGGAAATGAAATCGAGTGGTTGGGTTACACACAATCACTTATTGACAATTGCATTCACACTCTAGGGATCGAACTTACATGCGGACGTTCGATCATGCCTGCTTAATGTTTAAGGTTACATCCACACTTCGGGGACTTCAGTCGTTTTTCGAGCAATCAATCACACCCTTTTTAATGATCAGGTCCGTATCCACACTCTGGGGACTTAGGCTAATTTGTGGGCGGTCGGTCACACCTAGTTGAATTTTATATTTTAGTCTATGCTCTAGGGACTTAGAGTTAGTTGTGGGTGGTCCGTCACACCCAATTGAAGTTTATACTCCAGTCCACGCTCTAGGGACATAGAGTTAGTCAACAGGCGGTCGATCACTTTTGTTTTGAGTTTTAAAATTTCGTTCTCATTTGGCGACTATAGATTTATCAAGATCGTGGATGGTCAGGTCACATCCACCTTAAGTTAACAAGTGAGGTCGTTAGACGGACGGATCCATCCTCCTCGGACATGGATTAAGCACGTACGAATTTGTTAGGTGGACAGATCTACCCTCTTCGAGCCCATATTTGTAAGTTTATACTCCAGCTCGCACTTCGAGAGCCGGAGTTAGTTAGAGGATTGTCATGTATCGATCCTTTTTGGCTCCAGTGTGATGGCTTGCCCCCAAGCTTAGGTTTCACTTTGCGAGTGACCAGTTATATCACAGTCACTCCCTATTTGAATAAGTCCTACCGTAGGATGGAACTTAGCTCTTCGTCCATTATGATGGTTGTATGATGCATTTTAAGAATCATAACTCTGGCTCAAAGAGATTGCATTTTATTGCTAAAATAAGAGGTTATGGCAAAGTGAGTTGCCTTATTACAAGTTCAAATTTCTAAATGCATAAACAAATTGCAAATGAAAAGCAAACTGAATGAATAAATAAAGCCTGTTATGTGTTGTAGCGATGAAGACTCTCATTTTTCCATTCTCTCGGCAATGTAAGACCATCAACGGCCAATAATTTAAATGTGCCATCTTTCCCATGTTGGTTTTATATGCAAAGGGACAAGGTAAATTCTCTTGAGGACGAGATCGCCAAGTTCAAAGGTTCGGGGTCAAACTTTAGCATTGTACAATCGGGCGACTCAACTTTGGTGGGCGGCTGCCCTTAATTCAGCCTCTTCTTGTTTCGCATTTAGTAAGTCCAGAGATTTGGCAAGCAATATAGCATTTGTCTTCGGATCATAATAAGTGACACGATGAGAAGGTATTTCCAATTCAACCGGTTCTGAGCCATGGTTAAGTGAAAATGGAGTATGGCCGATCGTGGACTTGTAGTTTGTTCGATACGCCCATAGAGCCATAGTAAGTTCATCGACCCATTTGTCCCTAGCTTTTTCCAATCATTTCTTCGAATTGGGCTTTATAACTTTATTAACAGCTTCAACCTGTCCAATCGTTTGAGGGTGTGCAATTGTAGAGCACTTCTTTTGGATATGGAATCGCTGACAGAAATTTTTGAACTCGACACTATCGAATTGGGCTCCATTGTCAGTGATGATGGTATGTGGCAGACCAAATCGACAGATAATATTGTGTACCACAAAGCTGATCACTTTGTTCATTGTGATAGTAGCAAAGGGCTCGGTTTCCACCCATTTAGTAAAGTAATCAACTGCAATGATGGAATACTTTGCGCCACCTTTAGCCAGAGGTAGAGATCTAATAACATCGATGCCCCATATTGTGAACGGCCATGGACTGACCATCTGAGGTACTTCGATAGGCGGAGCTATTGGAATATGATCATGCTTCTGACATCTGTCACATTTCCTGGCATAATCTGATGCGTCGCATTTTGCAATAAGCCAATAATAACCGTATCAGAGAACTTTCTTAGCAAGAGCTTGCCTCCCGGTGTGGTCTCCACATTCTCCTTCATGCATATCATGTAATACTCGTTTGATTTCATCGTGGGCGATACAACAGAGTAAAGGAACAGAGTATCCTCTTCTATACATAACTCCATTCTAGATGGTGAATCACGAAGCCTTCTGGAGAATTGTCTTCTCTCATTCTACACTCTGGCAGGGTCCCATGCTTGAGATTATTCCTGAACAGAGTCATCCATGATTCTTTATCGGGTATGATTTCATGTACCCAGTCGGTCTCCATTTGATCAATAGTCGAGGAAGATAGTGTCTAAACAGGAACGCGTCCCATTTGCTGTGCCTCACCAGTGCTGCCTAACTTTGCCAAGGAATCGGCATTCTGGTTGTGTTCTCGAGGTATGCAATAGATGATATAATAATCGAACTAATTCATTATTTCCTAGACCCGAGATAGATAAGTAGCTAGTCTCCGGTCTTTGGCCAGTTATTCCCACCGAACATGGCACACGACCAATTGTGAATCATAGTAAATCTCCATAGCAATAATTCTTAAATCTCTGGTGTGACGACCCGCAAATCCGTACCCCTTGAATCAACATTATTCTACCCTAATTGACTCAAGTGGAACAGAAATACGAACCATTGAGGTTAAAAGAAAAGAGATAGAAGAAGAAGAAACTAAACAATATCAGAATCTCACAGTCGCAGCGGAATAAAATATAATAGCAACTATATATCTTTACACAAAATGAAATCTATAACTGTTTATACAACATATCATCAGAGTAACTCATACATCAATCATCATATAACAGACATACCATACAACATAGCAGCGGATATATATATAGGTACATATAATACGTCTCGAACTCCAGCTCCTCTCCTGCTCCATAGCAACCTATCCTGAACATATAATACTCGGTCTGACCCGAGCATTATAACGAAATAACACCCGAGTCAGTCTGGAATACCAGCTGATAATAATGCACACAATTGATTATTAAAGTTTCAAAAATCCTTTTGAAAACAAAAGCATCTCGTAAGACCACGCCACAAATAAACATGTCGGGTTTTTACCTTACGATAGCTAAAACACTTTTTATAGAAATCCTCTTATATTATAATAGGGTCTATTTACAAATACTTATAAAATAGCCGAAATTGTTACATTCATTAAATTCCAGCTACTAGCCACCGAAGTGGGTAATACAAACAAAACTCATAAAAGGCTCGTAGGGAAAATGGATTTCCAACAATGACTAGGCACTGGGGTACCACCTGTCACAGTACGTGGTCTAGATCACAGTACCGAGGACTACTCCCTTCGTCCCCTGCAACACAAGGCCGGAATCACCTATGGGCAATTCCGAATAAGATCACCCCGCGGTTGGGATCAGCAACCGCACCACTAAGCCGAAATAAAAAGGAACCTCTAGACAGGGATGACCTTACTCTCCAGTGGGGGCTACCCACGAAGCCTTGCTGCATATCCCCTGATTTTCAGTCATTCCCGGTTGATGAGGCTTGAGGCTTAACGTTACCTTTAGAACGTTTCCACTTAGAATGCCCATCGTCCACCTGACGATGTTTCGCAAGCATTCATCCATACAAGTCCGTCCCGGGTTCGAACGGAACCGAAGGCACTATTCCTACTACATCCATTTTGGAAATATCCTCAGGATTAGTAGCGACTAGCCCTTGCCCTTCACTGCTCCATCTTCGACTCCGAAAAACGTTTATCGCACGAAAACGTACAAACCGGATCGAAGTGGTTTTTCGAGAAATAAATCTCGATCCCGGTCTCTTCGAAACGATCAACGCATTTGTCCAATATTGATAGTCGGTGATTTAACTATCAATTTATATTCATAAACATCCATAGCATCCATCACACAATAAATAATTCCCAAATTATTTATTTACCTCAAATATCTTTAAAAGATATATTACCAAATTTCCAAATCTCATTTGAAAACATTTCTCAAAATTCCTCCTTTACAAGGTAAATCATTTACCATATATTTCCATTGGAAATATCCAAGTTCAAAACAGTTTAGATTTAAAACAGTTAAAAACATTTTAATTTAAAGTATACTTTAAATAGATAAATTTACTACTAATTATTTAATCAAAATATAATTCCAAAATATTTAAAGCAAAACTGTTTAAAAGATATAGCTTAATTTAAATTAAGGTTAAGTTATACTATATATTAAAATAAAGTGGTAAAAAGATTAACTCTTATTTCAATATACTTAGGTCAAAACTAGCTTTTAAAACAAATCCATTTGTAAACATAATTATTAAAATATTTATAAAATTTTACTATTGCTAATTTATAAAAAATCACTTTAAAATAATAATTTTTAAAACATTCTTTAAAATTAGTTTAGATTTTAAACTTTCTTTTTATAAAATCAATTTAAAACTCGAACTTGGATTTTCCCTAGGAAATCTCATTTCTACTAAATCATCACAGAAATCCTTCTCACGATTTCTGTCCATTTATTAAATTAAGTTTTAGGGTTTTATAACATAAATTTATTTCCCAAAACTTCAACTAATAACATTTATCTTAATTATCATTCCAAATTTTAAAATTTCCAATTTACATTTTAAAATAGATTTCAAATTTTAACCCCTTTTAAATCCATTATTTAACAATACCTTTATTTCTCTAAATTCAATTTATCAAATATAATTAATTTTGGATTTATAATTTATCCAGTAATATTTCTATACAAATTTATTTCAGTTTTCCATCCAAATCAGGTCTCAAATATTTATATTCTTTTAATTTCTTATTTAACCATTTCTCAATTTCTTTGAAACCCAATTTAATTTCTTTATAATTAAAACTGCAATTTTTTTTTATAACTAATATTCCGGGTTTATAGTTTAAACCACAATATCACAATGCAATTAAATTCCAACTTATCAATCACAATATATAAACAGGCATAATCATCAATATAAAAATATTACTACTTTGTGAGGAATCCCGTTGGATCCCTCCAACCTGTTTTCCCTGCATCCACAAATATTAGCACAACAGTATATATATCAATTCAATTTGATAATAACTAACATATTCAGCTAAACATCCAAACAAACAATCAATACTAGCTATCTACTTTACTAGTATCCAGATGTGAGTGAGAATAACTCACCTTGAGTTTCGGCGAGCGTTCGAAATTTAAATTAAACCGAACGACGTTCGATTTAACCCAAATTTCTACTTGCCCGGAATGGATCCGGATCTGCTCCATCACGTAGTATTCTCTCCTGCGATTCCAACGCTTCCAGTTTCGTCCGAAACTGATAACATATGCAATAGTTATGTATTTTATAAATTTCAATTTGAATTTAAAACAAATTTCTTTTTTTTTTTATAATATACCAAATCACGGCCGTCCATCACAAGGCAAAGGAACGGCCCGCTCCTCTCTCCCTCATCCCGTTCGCAACCTACAGGAACACGAACCCAAACATCACCGAGTTAGGGCACGAGACCGCCGCCACCTACCACGCATTCAGCTCGATCGAGAACTACTGCTTCGAAGGCCTTCGCTCCCTCTACCTTCGGTCCATGCACCACGCATCGCGGCCCCCCCTCCTGGCTCGAAAATCGAGCACGCACGGCCATGAACGGGCCACGAAATCTCCCCCTCCGCTTCACAGAACTCCATCTCCACCGTTCAATACGTGAATCTCGACTCTCTCTTCAATTTATTAGTTGGGAGTTTATGAAATTACTGCATGGATTGAGAGATTTGGGTGGAAGAGCGATAATCGATTTCGGCCATTAACTAAAATATGCGGCGGCTACTGATGTATTCATTAGGCTAGGGTTTGATAAAACGATATATATATAATATAATTTATTATTATTTTATTAATATCATTCTCTTTTTAACAACTTGCAATCGAACACCAATCCTCACGTTCCGGCAGGCGATCCTAAGGTTTTTCCGCGTTCCGGACACAATGGAACAGGTTTCGTAAGCTAATTTGATCGTATGCACGAGATACGGAATTAAACGATCGATTTCAAATTAAACCGATTAAAACGATTTCGATGCGTTTCGAGCTGCCGGGGTCAAACGACAACTCCGATTGCTACGAAAATTGAAATCCGACAATAACTAACTATTACGGATCCAATGAAACTGGTTTCGTCGAATTCCGAGACTGTGCCCCGGAAGGCTATTTTAACTCGTCTATTAAATTAAGCAATTTTCGAAATTATCGAAATCACTCCAAATCTCCACTTTTAAAATTTTATTAACTTAACAATAATTCATATAAAATTTATAAACACATTAAAAATCGTTTTGGCTCATTCCGGACCAAAATCCGATTAATTGCATTTAAACATCAATTTTATAACAATTCCCATTAAATTTCCAATTTATTCTCAGTTCTAATAATTATTATTATTACTCCAATTCAAACGGAATCACCATATTTTGAAACTATAACTCATCTTATTAACTCAACCATAGTCTTCTATTATCAAGATTCAAATTAGAATCCATATCCAACATTTAAAATGAATTAAATGTTAAATTTTGGCAACCCAAAATTCCGGGTCGTTACATTCCTCCCCCCTTATAAAAATTTCGTCCCCGAAATTTGTATAAGGTAGAACATACACTTAAACCCATTTACTTATCCCATTAGCTTAGTTAAAAGCTTATATACACTTCACAAAATCCTTTTTGTTCAATTCCCAAACCTATTTGCTTTATTAATTCTAAAGATTTAATTTTAACTTATAACTTCATAAGTTACTTAACTTTTCCCAAAACCCAAAAATTTTCTAACTCTCAAAATTTACGGAAAATTTTGGCAGAGTCTCCCCTGTACGGAGGAGCTTCTGCGATATCGCAGGATACACAAATATATATACATCGGCCCACACGGCCGGAAACCAAAATATATCACAATATATATATCATTTTCCAATTTTATTTGCGTAGGCGTACCTTTTAGCAAAATTAATAGCAAGTAGCTAATATATAATGCATATACGCGCTTCAAACCCTCTCGAGCGCCTCGCATTCCTGCACTTACTCAACATACTCATTAGTTACAAGATCTGTGCATTTTAATCAACATTTTCCAATATAAAAGCAATCCAACATATCTATGGCATAATCCAAACCAAGCAAATTTCAAAATTTACTAATATTAACTATCCTTTACCAACAATTCAAGATTTTAAATCATCTTTCCAATTATCTATTCAAGTCCAACATTATTTACTTTCACTTGAATGATTTATACTCAAATCAACCATATACAATTCATATTTATCTCAATAGGATTAACATATGCTTCACTAATAGCAATCTATTTCAATACAATTCCTAATTGATTTACAAACCACCTTTATCTTCAGGGTAGAAGCATCTTCATTCTTATGCAAAATTACTTAATAACATTTCAATGCATTCCAATTAATTCAAAACCAAGTTCAGTGTTGAATACACTAAGACAACTCATTCATATTCACTTCAATATTATGAATAGGTGCTTTAATTCATTTATATGCAACATTATTTAATTTGATTTTCAATCAAATCCTTATTTCCAATTTGAAGCACTCACATTCCTTTATTAAAATTTCGCACATTTTAGTTTCCTCCAACTAACCTCATTTCACTTCACTTGAATGATTTACATTCAAGCTTTCTATACACCATTCATATTTCTTATAACCAATTTATTTCTATTTCAAAATAATTAACATATGCCTTGTTCACACTTTTTTTTTTTTTTAACTTACCCTTCCAATTTGATTTGTAATCAAATTTTATTTTAACTTACATTCCCAAATTTGATTTTAAATCAAATTTTATCTAAACTTGAAACATTTGCAATTCTTTCATGATTTATTTCCATATATATGCAAACATTGCTTATTAAAATGTTAATTCATCCCAATTGATTCCAACTCAATTCCATTTGCAACTTGAAACCAATTTACTTGCATTTATTTACCAACTCTTTGAATTGGATCCTAATCCATATCAATTTATTCAAACATCAATTCAATTGCATAATATCTCAATTCTTTCTTGCATACCAAATTTAGTTTCATTTTAATTTGACTTCACTTAATCAAATTCTAATTTATCCAAAACCAATTTAGTTGTTTAAACAACTCAATTCTAAATACATTCAAATATTCAAGTCATTCAAGCAAAACAATTGCCACTTAAGCTTATAACCCTTTAAAATTAATTCCAACTTGGATTTATATTAGTTTCATTAACCAATCCAAGTTTATATTAATATCTCTCCCTCCTGGATTATTTACAACTCATACATCCTTAATTTATCACAATAACTTATTAATATCATTTCTTGCAATTATTATCTAACAAATTCCATTCAACATTACTTAATAAGGCTCATTCTCAACCATTTTGTTTTTCTTTCAATTTGCTTAAGTTCTTTAACAATATTCTCATTATTTCCTTATAAATCAAATTTTATTTCATTTGATTCTCATTCAAATCAAATTTCCATTCATATACAAATTTAATGCTCTTTGTTTAGTTATCCAATTCATATTAAACTTATTTTATTTACAAAGAGGCCATTTAAATTATTTTACTCATTTGAATTTTATTTACAATCCAAATCATCATAAATATATTCAAATTCCATTATTCATTCACACCTCCAATATTCATTTCCATAATTGAATCCCAATTCAAATCAGGATTTCTATTTACTTTCCAAACTTGACTAAACTATCAAAATTCTCCATTACAATACAAATCCCAGTTAATTTGTAATTTAATTCAGTCAATAACATAATCCATATTAGTTTTCACTCCACTTTCTTAATTTACTCTGAATTCATTCATAATATCACCATTTTCCAATTATTTCATTTGGCACATTTAAATTTTCTACCTTTCCTTTTTACTCCTATAAATAGAATCTAAATTTCTTTCAATATTATTTATTACACAACTGAAATTCAATTTCAATTTCATTACCCAACAAACCTTATCTCAATCCACATTCATTTGAGATTAAGTTAATTCCACTATACCATTTCACTATTCCCTCATTTGTGATTATAATTCTATTTCTATATATAAGTTCACCAACTTATCTACTTAACAGCTTATATAGCTCATTTTAATCCATCTACAACTTATAATCACAATTTCAACTTTTATAAATATATACCCCTGAATTCATAAAGATATAGATCATTTTTTTTTTTCCAAATCTTTTACAAATTCTAAATTTCATAATTTCAGATTATAAGTATATTACTTAATAGCTTGTGGGTACAATCTATTACACAACAACCCAAATTTTCAAATCAACTTACTTTTGATTTAAACCCAAATCCATTTAATTCTGGGTCCAATATATTTAACTTGTCCAAGTTAAATTTAAATTTCCATTCACTTCAATACCCTTCATTTACTTCAATACATTTTATTCACTTTCAATTACTCAAATTAAATTTTAATTCCATGATTAAAATTTCTCATTTCCTTCTTATTAGCATTAGCTCCACTTAACAAATTCAATAGTTGATTCATTTCAACTTTACTCATTATTTAATTAGAACTTTCCCAGAATTCAATTTACCCGGTTTTATCTCAAAACCATTTTGAAATATATCAAATATATATACCCATTTGGTATATCAAATCAAATTTCCATGTTTTCCAAACCAATTTGTTTGTACCCAAAACAATTTGTTCATATCCCAAACAAATTTCCATTTTTGAAATATCCAAAACAACTGTTATCCCCAACAAATCCAAACAATACCATAACCAATTACTAGGGAAGCAATCCATCACTTTAGAAACTCGAAAATGAATTCTAATGATGTGGCCAGCATCATCAGGATTATTTTCCAGCGACCACAGTGAGTTCAATGCTTCTTAACTTTCCCAATTTCATTTCAAACAGTTTCCATTCAAAAATATTACCCAAAACAATACTCCATTATTGTCTTCAATACATTGGAAAACATTTCAAAACTTCCCAGGATTTTAAATTTCCAAATTTTTATTTTCAATCTATTAAAAATCCTTTTCAAAACTTCCGGGTTAAAATTCTGGTTTAAATTCAAATTTTAATTTCACTTCTTATTTGCAACATATTTAATTAATTCTATTTGGTTATAACCATTTCAATTTTATAATCTTATTCACTTATCATTTCAAATTTGGTCAAATTCAAGATTCTTATTTGATTTTCAAAATTTGGCAACCAAACAGTCAAATATATATAATTTCCAAAAATTATTCTCTTTATATCAAATATAATTTTGGATAAAATTATTTCATTTATCCACTTTAAAACAATACTATGTCGGTTTATCTTGTTTAAGAGTTTAGAAACCCCTATCGATACGGTTGTACTTCCCGCACCGACCAGAATTCATAAACACTCAACCGATAAGTCAACACAGTATAAAAACAATTTTATAAACACTAACAAGTACGCTCTCATATTTATTATTATACTCAACTTATTATAGAGTACTATTGACTCTATTAAATGAGTAATTATCCCACCAAAGCCTAGGTTGTCGCCAACCTAAGCTCTGATACCAAGTGTGACGACCCGCAAATCCGTACCCCTTGAATCAACATTATTCTACCCTAATTGACTCAAGTGGAACAGAAATACGAACCATTGAGGTTAAAAGAAAAGAGATAGAAGAAGAAGAAACTAAACAATATCAGAATCTCACAGTCGCAGCGGAATAAAATATAATAGCAACTATATATCTTTACACAAAATGAAATCTATAACTGTTTATACAACATATCATCAGAGTAACTCATACATCAATCATCACATAACAGACATACCATACAACATAGCAGCGGATATATATATAGGTACATATAATACGTCTCGAACTCCAGCTCCTCTCCTGCTCCATAGCAACCTATCCTGAACATATAATACTCGGTCTGACCCGAGCATTATAACGAAATAACACCCGAGTCAGTCTGGAATACCAGCTGATAATAATGCACACAATTGATTATTAAAGTTTCAAAAATCCTTTTGAAAACAAAAGCATCTCGTAAGACCACGCCACAAATAAACATGTCGGGTTTTTACCTTACGATAGCTAAAACACTTTTTATAGAAATCCTCTTATATTATAATAGGGTCTATTTACAAATACTTATAAAATAGCCGAAATTGTTACATTCATTAAATTCCAGCTACTAGCCACCGAAGTGGGTAATACAAACAAAACTCGTAAAAGGCTCGTAGGGAAAATGGATTTCCAACAATGACTAGGCACTGGGGTACCACCTGTCACAGTACGTGGTCTAGATCACAGTACCGAGGACTACTCCCTTCGTCCCCTGCAACACAAGGCCGGAATCACCTATGGGCAATTCCGAATAAGATCACCCCGCGGTTGGGATCAGCAACCGCACCACTAAGCCGAAATAAAAAGGAACCTCTAGACAGGGATGACCTTACTCTCCAGTGGGGGCTACCCACGAAGCCTTGCTGCATATCCCCTGATTTTCAGTCATTCCCGGTTGATGAGGCTTGAGGCTTAACGTTACCTTTAGAACGTTTCCACTTAGAATGCCCATCGTCCACCTGACGATGTTTCGCAAGCATTCATCCATACAAGTCCGTCCCGGGTTCGAACGGAACCAAAGGCACTATTCCTACTACATCCATTTTGGAAATATCCTCAGGATTAGTAGCGACTAGCCCTTGCCCTTCACTGCTCCATCTTCGACTCCGAAAAACGTTTATCGCACGAAAACGTACAAACCGGATCGAAGTGGTTTTTCGAGAAATAAATCTCGATCCCGGTCTCTTCGAAACGATCAACGCATTTGTCCAATATTGATAGTCGGTGATTTAACTATCAATTTATATTCATAAACATCCATAGCATCCATCACACAATAAATAATTCCCAAATTATTTATTTACCTCAAATATCTTTAAAAGATATATTACCAAATTTCCAAATCTCATTTGAAAACATTTCTCAAAATTCCTCCTTTACAAGGTAAATCATTTACCATATATTTCCATTGGAAATATCCAAGTTCAAAACAGTTTAGATTTAAAACAGTTAAAAACATTTTAATTTAAAGTATACTTTAAATAGATAAATTTACTACTAATTATTTAATCAAAATATAATTCCAAAATATTTAAAGCAAAACTGTTTAAAAGATATAGCTTAATTTAAATTAAGGTTAAGTTATACTATATATTAAAATAAAGTGGTAAAAAGATTAACTCTTATTTCAATATACTTAGGTCAAAACTAGCTTTTAAAACAAATCCATTTGTAAACATAATTATTAAAATATTTATAAAATTTTACTATTGCTAATTTATAAAAAATCACTTTAAAATAATAATTTTTAAAACATTCTTTAAAATTAGTTTAGATTTTAAACTTTCTTTTTATAAAATCAATTTAAAACTCGAACTTGGATTTTCCCTAGGAAATCTCATTTCTACTAAATCATCACAGAAATCCTTCTCACGATTTCTGTCTATTTATTAAATTAAGTTTTAGGGTTTTATAACATAAATTTATTTCCCAAAACTTCAACTAATAACATTTATCTTAATTATCATTCCAAATTTTAAAATTTCCAATTTACATTTTAAAATAGATTTCAGATTTTAACCCCTTTTAAATCCATTATTTAACAATACCTTTATTTCTCTAAATTCAATTTATCAAATATAATTAATTTTGGATTTATAATTTATCCAGTAATATTTCTATACAAATTTATTTCAGTTTTCCATCCAAATCAGGTCTCAAATATTTATATTCTTTTAATTTCTTATTTAACCATTTCTCAATTTCTTTGAAACCCAATTTAATTTCTTTATAATTAAAACTGCAATTTTTTTTTATAACTAATATTCCGGGTTTATAGTTTAAACCACAATATCACAATGCAATTAAATTCCAACTTATCAATCACAATATATAAACAGGCATAATCATCAATATAAAAATATTACTACTTTGTGAGGAATCCCGTTGGATCCCTCCAACCTGTTTTCCCTGCATCCACAAATATTAGCACAACAGTATATATATCAATTCAATTTGATAATAACTAACATATTCAGCTAAACATCCAAACAAACAATCAATACTAGCTATCTACTTTACTAGTATCCAGATGTGAGTGAGAATAACTCACCTTGAGTTTCGGCGAGCGTTCGAAATTTAAATTAAACCGAACGACGTTTGATTTAACCCAAATTTCTACTTGCCCGGAATGGATCCGGATCTGCTCCATCACGTAGTATTCTCTCCTGCGATTCCAACGCTTCCAGTTTCGTCCGAAACTGATAACATATGCAATAGTTATGTATTTTATAAATTTCAATTTGAATTTAAAACAAATTTCTTTTTTTTTTATAATATACCAAATCACGGCCGTCCATCACAAGGCAAAGGAACGGCCCGCTCCTCTCTCCCTCATCCCGTTCGCAACCTACAGGAACACGAACCCAAACATTACCGAGTTAGGGCACGAGACCGCCGCCACCTACCACGCATTCAGCTCGATCGAGAACTACTGCTTCGAAGGCCTTCGCTCCCTCTACCTTCGGTCCATGCACCACGCATCGTGGCCCCCCCCTCCTGGCTCGAAAATCGAGCACGCACGGCCATGAACGGGCCACGAAATCTCCCCCTCCGCTTCACAGAACTCCATCTCCACCGTTCAATACGTGAATCTCGACTCTCTCTTCAATTTATTAGTTGGGAGTTTATGAAATTACTGCATGGATTGAGAGATTTGGGTGGAAGAGCGATAATCGATTTCGGCCATTAACTAAAATATGCGGCGGCTACGGATGTATTCATTAGGCTAGGGTTTGATAAAACGATATATATATAATATAATTTATTATTATTTTATTAATATCATTCTCTTTTTAACAACTTGCAATCGTACACCAATCCTCACGTTCCGGCAGGCGATCCTAAGGTTTTTCCGCGTTCCGGACACAATGGAACAGGTTTCGTAAGCTAATTTGATCGTATGCACGAGATACGGAATTAAACGATCGATTTCAAATTAAACCGATTAAAACGATTTCGATGCGTTTCGAGCTGCCGGGGTCAAACGACAACTCCGATTGCTACGAAAATTGAAATCCGACAATAACTAACTATTACGGATCCAATGAAACTGGTTTCATCGAATTCCGAGACTGTGCCCCGGAAGGCTATTTTAACTCGTCTATTAAATTAAGCAATTTTCGAAATTATCGAAATCACTCCAAATCTCCACTTTTAAAATTTTATTAACTTAACAATAATTCATATAAAATTTATAAACACATTAAAAATCGTTTTGGCTCATTCCGGACCAAAATCTGATTAATTGCATTTAAACATCAATTTTATAACAATTCCCATTAAATTTCCAATTTATTCTCAGTTCTAATAATTATTATTATTACTCCAATTCAAACGGAATCACCATATTTTGAAACTATAACTCATCTTATTAACTCAACCATAGTCTTCTATTATCAAGATTCAAATTAGAATCCATATCCAACATTTAAAATGAATTAAATGTTAAATTTTGGCGACCCAAAATTCCGGGTCGTTACATCTGGAAAGCCTTAGTCCGATGAGTAAGGCTTCGTATTCGGCCTCATTATTGGTCACACAGAAATCGAACTTCAAAGCATAGCATATAGATCGGTCTTCAGGGGTTTCAAGCACAACCACAGCGCTTGAGCAGTGGTCATTTGATGCACCATCAGTATGTAGCTTCCAGACATATTTGGGAGATTCACTGGTTTCAAGCAAGTCCTCTAGAATAGTGAATTCGATGATGAAGTCTGCTAGGACTTGTCATTGAATAGCTTGCCTCGTTGTGTAAGCGATGTTGAACTGACTCAACTCGATATTCCACTTGAGTAACCTACCAGATGTCTCGGGTAGTGTAAGGGCTCGTAGTAATGGTTTGTCGGTGTAGAAAATGATGGGATAAGCCTAGAAATAAGGGTAAAGCTTCCTTGAGGAAATGACAAGACAGTAATTAACTTCTCCAACTTTGGGTAATTTCTCTCTACTCCAGTCAGTTGTTTACTGATGTAATAGACTGGCCATTGTATCTGGTCCTCCTCTCGAATCAAAGCAGCACTAATTATGTTTTCTGACACTGCCAAGAAAATGTACAATCTCTCATGATCAATAAGCTTTGACAAAATGGGTGGTGTGGATAGATGTTGAACTAGTGCTCGGAATGCTCCATCACACTCTGTAGTCCGTTTAAAGTTCTGTTTCCCTTTTCTGATAAGATCGAAGAAGGGAATGCATTTGTCCATGGATTTTGAAATGAACCTGCACAATGCTGCTACCTTCCTGTTGAGGCTCTGAACTTAATTATAGTCCTTGGAGTCTCAAGATTTCTAATTGCCTAGATTTTCTTGGGATTGGCTTCGATTTCCGAGCATTAACGATGAATCCAAGGAATTTTCCAGACATGACCCTAAAGTGGCACTTCAACATGTTGAATTTCGTTTTATAGTCTTGAAGGATGTTGAACATCATTTTTAGGTCTTTGATATGATTGGTGGAGAACTGATATTTCACAAGCATGTCGATCACATATACCTCCATAGTTTTTCCATTCTGGTTGTCAAACATTCGATTGACTAGCCGTTGGTAAGTTGCTCCAGTGTTTTTGAGTCCAAACAGCATGACTTTGTAACGGTAACCTAGATCGATGACGGAGCTGGTATGTAGTTGATCGGGCAGGTGCATGGGAATCTGATTATAGCTGAAATATGCATCCATGAATGAGAGGAACTTGTGTTCGGCTGTTGAGTCTACAAGTTGATCAATCCAAAAAAGTGGAAAACTGTCCTTAGGGCAAGCTTTATTCAAGTCAGAGTAATCTATGCAAGTTCTCTGTTTCCTATTAGGTTTCCTGGAAAGTACATGGTTGGGTACCCATTCTGGATATAACGTATCTCAGATAAACCTGATCGACTTGAGTTTATCTATCTCTTTCTTTAGGGCGGCAGATCTCTCTGGATCCATACCATGCCTTTTTTCTTGACTATGACATGCCGCGGGACAATATTTAATATGTGGCTTGCAATGTCCTGTGAGATCCCATACATGTCAGAGTGCAACCATGAAAACACATCATGGTTTTCTTGAAGAAATTCAACCAATTCTTCCTTCATCTATTGGCTCGGCTAAGAGCCAATCTTTATCATTCTTGAATCATCATTGTTATCAACCGAAACATCGATCGTCAGCTCTGCCGAAGAAGCCTAACTGTCTTTGACTTTATCCTTGTTTTCATTATCTCTTGGGTTAAGGTCTCTTAGGAATTGGCTATGGTGCCCGAGCCTAGTCTTGGGCATTAACTGTTAATTATCTACAAAGCACAAGCAGAGAGATTCCTCTACGCCCTTCCCTTTCTCTTTTCACTGTACCTCCCACGGCTCAACAACATAACAGGCTCATCCAACAACCTGGTCTCCCTGAACAACTTCGACTCCATTATCGGTAGGGAATTTCAAAGTCAAACACCAAGAGGCGATAGCAGCCCTGAACTCAGCTAGGGCCGGTTGACCAAAGAAAGCGTTGTACAGTGAGTCAATATCTAATACAATAAACCGCAATATCTGGATTCTTCGGCGCTCTCCAACTCCCAACATTACTGGTACCTCCACCATCCCCGTGGGTATAGTCGCACTTCCATTGAAGCCATGAAAACAAGACTGACAAGGCTTCAAATCTTTTGCTTTCATCTTTATTTGAACATAGGCTTGCTTAAAGAGTATGTTCCTTGAACTTCCACTATCCACTAAGATCCTTTTAATCCAAGCAGGACCTATCTGAGCTGAAATGACTAGTGGATCAATGGTAGGGGCTTTGACTCTAACGGCATCCCTATCTCGAAAAATGATGTCATCGTCTTCTGCTATTTGGCTGAAGCCCCGTCGACCAAGTTACTGCAATATTCGATGCTCGCGTGCCTAATAGAGCTAGCATACGACTCTATTTCCCTCCATCTTCGATCCACTGGATGAGGACCACCACTAACAGTGTTAATCACTAACCTCCCAACGGTACGTGTGAGTTCGTCCGGTCTAACCTGATTTGGCATTCGATTTTGATTTGATGGGCCCGCACCTCCAACCTGCTATGCCCGAACAAAGTGCTCTACTTTTCTTTCTCAAATCAATTTCTCTATAATATCTGGTAGATGACGACATTCGTTCGTGTTGTGGCTATAACTATCGTGAAATCAACAAGACATCCCAGTTTGAATCTATTTCTCTAACGATTGCTTCGGTAGGTTTCTTATATTGGATAGTATTACATGTTTGCAATTACACATTTTTCAAAGATGTATTTAGAGGAGTATAGGTGTCAAACACGGGAGCTTTATATCACGGTCCACGATTCTGATCTCGCTTCTTACCCTCATATCCATCGCCTTTCTCTTGATTCTACTTATTCTGTATATTTAACTGCACCTTTTCGAAACTCTCCCCGGTTTGTTTCACAGCGACATTGCTTTAAATTCCTTCCAAATGGGGCCCTACGTCATCCTTTTTCCTAGATTTTTTCACATCCACTCTTCTCAAGAAATGACCACCTTGGAATAGAAACAGTCCAATGACGCAGGGGTTTCCGGCCAACCAATTGCCAAATTCGGAATCGGGATCGATTCCTATAGTCAATGCCATCAAAATGGAATTGTCATTAGTGTTGGAATCTTGATTTTGATTTTGACAAGCTATATAAAATATTCTATGTATACTAATCATTTTTGCAGGAGATTTGTTGCAGATTCCTTTTCAGATGTTTAAAGCTGATATGTTGTGTCTAGAGTCTGTACTTTACTTAGAAATTTGTTAAAATCTCTCCTACAACGATATATACACACACACACACACTCACATGCACACACATGCACAAATGTATGAATTCAGATGTCTGAATACATCATTCAGACGTCTGAATACTGAAAGCTGAATATTGTTTCACAATATTCAAACGACTGAATGAAAATTTTCAAACGTACGAATTTAGTCAAAATTTTCTTAAAAGATTGTTGTTTGCATTTTAATCTAATTCAGAAGTCTGAATTATTTTATTCGGTCGTATGAATATTTCTAACTGCTATTTTCTTGAGACGTCACTTCTCTTCACCAAAGAGACGTTTTCAAAGCAACGTTTGCACCTGTTCTTTTCAATATAACTTTTCATCTATAGTTGCAATCCTTTGTACACTATAAATAGGTTACAGAATTCAACAAACAATTAACCGAAACTATTTTTAATATTCTTGAATTCTGATCTATTCTCTATTTTCAAACTGCACTCAAACTGTTTACCTTCTCTGATCGTTGATCACTTTATCTTCTATAATTCTCATAGCACATCACATTATATATCATAAAGGTGAAGATTATAGGAAGATTGTACTTAACTGACTTATCAGTTTTTTTTCTAAAGAAGTCCTGTTCGGTTGCTCAAGCGGTTAAGTCCTATTCGGTTGCTTAGGCGATTGAAGTCCGGCTCGGTTGCTCAGGCGCTGTAAACCTATTCCTCCGGGTTAAGTGAGGGTTACTTAGTTAAATCCAGGAGGAGTCTGGGACTAGACGTAAAATGGGAGTTCGAACTAGTATAAAAATATGTGGTGTCATTTACTTTACTGCTTTTACTATTCACTTACTTATTCCACACAAGTAGTTTATCCATATTACTCGATCCTATAGCATAGCTGCTTTCATTTGGTATCGGAGCATAGCGACTTACAGTTAGGGTTACTAATCTTAGTGCATGCAGTGTGGAACCTCTCTAAGTAACGTCTGAGTGTTTCTTTGGGAGCTTGAGTGACACTAGACAAGGTATTAACATCTTTGGCCCCTGTGACATGAATGTGAAACTGCTCGACAATCTTTGTAGCCAACTGGTCGAAACATGAAATAGATCGTGGTGGTAGGCGAGCAAGCCCCCTAGGGAGATTGGGAAACTTCGTTATTTGATCGCATCATTATCCTATGAGGCATTCATCAAACATTCATATTTTAAAATATGCTGGTTAGTGTCAGGGCTTCCTTCATAAACATGTAGAGTTGGCATTCAGAATCGCAGAGGTTGTTCAGCATAGAGGATGTCATCAGTGAAAGGGGTATGACTTCAGGAGATTCCCCAGTTATCATTGGTGAGGCCTTGGCTTTCACGAGTCACCTGTTGGATCATTGTTGGGATGTCCAGCATCTGGACATTTTGGGCATGCTGGGCCAAGGTGTGGCCGGGTTTCACAATGCGAGGATGGGCTGGGCATGATCAACGGTCCATGCCTCGCCACCTTGGCTTTAGATCTTCAAGAAAATAAGGCTCAGGAGTATAATCATGTTGGCGATGGTTCGGATCCATTTGATTCTGAGTGTCAGCTTCCAACTCGATGGCAGTGGCAGCGGGGTGGTTGTCAGTAGTGTTCTGGTCTCCTCCTTAGTGATAGGGCCTTGTGGATCCGAAGGTCCATCCGTGTTCTAGTTTGCAAAGGAAAGCTGTGTGGGGTTCTGCCTATCCTGTCCTTCTAGACCTGCAGCGGTTGAGGTAGTCCAAGTAGCGACCATGATGAATAGCGAAGTCCTCTCCTAGACTTGGCGCAAATCTGAATAGGATGGAAGAACTTCTATGCTTGAGATCCGGATCTTCTCTTTGGATTCTTGCAATCCGATATTTGCAGTAGATCTAATAAGTAAGAGAAAAACTGGATTTTCACAATGAAAGCACCTAGTGTTTGTACCAAAATTCGGCACAAGACTATTTGGATGTGCTTCAAAAGATAAAATGAAGAAAGTAAATGTAAAATGAGACAAATCTAACAAACACACCAATCAACAGATATGAAAGAATGTAGAAACACGCAAATTTAGAGTTCTTCAACGTATTGCCTACGTCCACTATGAAAAGATTGATGTTTATTGAACTTGACTTGCTGATTAAAAAAGATTTACAATAGTACAATCGTAGTACAATAGTGATTTCGATAGAGTATCAACGTAGAGAAGCCAAAAGTCCATTTTCTGTAGGTCTAGGGTCACTATTTATAGACATAGGAAGCAAATATCTCGCTTCAATATCAGAAGACCCCTTCTCTATCGTGGGTGGGCCCACGTGGTCGATCTCCGGACATTTGGACTCGATCCATGATCGATATGTATGGAATTCATATCGATTAAGAAATGATCTTTTTGGGCTGAGATCGATCAGGCACATCCTTGAGGTAATGCTCAAGCTCCTGTGAAAATTTGGTGGCATTTGGACTTGTAGATTTTGAGAAATAATCGATGCAAGTTTGGATATGCAAAAGGCTAACAAGTTTGTATCGATGGATTAGTATCCCCAATTGTATGTGTCGATGCTATACGTACCAATAAAGGTGATATGGCGCTATGTTCCAGGGTCGACCCACTTTTCATATTGAGTGACTCTTCCTTCCATTTGAATCATGCTTTGTTCATATCCACCCAATGTAACTCCATTCGTATCGTTCCTTTAAAGTTGCTTCGTATTGGTAGCCACCGTTCCAATTCGTATTGATGATCAAAAGGCTCCTTCGTATCGATGCTTATAGGATCCTTTCGTATCGATTGCTGGTGTTGATTTTGCATCGATATGACATGACATATTCCGTATCGATCATGGGTGGTATGTTTCGTAACGATCACTTGCTGATCAATACGAACTGCATGAATAGGAGGATCAATACAAAGTGTGTAAAAACTCGATCGATACGAATAATGACTACAGATGGATATGAATGAAGTTGACTCTGATGGCTATGAAAGAGGCGAGCCTGCGATGGATATGAACACTATGGATCCGAACTAAATTGACTTCCCCGATTTTGGTCGATCATGCAAACTCTGATCGACTTGAAATTTGGAATGCTAGCTTTCATAGCTTAGCTTGTCATGCCACATCTATTGTAGCTCGATCTAGACTCGGACAAAATTGGACAGTATCCATAGTAGACATGTGTACAACCGATCTTCAAGATGGACTGTCTTTGGTTTTCAGTTGAGTCCTTGGTTTCACGGCCTATCCAAAAGGCGGGATAACAATATGAATGAGTGTGCTTGTCATATTTTGTTTTTTAAAACTACATACTAGTATATGGTAGTAATTTTCGTTGCATATATAAGTATCATTGATGCAGCTTCCCATGACCATTCTTACTGAAGTTTGTAAGAATGGATAGACATACTGGGAATTCTGCACCGAAAGCTAAGGGTGGAAGGGTCAACGGGATAGCAAATAACTTAAGTGCAATCAGCATTCATTCGTATGATGGTGAGCGTAATGCAAGTAGCCCAAAGTGGATATAAGTACAATTGATAGTGATGGTCAAAATGAAAGTGTAGCATATTATTTCCCAAGAGGAAGCTAAACCACAAATAGGCGGAAGTGGTAGGAGAAAGATGGACCATAAAGGTTGAAAACAGTCCTAGAAGAAAAGTGATCAAAAGAAAGGCAAGTGGGACCTAAGGTGCTTTAATTATAATGAGAGGGGTCATATTAGTAAGGACTGTAAGGATCCAAAGGTTGGTGAGAATAAGTGCTTCAACCATGGTAGGACTGGGCATGTTAAGATAGACCGTATAGAGTAGATTAAGGAAGAGCTTTCCCGAGGAAAGGATGGCATGTAAAAGGGAAAATTTGAGCCTACTTGCCATAAATGTAGGACAAAAGGTCAGCTGAGCAAGGACTGCAGGAGTGCAGAGAAGATGTATTATTGCTACCAAGGCTTTAGGTACATCTATAAGGATTGCCCAGAACTACTGAAGGATGGGCAGGCTATGGAAGTTTATGAATTTTATGCCATCCCAACTTAGCCGAATGCTCCATCGATAGTGGAGAAGGAAAAGGAATCAAAATTAGAGGTACGTTTTATTTATGGAATACCTACTCGTATTTTCCTTGATATCGATATGTTATGTAACGACCCAGAATTTCTGTCATTTGAAATTCGTCTATTTAATTAATTTTAAATATTTAAAAGTTAAGTTTATAAGCTGAATAAATAATATTTCGAATATAGCGATTTAATTGGATAACTAAATTGTTAATTTAATATTTGAAATTGTGTAAATAATTGGAAATTAGATTTAAAATGAATAAAAATGATTTAAAAAGTTTTTTAAATTCTAGTTGAATTAGAATTATGTTACAAAAATTTTAAAACCGAATTAAAAGTTAATTTTAAAAAATTGAATATTTTAATATTTGATTGACGAATGAAAATAGCCATTTTTCAAACAGTCTCCGATTTCGACAAAACTTGTTTCGCTGGATCTGTAATGTTAAATTATTGTAAGATTTCAAATTTCATGTCAATCGTATTTACGGTTTATCCGGGACAAGCTAAAACGCGTAGAAATCGGTTTAAATGAATTTTTAATTTAAATAGTCGATTTGAAAACCTATCTTCGAAATATGATCGACTTGGCTCCCGATATATATTCCATTTCGTTCGGAACATGGGTAAAACCTTATAAACGCTAGGCGGCAAGCTTCGTTTTGAGTTAGGAAAAATTACGGATGAATAGTGCGCGTAGATTTTCTATAAAAGGACGTTATTTTCTTTCATTTGAAAACAAACCCTAGGGTTTCACAACCGCCATCAGAAATTTAAATAGCGGAAAATTGACAATGTTCTTCCATTAATTTGTTTAAATCCATCGAATTTTACACGAAGTCTTCAACTACAAACTTCTAGGGCTCGATGAGAGCTATAAATCCATATGGTGATGATGAACTTTCGAGCAACGATGCGACGACGATATTGGAATAAAGGCACAACATTTGTGCACAATTTTTGAAGTCTATTGGCGACCGAGCTTGTGCGGTTGCTGGCGATGATAGAGGTGGTTTTGGCGCACCAAATGGTGGAGGTTGATTGTGTTGAAAGCGAAGGTGATGGCCGTGGCAATTCGAAGTAGGCCGGCGGCTTTAGGTATGTTGCGTTCGAACGTAGCCTGGGGGAGAAGAGAGAATTTGTGGCCAGGATTCTAGGTATTGTAACGAACGGCCCAGGTAATTACCAAGGTTATAAAATAAAAAGGAAAAGGAAAAGAAATTGAAATTAGTATATATTATAAATTGTATAAACTTCTAAACGCTATAACTTTGTCATACGAGGTCCGTTTCTGAAGAAACGAATTGCATTGGGTTTATATTGATGAGCACTACATGATGGAGCTAGATTGGGATTTATTTGAGCTAGAAATTTTTTTGGTTGAAATTAAATGCCTGTTTAATTTAAATCGGAATAAATCGCTATCGCGACGACTACAAGCAATGTGAGTACAACTCACTCTTTCTGCCTCACTGATATTTTTATATAAGTGAGAAATTATTTGGTATATGATGATTGATGATTATTTGGATGATATATGATATATTGATTGGTATTTGGATATATACCTGCCTAGTGGAGCAGATGACTCTATACGTTCCCATGTATGATCGGATGACCCTTTGTACGCACCTATGCCTTAAAGCGAATATTGTACATATATTCTAATTTGTATATTTGTTGTAGGTGACAGGTTGGAGGGATCCAACTGGATTCCTCAACGGTATTAATTTATTTACAGATATTGTGATATATGTTGTTATCATATTATATACGATATTTTAGATGCTGTGATTGTTGTATTTAGTGCTGTTGCAGCATTGGGCCAAGTTTTGGAATTTTAAAATGTTGAAGTGATGATTTCCAAATTTAAAAGGATTTTAAAAGCGATTTTGGAAATAAACGTTTCTGATTTTTGAAGTGTTATGTTAAATATAGAAGTTTATTAAAGGAGATATATCCACGATTTTGGACAGTGGATAATCTTTTAATAAATGTGTAGAAGCTTTGAATTTGATAAATGAAGTATATTCACGATTTTGGACAGTGAATAATATATTAAAATGAATGTTTAGGGAAATGATATTTAAATGGAGTTAAAATGTTTTAAAGATGTTTTAAAATGTATTAAGGATCGAAACCACAGATTTCAACATTCATTGTTGAAATAGACGTTTTCGAGAAATAAGGAAATGATGGACTATAACACTATTGTTATAGTAAATGATTTTTAAAAGGAAATGTTTTTTTATAGTATTGTGATTTTATATATCTTATTTTCAAATCCCTATACTCTTGATTTTGATTGTCATAACGATGTTTTATGCAACATTCATTTTGAACCAAATAAATATGTTTAAAGAGAATGTTTTCCTTAAAGAAATAAATATATACTTAATTTTGATTTAAGTATATGTAATATTTTCTAATTGTTGAAAATGAATAGAATTGTGAAATACTTATTATCAAATAAGTATATGGAAATGTTTTCCAATATAAAAGTTGAAATGCTTTTGAGATTTTATCTTTTTTTAAAGATGATTTGAAGTGAATATTTGGCAAGTAATTTAATTAATGAAAGATTAATTAAAGGGCCCAGTGATTGTTATGGTGCTGAATATTTGTTTGTTTGTTTTGATAGTCAAATAATCGACTATCAAACTTTGTCAAATTTTAGTTCCTCGACTTGATGTAGAAACTATTTAGTCGTACACTTATTACGTAGCCTTCTATGTAGGCTTTATTATCGTTTGTGTTGAAGATGTTGATTCGTATAGTGCAGAGTGTTACTCCAATCTATCAAGCTTCCTTCTTGGCCCGAAGGATAGCAAGTTGAAAGCTAGAGACGTGATAAGTCTACGAGACTTAGTTTCTGTGTGAAGTTGAGAAATGATTTTGCATTGTTGGTACGAAGAGATCGGGATCAGATTTATCTGAAAATCACTTCGGATCAACGTATATGCGACGATTGTGCAGGTTGCTTTGTGATGATATTGATATTTCATATTTCGTAATGGGGGATTGCTTGTTGATTGTTTGGGGTTAAAATCCCAATATACATCCAGTGGTGGTCTCTTCATTATGAAATATCCAATGCAAGGACTATTCGCTACTAATCCTTGGGATTTCCAAATAGGATGTGGTAGGAAAGTACCTTCGGTTTGTCTTGTTCCTGGACAACTTGTATGGATGTTTGTCTGGCATTGCATTTCTAAAGATTACGTACATTGGTTTTTACAAACGTACATCAGTGGTGGCAGAGAAGGCAACTTCTCTTAGCTTAACACCCTCCTTGAGAAATACGAGCTTAAGGGTAGTATTTTTGTGGAAGGCAATTTGTAGTCAACGGAAATGGCCGTGTGGCATTCAAAGTTATGTGATATGTGATTGTGAAAGGTAATCGTTACCTCGTCAGGCCACATCAACCGGAAATGACCAAAACAGGGTTAGATACGACAAGGCTAAGTCGGTCGCTCCCATTAGGGTATGATCATCCTCTTCTAGATATATTTTTGCACGTTATGACGTCGTGTATCTGAGTATTGTGGTTTGTATGCTAGAGGGCCCTCGGTAAATGTGACGACCCGAGATTTTGAGCAATATCAATTTAATAATCTTTGTAAATAATTAAATTGATTTGATCATTTTACATTATGAATTGACAAGTTCATTCTTTTAAAGGCTAATAATAATAATTTGATAATATCTATTAGCATTTTTCTTAACAACATAAAATTGGCAAGTTTAATTCGTTTGAAAACTAATAATATTTTAGTTTGGAAATATTTATTTTATAAATTTAAAATTGGTAAGAGTTACTTTTCAAAAGTTAATCAAAATGTTTTCTATTTATAATATATATATATATATATATATCAATATATATTATAAATAAGAATTCTTTATTGTAATAGAAGCTATATATTCAAATTGTATTATGTATGAATGTATATATTGTGATTTGAAATTGTGTTTCAAAATTCAACATAGTGATTATCAAAACTAATGTTAAAATGTTTTCCATTTGAAATGTATATATTTGTATATATATTACAAATGGGAAAAAATTATTGTTTTGAACTTAATAAAGTGTTTTCAAACTTTAATATATATAGTTTGTAATTTGAAATTTTAATTTGACTTAATACTTTTAAAAATGATATTTTAAGATTTAAATTTTTATAATAAAGATAATTTCTTATTTAATATAGATATACATATTTTAAATTTGAGTTTTAGATAAGAATTGAATTAGAAGTTCATTTTCTTTTGTTTTCAGTTGTCTTTCATTTTAAAATTTTTAACATAAGATAAGCTTGTTTTAAAATTTTATATAAATAGTTAAATTAAAATAGATTTCTCGAGCATATAAACATATGTTATATTTATTGGATCAAAAGTATAAGTTATTTATAAATAATTGTTTACATGAATTCACTTTTGTGTATTTATTAAAAGCTTATTTATATAACATAAAAACATTTTATAATCATGTAAATATTACATAATTACTTATTCATAACTTAAATAAATTATTAAAAA
Source organism: Allium cepa (assembly GCA_030765085.1). Lineage (NCBI taxonomy): Eukaryota > Viridiplantae > Streptophyta > Magnoliopsida > Asparagales > Amaryllidaceae > Allium > Allium cepa. Next base: position 926,606,736 of record CM060941.1, read on the forward strand.
AGAAAAGTAACATTTGTAAATTATTAATAAAACATTAGAAACACTTATAAACATTTTAATATGCGTTAGAAGACACTTGTTAACATATAGGCTTAGGTGTAAGAAAATTAAATCACTAATGGGACAAGTGTCAATCCTCTTGATAACTTAATTTAAAATTAAATTGTACAATAAAAGAAGAGATTTATCTTCCGCTAAAATTCTTACTTTTCTTTAACAAAATTGAATACAAATAAATAAAAAGATTAAAAGAAGTAAAAAATGTAAAATCTGGAAAATCTAAAATAGGAAAGAAGAAACCTGGAATAAATAAAATATGAAAACAAAGATTAAAAAAAGAAAGAGTAAATACTGTAAAACCTGGAAAATTCAAATCAGAGGCAAGAAGGCAGCAAGATGTAAATTTCAACAGCAGCTAGGTTTATTTCAACATGCAAAGAAGAATTCAGATTGAAATTTCAAAAGCCTGAAAATCAGTCTCTATCGTCTGCTCTCTGTTCTTTGAGGTGAGTAAATGATTTTTTTAAAAAACAGTTTTTAATCTTGGATTTCAATTTGTTCTTGTGAATGAAATCATGATGATTTGTCTGGATTCTTGGTTTTAAAATGATGCATGTAGGTGTATGGGTGTTTGATGATTGTGAGTTGCCTGTATACATAAATATTACTCTGTGTGCTTATTACGGGTCTCAATTTTATAATAAATTCAATAACTAAAATTTGAATTCGAATTTGCTTATGATTTGTAAATAAAAGATGTTTGAAATCATGTAATCTTTCACCTAAAAATAGTTATAGGTTTTAAAAATGAATGTTTAGCTCAAATTTTTGAATTTACAGTAAAAATGAAATTTGGGTCAAAAATTAATCAAATCAATTTTAAGTTTTGATTACATGATTGAATTCGTGATGCTAAACCATGAATTTTAAGGGTTTTATCATGAATTTTAGTTTAGTAATTAGTATGAATTATTGGATTTTCTGTTTTGAACATTTTGGCCGATTTACGGCGAACGGCAGCGAAATTGAGGACGTGGTTGAGCGTGAATGTTGAGGGGAAGTAGGAGATCACCAGAAAAATACTTTGGTGATTTATTAATGATTGTGATGATCGAAAATTGAAGAAGTTGGGTTTGACGCCCTGTGTTTTGACGTCGATGTTCATTGTGTTTTCGCGGCGACGAGGCGCAACCGGAGGCGATCGCGTTTGTTGCCGTGGGTTTTGAAGGTCGTGACATAGCTACGGTTATGGTGGCGGGGTTTCTCGGGGTTGGGGTTGCCGTGGAGGGTCGACTTTCTGGTGAAGTTGGGTTTGAGATGATGGTTTGGAGAGTCGAATTTGATTCTAGTTTGTATCATGGACTTTTGGGTTTCGATTTTAGTTGTAGTGGTCAAGTGCGACGTATTGGAGGCCGGAGTGGAGTTCGTCGTTGGCCAGGGAGGTGGTGCACGTGGATGTGCACGATTTCGTGCATCAGGTTTGGGTTTGGGAGAAGAAGATGGGAGCTCGAAGTTAGCTTCGTGTATCTGATGTTATTTCTCGAAGCAGGAGTAGGGTTGGGGGAAACTCGGGGCAGACTCGGGATATTGTAGTGGGTTGCTCGGGTTTTTATGTTGTGCGGGTTTTAGTATTGTACCGTAATGTTTTATGTGACGACCCGGCTTTCTTACCACAGAAAATCGCATCATTTTTAAGAAAGAAAGGGATAGAAAGAGAAAAGAAAGAAGAGAAGAAAGAAACAACATTAGAATCTAAACAGCGGAACGAATGAATTATATTAATAACATAAACATTACATAGTTTGCAATAATCATCAGAGTTACACAGATGTACAACACATACTAGACAGTTATAAACACCTGTCTAGTTATACAACTCAATACAGTATAAGAAACAACTCAGAGAAAACTACACAGCAGAATACTATATATATCTACACGCAGAAGCATCCTGCTCCATTGCTCCTCCACAATTCGTCAAAGCTAACCTGAATCCTAACCTGAATTCCCTTGGCTACTCGTAAATATTTGATCACCCAAGAGTTTATGAAAAACAAAAATAAACTCCGGGTCAGACATGGGTCTGGTGTGAGTAACAGGTTAAGGTTGCTTAACTTTAAAAACCTTTTGGAAAGAAAGGTATCACGTAAGACTTCCCACACATAGACATGGAAAAAAATTTACCTTACGCTAACCAAAACATTTGATCGGAAATCCGATGATATTATAATAGTGTCTAGAGTTTTCAAATAAATAAGAAATAGCCGAAATTGTTACATGATTAAATTCCAGCTACTAGCCACAAAAGTGGGTAACACAATCAAAACCGTTGGCACTTATTGGGTTTTGGATTCCATACAATGGCAGGGCTACTGGGGTACCTCCCGTCACAGTACGTGGCCTAGATTACCGTACCAAGGAGCCACCCTGACTCCCCCGCAACACAAGGCCGGACCCATTCCTTACTGAACAGTTCCGAACAAGATAACCCCGACGGTTGGAGCTCAAAACCCGTCCACACAGCCGAAATAAAAAGGGACCTCTAGACAGGGTTAAATCTCACTCTCAAGTGGGGGCTATCCATGAAGCCTTGCTACACCTCCCCTGTTTTAGCCATTCCCGGTTGATGAGACTTGAGGCTATGATTACCTTTATAGGACATATCATCTTAGAATGCTCATCGTCAACCTGACGATGTTCTGAAAGCATTCGATCCATACAAGTTCGTTCCGGGTTCGAACGAAACCGAAGGCATTATCTCGTTACACTCATTTTGGAATCACCCTCAGAGTTAACGACGATAACCCTTGCACTCTGAATCTCCATCTCGAACCTGTAAGTACTATTCCGTCAACTCATTACGGAATCACCCATAGAGTTATACTGACGTGTAGTCCTTACACCTCGAGTCTTCACAAAGCTCCACTTTGGTTCACGAAACGTTATTTGGAATGGATGTGGTTTTCGGATATCCAAATATGGAAACCCAATCTCGGTCTCATCGAAATCCAAGGTGTGTCTTTTAGGTCCAAGTTGTTTTAAAGTTTTTAAAACAATTCAATACAATATCTATATACACACAGATGGATAATTCATAAATCATAACTGATAATTAACATTATCAATAACAGGTAATCCACATCAGCAATATCAAATAGATATTCCATATATCACCATCACAATAGATAACCTATGTTATCATCACAATACAATCAAGTCATTCATACCACACAATATCATTTATCTCATTACTGAGATCTCATCCATTCAAGACGATCAAGTTCACCCATTCATTCATCATCATATCATTGATTTAAAGTGAATTAAATTAACTATTTCTATCACTAATTAATTTAAAGTGAATTAAATTAATTACCCTATCTTTAATTAATTTAAAATAAATTAAATTAATTACTTCACCAATATAAATCTTGCTTACTTGATCATTTAATCAATTAATCATCTATTATTAATTACCTTAATTAATCACCCTTGACTAATTATCCTTAATTACATTCATGTAATTATCCTCAATTAATTTCACACAATTAATTATTCTCAACTCAACAGTAATTAACCTTTAATTACTTCAATTAATCAATTAATCATAATTAATTACATTAATTCTTAATTAATTACATTAATTAATTACCTTTAATTACCTATTATTGATTAATTAATCAAAATTAATCATCTTTAATTACATTATTAATTACAATAATTAATGATCCCCTTTTATTAATTACCTTAAGTAATTAACTTATAATTATTAATCATCATCACAGATTAATTACATTTAGTAATTATCTAGCTTAATTACTATATTAAATAAATTAATTATCCTTTAATTTAATTACTTCATTAATCCCTTGATTAATTATTAAATAATTAAACCAATTTACCTCATTTTTAAACATCTCCACTTAATCACAACCTGTAATTATTAATTAATTACTTAACTAAGAGATTTTCAATCCATTAATTACATACAGTAATTATTTATAAAACCCAAGTGTTTAAAATTAATTAAACTTATTTAATTAAAATAAACAATCTCATTAAACTAAATTAATTACATTAAGTAATTAATTTCTTAATTACTTTACTAAGTAATTATACTCAAACCATTCATAATTGATTATTATTAAATTAATTAATCTAATTAATTATAAAAATTAACCATATTAATTAATTGTTAAACAATCCTGGTTAATGACCTTTATTAACCATTCTTTAATTATTTTTATGAAGTAATTAACTTAAATTAATTACAAATTAAATTATCTTTAATTATTCATTAATTAATGTTAATTATTAAATTAATTAACCTTGATTTAAAACTTAATTACATAATTATTAATTCATTCATCATTAATTAATAATCTAATTAATGATCTTAATTATAGATTGATTAATCATTAATCAATTATTAATTCCAAATTCAATTAATTAATTAAATTAATTAATCAACTTAATTACCTTATTAATTAAATTATTTCTGAAATATTAACCTTAATTTAATTTTCAAAATAAAACATAACTTAATTATGTTTATAAACAAAATTTATTTAAGTCAAAGTACTTTTGAAATTACCTTTAACTTCCATTTTAAATATAAGTCTAAAATAAGAACAATTTAAACTTATAAATGTTTAAATAATTTAAAACTTTTATATTGCAAATCAAACAAGTGCTATATAAAAAGTTTTAAAGTTACATTCATTTCAAAATTTCAATAGCTTAATTTTTCATTTGGTTTATAACTTCAAAATTTAAACCTTCTTTAAAATTTAAAACTGCACTTCAAATTTAAATTTCCAGTTTTAAATAAAACTTCAATTCTTTCTCGTATTTTAAAAACTCATATTTAAAAAGCTTCAACTATGTACCAAAATAAAATAGTTAATTAAGTCAAAATTTGAAACTTTTATTTTTATTTAAAACTGGGTTTTGAATTTAAATCAGAAATTCAAACTTGAATTTGAATTTAAACCTAAACCTTACTTAAACACAAAACTATATATTTTAAAAATTTAAAACCCAGATTTAAGAACAGTTCTGGAAACCTGGAAAAAAAACACAGAGCAAACTCAACTCAACACAACTGCTTCGAGTTCCACCCTATCCTAGCTTCGAGCAAAACACTCAAACACTTCGAGTCAACACGAATAAATTCGAGAACAACCCAAAACCAAAACTACCAAGACATCAGTGCACCGTGCACATGCACGGTGCCGTTGATCATCTCCGGCCTCCGCAGGGGGTCTCCCCACATCCATCATCACTTAAACCCCACCTCAAGATCATCAGATCGTGTTCAAATTTTTTAAATTGAATTCAAGAGCTAAACCCAAACCTGACAACACTGTAACCACAACCCAAACCAAACCCGGCAATGCCCCAATCACGAAGCTCCAACCATCATAATATCTGCTACTCCGCCCTCGACTTCGCTTATGACCATCCTTCCATCTCCCAAAACCTAGAAACATTCGATCCACTGTAGAAACAGAGATTGATCGAACTACCTATCCTACATAAACTAGGGTTATAGAAAAGATCTTGCCACCGCTGCCTCCTCGATGAAAAGCATCAACATATAGAATTTTTTCCTATCAACTACGATCAATCCTCCATCATTACCCAAAGCCCCGACCTCTCCAAACACTTGAATCTCCAGAAAATCCCAGATTTCTATTTCCAGTTCAAACAAGAACTGCACACTCATTCCCAACTTAAAAATCTTGATTTTAGTTTTAAAATTCATGTTTTAAGGTGTTGTTTCAGATCCTAACCCTGAAACAATAAATTGTGATATTCAAATTTTCACTTATTTTAAAATTTGATCAGTAAATTGGGTTTCTAGAGAAAATACAAGTTATTTTAACTTAAGTTGATTTCTAAACTAAAGTTTATGATTAAACAAACAGGTTTGATTTAAATCTTATGTTTAAACAGAGATTACATTAAAAGATTTTGATTTTTAAATCAAAATTTTGAACCTATGAACTACAAAACAGAGAAGACCCAGGTAACGCAAGCATGCATACCAAACATTCAGAGGTACAACAATATAAATACATAAACACACATATGAGTGTACTCAATTCAATATCTAACACAGAGATTAGCATGCAACCATTATTCATACTTAAGTTTAAAAGAGAATGTGATGTTACTCACTGTTTTAAAAAGGGTAGCAGAGCCTCATTGAAATGCTTTGTTTGATTTAAAAACTGCTGCTTGCTTTTGAAACTCTGCTTTTGAACAGGGCTTACTTTGAAAAGGTGCAGGCTTTATAAAAATGCAGGTGGGCGTTTTGCTTTCAGGTGGCATGCAGAGCCAAATACCATATTGCAGAAATAAGGATGCAAATTTGAAATTTGCAGGTGCATGCAGACATCAGATTTTATAAAAATACAAATTTCCTTTTTGAAGAAGATTACTGACATTAGAAAATGGGGAGTTTTGATTTTGAATATGCAGGTTTGCTTTCGATTTGTACAGGTATTTGAAGGGCTTTGATATGAGGAGTTTTTGATCTTTTCTTTTGATTAAGGAAAAAAATAGGCATGAATGAAGATGCAAGCTTGTACTAGATGTATTTTCAGATTTAAATGAAATAAAAGAAAAATTAAAACTAAATTTTACACTTGTCAATTTGTATATTAGTTTTTGAACACTTGTTTAATCAATGCTTATGAATGCAACACTTGTTTTCTTTTAAAGGTAATTGGTATTTAAATTTACAAAGTAATGCATGTATTAGCTTAATTTCAATTTGTTAGTTTATATTTGAATATGTGTATAAATTTATAAGTGAAATAAAAACAAACCATGTTTATAAATAAACTTGTACATATTAAAGATTAAAACAATTAAGATTTTATACTTTTGAATTTAAATTCAAACTAAATTCAAAATCAATTATTTTCAAAACAAGTTATAAATATAAATTTAATTTGAAATAACTATTGCAAATTTTATTCAAAATCTATTTGTAAAACAATACATTGTTAATATTATATTTAAAATGTCTCATTATTAAATTAAGTCCATTTTAAAGGAAATTATATTTTTATTAATAAATTTTCTATTTAATTAAGCTATAAAACTCTTTTGTCAATTTAATTAAATTTAAAACTCAAGCTGAAACTAATTTAAACATTTAAACATTTTTCTTATCAATTTAAAAATCCTATATTTATTTATGAAATAGCTTTGAAAACTTTATATTTAATAAAAATTAAAATTTCCAAATAATTAATGTATATTAGAATTTTAAATCATGATTCATTTATTAATTTAAACCAAGGTCATTTATTTTATAGCTTTGAAAAACTATTATTAAATAAAAACAAATTCTCAAATTACTAAAAATATTAGAATCAGAAAAATATGTTTTATTTATTAAATTTTAAACAATGCTATTCTAATTTAAATATAAACCATATATTTATAATATAAATAGAAATCAATTTATTATTGTTGAAAGATAAGATAACCAATTAAATATTTATTAAAGAAGAACTTTTTAAATCAATTTGAATTATGATTAACAAAATATCAATGTCAATTTAAATTTAAATACAGATTATTAAATTGATATTGTAAAAAAATTCCGGGATATTACAATCCTTCCCCCTTAAAAGAATTTCATCCTCGAAATTTAAAACAAAGGTAATTTAATAATCTCATTAAAATTTTAAATTTTAAACAAAAGCATATATCAAACATATGCTAACAACCAAAATAACCAATCAAACAAACCTAATTATCCAGATAAAATTCTGGATAAGATTCCTTCGAGTTTTTCCTAAGTATATATACCGAGATACTCGCTCTATAGAAATCAAACAATCAGTACTATGAAACTACAAAAGATCCTATTCATCTATATCTGTAACACTAGACAAGATATCAAACTACAGACGAGTTTGACTCAACAACCAAAACTCCCAAACTGCTGGTTCCACAACCAGAGATAAATCATACACGTACTCCTTCAGAGATACGTGAAACTCATCAAATCCCAGTTATCCAAACTGGAAATTCCATTCAGTAGATCAATCACTTAACCTTCAAGATCACGGAAAAAAATCCAAAACACTTCAGAGCTAGCTTCTCAGACTTACCCAATCTTATAGGTCCTTTTTCGATCAGAGAAAACTTATCCAAAATTAAATCTCCGATTCCGGAATCCAAATTCCTCCATCTCTAAATCCCCAAAACCCTTTGGACGATCCTGGGTTGTCTACAGCCTTACTAATTAGCGCATCCTTGTTGATGCTTATAGAAACAAACTAGACCAATCAACACAACAAAATGATCTCCTCAAGATCAACCAAAATCAAGATCTCAAACTCTACTCCTATACATCAGAAGACAACAACTTCTTCTGTCCAGAAAAGAAAAGCAGATACACTTCCCAAACTGCTTCCGCTGCTCAACTCTGATTTGAAGTAGAAGAGAATACTTGAAGAAGAACATAAGCACAAACAGGACAACACATCCTAGAAAATATGGTTCAATAAATCCATAAGAAAAATTCAGAAGTTCCTCCAAAATTCGGAGCTGCTACACCAACTCAATACTCCTGGAACCATTCTTCTATTAAGCTGAACCATCGGTACCACTCCTGGAATCCCAGATGATAAGAAAACTCAATCTCCGGATGCGGACAAAACTATGACTTCCTGAAGACATTCAGAAAAACTCAAATAACCCAAGAGAACACTCAAACAATCGCAAGTCACTTTTGCGAACCACCCAGACCAAATGCAAGGAAAAACTGTTCTCCCTCAACCAAATGGAACAACTTAAACTTAATTAGCCAACCCATCGAAGGAACGGGTCCACTCAAATGCTTCTGAACTCCACTTCAGAAAACTGCTAAGCCAGAAGATCTCCTGCCAACACACAGAACGCTCCGAGCTGCACTGCTGCCACTGATGCCAAAGATTTCCAAATCAAAGCTCTTCGAGAAACTCGGACTTTAAACCAAATAGAAACTCCAGTTGAACACAGCCACAACACCTAAGCAAACCCACTTCTTAAACTTGTTCCAAAGAAAACATCTTCGGAAACATCCATAGTCACTGCATCTCATCACGCAGCTACTACTTCCTGAGGTATCCAAAATACCATCACTTGCTTCTGCCCAACCAACAGATCAAAACTCTCCTCATCCAACTTCAGAAATAGACTCCGAACCTTAACAGGTTTCCTTCAGAGATAAATGAAGTTCTTGATCACTACAGAACTCACTCGAGACGGTATTAGGTCTACAGTCTCGACAAATACACCTCCAACCTTGCATATTCAAACTCCAACCAATGGTAGTCGTGTTACACACTCTACTACCCCATCTACCTTATAACTTATATTGGAAAACCTGAGCAGGTAACCCAACAGATAGGTAGAAACAAATATATTTATATAGTAATATATAAAAATTACAAATACGCTCTCTCAAGATAGACACCACTACACAGCCTAGGTATTCACTCAACCTAAAGCTCTGATACCAAGTGTGACAACCCGACTTTCTTACTACAGAAAATCGCATCATTTTTAAGAAAGAAAGGGATAGAAAGAGAAAAGAAAGAAGAGAAGAAAGAAACAACATTAGAATCTAAACAGCGGAACGAATAAATTATATTAATAACATAAACATTACATAGTTTACAATAATTATCAGAGTTACACAGATATACAACACATACTAGACAGTTATAAACACCTGTCTAGTTATACAACTCAATACAGTACAAGAAATAACTCAAAGAAAACTACACAGCGGAATACAATATATATCTACACGCAGAAGCCTCCTGCTCCATTGCTCCTCCACAATTCGTCAAAGCTAACCTGAATCCTAACCTGAATTCCCTTAGCTACTCGTAAAAATTTTAGTCCCCAAGAGTTCATGAAAAACAAAAATAAACTTTGGGTCAGACATGGGTCTGGTGTGAGTAACAGGTTAAGGTTGCTTAACTTTAAAAACCTTTTGGAAAGAAAGGTGTCACGTAAGACTTCCCACACATAAACATGGAAAAGTTTTTACCTTACGCTAACCAAAACATTTGATAGGAAATCCGATGATATTATAATAGTGTCTAGAGTTTTCAAATAAATAAGTAATATCCGAAATTGTTACATGATTAAATTCCAGCTACTAGCCACAAAAGTGGGTAATACAACCAAAACCGTTGGCACTTATTGGATTTTGGGTTCCATACAATGGCGGGGCTACTGGGTACCGCCCGTCATAGTACGTGGCCTAGATCACCGTACCGAGGAGCCACCCTAACTCCCCTGCAACCCAAGGCCGGACCCATTCCTTACTGAATAGTTTCGAACAAGATAACCCCGACGGTTGGAGCTCAAAAACCGTCCACACAGCCGAAATAAAAAGGGACCTCGAGACAGGGGTAAATCTCACTCTCAAGTGGGGGCTACCCACGGAGCCTTGCTGCACCTCCCCTGTTTTAGCCATTCCCGGTTGATGAGGCTTGAGGCTACGATTACCTTTATAGGACATATCATCTTAGAATGCTCATCGTCCACCTGATGATGTTCTGAAACCATTCGATCCATACAAGTTCGTTTCGGGTTCGAACGAAACCGAAGGCATTATCTCGTTACACTCATTTTGGAATCACCCTCAGAGTTAACGACGATAACCATTGCACTCTGAATCTCCATCTCGAACCTGTAAGTACTATTCCGTCAACTCATTACGGAATCACCCATAGAGTTATACTGACGTGTAGTCCTTACACCTCGAGTCTTCACAAAGCTCCACTTTGATTCACGACCTAACGTTATTTGGAATGGATGTGGTTTTCGGATATCCAAATATGGAAACCCGATCCCGGTCTCATCGAATTCCAAAGCGTGTCTTTTAGGTCCAAATTGTTTAAAAGTTTTTAAAATAATTCAATACAGTATCTATATACACACAGATAGATAATTCATAAATCATAACTGATAACTAGCATTATCAATAACAGGTAATCCACATCACCAATATCAAATAGATATTCCATATATCACCATCACAATAGATAACCTATGTTATCATCACAATACAATCAAGTCATTCATGCCACACAATATCATTTATCTCATTACTGAGATCTCATCCATTCAAGACGATCAAGTTCACCCATTCATTCATAAGAAATGATTTATTCATCATCATATAATTGATTTAAAGTGAATTAAATTAACTATCTCTATCTCTAATTAATTTAAAGTGAATTAAATTAATTACCCCATCTTTAATTAATTTAAAATAAATTAAATTAATTACTTCACCAATATAAATCTTGCTTACTTAATCATTTAATCAATTAATCATCTATTATTAATTACCTTAATTAATCACCCTTGATTAATTATCCTTAATGACATTCGTGTAATTATCCTCAATTAATTTCACACAATTAATTATTCTCAACTCAACAGTAATTAACCTTTAATTACTTCAATTAATCAATTAATCAAAATTAATTACATTAATTCTTTATCAATTACATTAGTTAATTACCTTTAATTACCTATTATTGATTAATTAATCATAATTAATCATTTTTCATTACATTATTAATTATAATAATTAATGATCCCCTTTTATTAATTACCTTAAGTAATTAACTTATAATTATTAATCATCATCACAGATATATTACATTTAGTAATTATCTAGCTTAATTACTATATTAAATAAATTAATTATCCTTTAATTTAATTACTTCATTAATCCCTTGATTAATTATTAAATAATTAAACCAATTTACCTCATTTTTAAACATCTCCACTTAATCACAACCTGTAATTATTAATTAATTACTTAACTAAGAGATTTTCAATCCATTAATTACATACAGTAATTATTTGTAAAACCCAAGTGTTTAAAATTAATTAAACTTAATTAATTAAAATAAACAATCTCATTAAACTAAATTAATTACATTAAGTAATTAATTTCTTAATTACTTTACTAAGTAATTATACTCAAACCATTCATAATTGATTATTATTAAATTAATTAATCTAATTAATTATAAAAATTAACCATATTAATTAATTATTAAACAATCCTGGTTAACGACCTTCATTAACCATTCTTTAATTATTTTTATTGAGTAATTAACTTAAATTAATTACAAATCAAATTATCTTTAATTATTCATTAATTAAAGTTAATTATTAAATTAATTAACCTTGATTTAAAACTTAATTACATAATTATTAATTCATTCATCATTAATTAATAATCTAATTAATGGTCTTAATTGTAGATTGATTAATCATTAATCAATTATTAATTCCTAATTCAATTAATTAATTAAATTAATTAATTTACTTAATTACCTTATTAATTAAATTATTTCTGAAATATTAACCTTAATTAATTTTCAAAATAAAACATAACTTAATTATGTTTATAAACAAAATTTATTTAAGTCAAAGTACTTTTGAAATTACCTTTAACTTCCATTTTAAATATTAGTTTAAAATAAGAACAATTTAAACTTATCAATGTTTAAATAATTTAAAATTTTTATATTGCAAATCAAACAAGTGCTATATAAAAAGTTTTAAAGTTACATTCATTTCAAAATTTTAATAACTTAAATTTTCATTTGGTTTAAAACTTCAAAATTTAAACCTTCTTTAAAATTTAAAACTGCACTTCAAATTTAAATTTCCAGTTTTAAATAAAACTTCAATTCTTTCTCATATTTTAAAAACTCATATTTAAAAAATTTAAACTATGTACCAAAATAAAATAGTTAATTAAGTCAAAATTTGAAACTTTTATTTTTATTTAAAACTGGGTTTTGAATTTAAATCAGAAATTCAAACTTGAATTTGAATTTAAACCTAAACCTTACTTAAACACAAAACTACATATTTTAAAATTTTAAAACCCAGATTTAAAAACAGTTCTGGAAACCTGGAAAAAAAAACACGGAGCAAACTCAACCCAACACAACCGTTTCGAGTTCCACCCTATCCTAGCTTCGAGCAAAACACTCAAACATTTCGAGTCAACACGAATAAATTCGAGAACAACCCAAAACCAAAACTACCAAGACATCAGTGCACCGTGCACATGCACGGTGCCGTTGATCATATCCGGCCACCACTGGGGGTCTCCCCACATCCATCATCACTTAAACCCCACCTCAAATCATCAGATCGTGTTCAAATTTTCGAGATTGAATTCCAGAGCTAAAACCCAACCTGACAACACTATAACCACAACCCAAACCAAACCTTGCAACGCCCCAATCGTGAAGCTACGACCATCAGAATATCTGATACTCCGCCCTCGACTTCGCTTACGACCAACCTTCCATCTCCCAAAACCTAGAAACATTCTATCCACTGTAGAAACAGAGATTGATCGAACTACCTATCCTAGATAAACAAGGGTTACAGAAAAGATCTTGCCACCGCTGCCTCCTCGATGAAAAGCATCAACATCTAGAATTTTTTCGTATCAGCTACGATCAATCCTCCATCATTACCCAAAGCCACGACCTCTCCAAACACTTGAATCTCCAGAAAATCGCAGATTTCTATTTCCAGTTCAAACAAGAACTGCACACTCATTCCCAACATAAAAATCTTGATTTTAGTTTAAAAATTCATGTTTTAAGGTGTTATTTCGGATCCTAACCCTGAAACAATAAATTGTGATATTCAAATTTTCACTTATTTTAAAATTTGATCAGTAAATTGTGTTTCTAGAGAAAATACAAGTTATTTTAACTTAAGTTGATTTCTAAACTAAAGTTTATGATTAAACAAACAGGTTTGATTTAAATCTTAAGTTTAAACAGAGATTACATTAAAAGATTTTGATTTTTAAATCAAAATTTTGAACCTATGAACTACAAAACAGAGAAGACCTAGGTACACAAGCATGCATACCAAACATTCAGAGGTACAACAATATAAATACACAAACACACATATGAATGTACTCAATACAATATCTAACACAAAGATTAGCATGCAACCAGTATTCATACTTAAGTTTAAAAGAGAATGTGATGTTACTCACTATTTTGAAAAGGGTAGCAGAGCCTCATTGAAATGCTTTGTTTGATTTAAAAACTGCTGCTTGCTTTTGAAACTCTGCTTTTGAACGGGCCTTACTTTGAAAAGGTGCAGGCTTTATAAAAATGCAGGTGTGCTTTTTGCTTTCAGGTGGCATGCAGAACCAAATACCATATTGCAGAAATAAGGATGCAAATTTGAAATTTGCAGGTGCATGCAGACATCAGATTTTATAAAAATACAAATTTCCTTTCTGAAGAAGATTACTGACATTAGAAAATGGGGAGTTTTGATTTTGAATATGCAGGTTTACTTTGGATTTGTAAAGGTATTTGAAGGGCTTTGATATGAGGAGTTTTGATCTTTTCTTTTGATTAAGGAAAAAAAAGGCATGAATGAAGATGCAAGCTTGTACTAGATGTATTTTCAGATTTAAATGAAATAAAAGAAAAATTAAAACTAAAATTTACACTTGTCAATTTGTATATTAGTTTTTGAACACTTGTTTAATCAATGCTTATGAATGCAACACTTGTTTTATTTTAAAGGTAATTAGTATTTAAATTTACAAAGTAATGCATGTGTTAGCTTAATTTCAATTTGTTAGCTTATATTTGAATATGTGAATAAATTTATAAGTGAAATAAAAACAAACCATGTTTGTAAATAAGCTTATACATATTAAAGATTAAAACAATTAAGATTTTATACTTCTGAATTTAAATTCAAACTAAATTCAAAATCAATTATTTTCAAAACAAGTTATAAATATAAATTCAATTTGAAATAACTATTGCAAATTTTATTCAAAATCTATTTGTAAAACAATACATTGTTAATATTGTATTTAAAATGTCTCATTATTAAATTAAATCCATTTTAAAGGAAATTATATTTTTATTAATAAATTTTCTATTTAATTAAGCTATAAAACTCTTTTGTCAATTTAATTAAATTTAAAACTCAAGCTAAAACTAATTTAAACATTTAAACATTTTTCTTATCAATTTAAAAATCCTATATTTATTTATGAAATAGCTTTGAAAATTTTATATTTAATAAAAATTAAAATTTCCAAATAATTAATGTATATTAGAATTTTAAATCATGATTCATTTATTAATTTAAACCAAGGTCATTTATTTTATAACTTTGAAAAACTATTATTAAATAAAAACGAATTCTCAAATTACTAAAAATATTAGAATCAGAAAAATATGTTTTATTTATTAAATTTTAAACAATGCTATTCTAATTTAAATATAAACCATATATTTATAATATAAATAGAAATCAATTTATTATTTTTGAAACATAAGATAACCAATTAAATATTTATTAAAGAAGAAATTTTTAAATCAATTTTAATTATGATTAAAAAATATCAATATCAATTTAAATTTAAATACGGATTAGTAAATTGATATTGTAAAAAAATTCCGGGATATTACATTTTAAAAAGTTTTGAAGCAAAGAAATTTGATTTTGTAAATAACTCAAGTTTTAAAGACATAGGTAAAACAAGTTTTTACTTATTAAACTAAATGTTTTCAAGAATAATTATTTTAAACAAGCTTTAATTATTTAAATCGAAAAGTTTTTAAATAAAATAAGTGTATTTTCAATAATAAGGTTTGTATTTAATTTTATTAAATAACTTTGGAAAGTTTTAAAGATTTAAAAGTTTATTTTGAATATATAAATTATTTAAAATTAAAATTGATTTCTAAAGTAATTTATCTTAAATAAAGTTAAATGATAAAGATTTAGAGATCAAATAATAATGAAGATTTATCTTGAGAAATTAAGAGTTTTGATTAATTGAAGATAGATAAATTTGTGAAAATAATTAAGATAATTCAATTATTATTAATAATCAAGAGTTATTGGTTAATATAATAATTTAATTAAGGTAATGATTTACTTAATTAAGAATCTTTTTAATATAGTAAGTTAAAGAATTATTTAATTAAATTTAAATGATTAGTTAAATAATTAATTAAGTAATTAATTAGTGATTAATCAAAGATAATCACTTATGATTTAATTTGGTTAAATTACTTAGTGAAGTAATTAAGTAATTAATCACTGAAGGTAATTAAGTAAAGAGTGATTATTTAACAAAGTAATTAGAGGGTAATTACTTTATGAAAGTAATTGGGTAGAAGTGATTAAAGGGTTATTCACTTAGTGTTATTAATTAAAGAATTTATTAATAAAATTAATTAAAGGTTTAAATTATTCAATTAATGGTTAATTAATAAAAAGGATTAAGAGAATTTAATAATGTGAATAATTACTTGTTAAAGTAATTAATTAAATAGAAATTTAATTAATGGAAGTAATCATTAATTTATGGAAATAAATAATTAGTTGTTAATCAATAATTAAAGGATAATTAATCTATAATTAAGTTTTTAATTACTAAATGTAATTAAAAAGTAATTAATCAAATGTGATTAATTAAAAGTAATTAATCAAGTGTGATTAATTAAAAGTAGTTAATTAAGAGTGTTTAATTAAAAGTAATAAACAAGTGTGATTAATTAAAAAGTGTTTAATCAGGTGTGATTAAAGGATAATTAAGAAATAATTATCAGGGTAATTAAATAATAATTAATCAAGGATGATTAATTTAAAAGGGTAATTAAGAGATAATTACTTGGTATAATTAAAAAGTAATTAATCAATATGATTAATTAGAAGTGTAATTAAGGAATAATTACTTAAAGTAAATAAGAGATAATTAATCAAGGGAGATTAAATAAAGTGGATAATTAAGTGATGTTTAGTTAATTAATTTGTAATTAATTACTGAATAAGTAAGTTGGTTTGATGATAATCCAAGTGATTAAGTAGGAATTAATTTAATTAAGGATTAATTAAATTAATTAAGTTTGGATCAAAACTTGTTTATGGATGATTAATGATTGGATGATAAATATCATTGGATGAGTTAATGATGTTGGATGATATTGGATGTCATTAGTTGATATGTAATAATTTGAATGTGATATATCTAAGGTGTGATATATATGCTGCTTTGTGATATGTGTGGATGAATTTGATAAAAGTGGATTATCTATCTGTGTGTTATGAATCATCCATTTATGTTAAGTGATATTCTGAATATCTACTGTTTAAACCCTTAAGTACAACTTGGACATTAAAATGGCGTTTTGGATTCGGTGAGACCGGGAACGGGTTTTGTATCTGAAAACCACATCGATCCAAGTTAACGTTAGGTCGTAAATCCAAGTGAAGTGAATTGAAGTGAAGTGAAGTGAAGACTCGAAGTGTAAGAACTATGTATTGTTATAACTCCGAGGGTGATTCCAGAATGAGTTTAACGAAGGTAGTACTTTCAGTTTCGAGATGAAGATTCAGAGTGCAAGGGCTATTGTCGTTAACTCTGAGGGTGATTCCAAAATGAGTGTAACGAGATAGTGCCTTCGGTTCCGTTCGAACCCGGAACGGACTTGTATGGATTGAATGCCTTCAGAACATCGTCAGGTGGACGATGAGCATTCTAAGATAGATGTATCCTATAAAGGTAATCGCAGCCTCAAGCCTCATCAACTGGGAATGGCTAAAACAGGGGAGGTGCAGCAAGGTTAAGTAGGTCATGCCCAAGTAGGACGAGATTTACCCCTGTCTAGATGTCCCTTTTTATTTCGGCTGTATGGGCAGTTGGATCTGCAGCCAACTGCGGGGTTGTCTTGTTCGGGGCTATTCAGTAAGGAATGGTTCCGGCCTTGTGTTGCAGGGGGTTAGGGTGGCTCCTCGGTATGGTGATCTAGGCCAGTACTGTGAGGGCGGTACCCCAGCAGCCCTGTCATTGTTGGAAACCCATTCTTCCTACGAGACCCTACGGTTTTGATTGTATTACCCACTTTTGTGGCTAGTAGCTGGAATTTAATAAATGTAAAAATTTCGGCTATTTCTTATTTACTTGAAAACCCTAGACACTATTATAATATCACTGGATTTCCTATCAAATGTTTTGGTTAGCGTAAGGTAAAAACTTTTCCATGTTTATGTGTGGGAAGTCTTTCGTGATGCCTTTCTTTTCAAAGGATTTTCTAAAGTTAAGCAATTTTAAACCGTTGACTGACACCAGACCCCTGTCTGACACGAGTGTTTATTTTTTTTTATTAAACTCTTGGTTACTCATATAATGTATGAGTAGTCAAGTGATTCAGGTTATCCTTAACGAATTATGGAGGAGCTTTGGAGCAGGAGGCTTCAGTGCGTAGATATATAGATAGAGTTTCCGCTGTGTTGTTATTCTGTATGGATGTTCTTGTATTGTACATTAGACAGAAATGTTATAACTGTCTAAATTGAGGTGTATAGTTGTGTACTCTGATGTATATGATACTATATATATGTTATATATTATATTTCATTCGTTCCGCTGTGAGATTCTGATATGTTGTTGTTCTTTCTTCTCTTTCTTTTCTTCTTCTATCCCTTTCTTTCTTAAATAGTGATGCGTCTTTCTGGTGATAGAAAGTAGGGTCGCTACAGTAAAGGTCGTTAACAATAGGAGGATGACATATTCGGTACCCACTACTTAAAGAGGTGGGCCGGTCTTATGTTGGTGGAGAAACTTTGTGATGGTTTCTCGGTACATTCTTCTAGAGATGTGCTGCCGGAAGGTAGTCCCTTCACTTGGTCATTTGCAAGGAAATCCAAACTCCATTACGTGTTGCCATTTTCATTGTATTTCCCAATTGGGCTATATGCTGGAATTTAATCAATGTAACAATTTCGGCTATGATTAATATTATTTGTATATAATAGACACTTCTATAATATAAGAGGATTTGATAAAGAAAAAGTTTCAGTAACTTAATAAATTCAGTTCAGTGTGTTTCTCACGCTGGTTTACCAGACTAATTCGGGCGTTCTTACCTTTCAATGCTCTGGTCAGACCGAATATATTTACAGGTTCAGATTTGGTGCTTTTGGAGCTTCAGAAGGAGAGTTGGAGATTTTCATTTTCGTACATCCGTATTTGCTTGATTATCCGCTGTGCTTTGTTTGTTGTTTTAAATTATCGGCATTTGTAGGGACAGGTTATCGTAATTGTTCAAGCTGATAACTATTGATTGATTGTTGAAGTCTGATTGATGTGTATATATATACAGTTTCTGTTTTGTAAAGATCATTGATATGGTATCATATATTTTCCGCTGCGATGTGAGATTCTGTATTGTTCTGTTTGGTTCTATCTTCCCTCTTTCTTCTCTTCTCTTCTTCTCTCTTCTTTTCTTTCCCTTGACTTTCCGCCAGTCTGCGTTTTTTGGGTCGGACATGTGTGGATTATTGTCGATTCAAAGGGTACGAATTTGCAGGTCGTCACATTTGGTATCAGAGCATAGATTTTGTATTCCTAAGCTTTGATGTGTACTCGATATAGATAGGGATAGTAGCACCCTAGATTAAGTTTGAGTGTATTATATATATGAGTGAATATATGTTAGTGAATATAAAAATGTTTTATATTGTGTTTACTTATCCGTTGAGTTGTTTGTGAATTCTGGTCGGTATGTGGGACGCCATATTATCGATAGGGATTTCCAAACACTTAAACGAGGCAAGTCGACATGGTATTATTTTAAATTTGTGTAAATGAAATAATTTTACCTTAATTATATTTTATGTATAAAGAAATGATTTTTTAGGAATTATTAAAGTGTAAATAAATGAATTATTTGGTTGTTTGAAAATGTAGATATATATAAGTTAATAAAGATGTTTGAATAATCCAGACAAAAAGCAACAATTGTAAAAGAATATATTATATAAGCAAATGAATTATATATTATGGAATTATAATTAATATGATTTACAATTGTGAAATAATCTTATGTATAAGAAATGAAACAATATGAGTTATAAATAAAAAATGGATTTAAACTAAGAATTTGGAAATTTAAATCCCGTTGTTTTGAAAGTTGTTTTTCAAAGTTAAAGAGGTTATATTATTATAAATAGAAAATAGGTGAAATTATATAAGTAAAAGTTTTATAAATGTGATTTATGAATAATTTTTTTTAAAAGAATATAAAGCACTGAGTTCACTACTGTTGCTAGGAAATAATAAGGGTGATGACTATAGCATCATCAGTATCATTTTTGAGTTTCTATGTGATGGATTTTCTACCAATAATAAATTGAAAATTGAAGTTTTTTTTTTGATAAACAAATTTGATTTAAAATCCAAGTTAAAATTGATAAAAATAAGTGAAACGAGTTTTGGACTTATAATATGAAGTAAGAATTTACTTTAGTAAAGTTAAAAGTAATTTGAGTTAGTAAGTGAATTATATGATTTGAAATTTAACTAAAGGAAAGTTAAATAAAAGAAATTTGATTTGAACCAGATTAGCTAAGTTATTGCAATGGAAATTAGAACTAAGTTGTAAAGTGATTATATAACCATGATTTGAAATTATAAAACGTGAATGGAAGGATATTTAGGTAAATGTTTATGGAAGTTGAATAAATAAGTTAAATAACTTATAAAATAGGAAAAGGTAAGTAAAACCAATTGTTAAAATGGTTAAACAATTTTGGTTAGGCAAAATAAAATCTAAATTTTGAATATTGATATGAAATTTGACTTAAGTAAAAGTTAAAAATAGAATTTGAAATGTGTTAGAGATGAACTTAAGTTGTATAGTGAAAGTGAAGGTAAATGAAATTGAAATGAAAGATAACTTAAATGATGTTGAATGAAGCTGATTTTGTATCAAAGTAAATTAATAATGTGAATTAATAAAGTAAAGTGACGAATATGAACTTGAGTTATATTATGGAATTCAAATTTAATTGTAAAATGAATTAGCATTAAAAATGTTGTTGTTAAGAATTGAATGTTAAACCAATTTGAAATTAAAAGTGTTGAACCAAATTGAATGAATGTAAAGTAAATTAATTTGGTAATGCTGGATATGCATTGATTGTTAGATGGATGTTAATTGATTGTATAGAAATTCATATGGAGTTGAATTAATGAAATTGAAAGTTAAATAATTGAATTCAAATGTATAGGATGTGAATTTAAATAGAATTGATTTGATTTGATTTGGAAGTAAACAAACTTGAATGTAAATTAATAAATGTAAACTAATTAAATAAATGAATGATTAGTGAAATCCAATGTTAATGAATCAAATATGATTTAAATTGAAAATCAAATCAATGAATATTAATAAGAAGTGAATGTATATTGATTTGGTTATGGATTGATTGGATAGATATGGTTTGTTGGATGATAGTTGTTTGATGGTTGGATTTGTTGCCTTTTGTTGCATTTGCTATATTGACATATATAGTTGTTGGTATATGTTGTATGTTGATATTGCTTTCATATATACATGTTTCTCATTTGTTTGTTGAGTGTTTTGTAGGTGCGGATGGCGCTTGCTTCGCATTTGGAGCTCGCTTTCGTGCTATATTAGCCGTATATGCTTGCTAATAATATATAAGGTACATATCTCGGATTACATATCGTACTTACATACTATTTTCCCTTCGGGGTGCCTCATCCATGATGATGAGATGTATATTTGTAATATATACATTGTTATTTTTATTCCGGATTGAGCCCCGCAAAGGAGACTATGGCGAATTTTTTTTAAATTTAAGACGTTAGAAAATTTTTGAGAAAATCAGAAAAAAAATTGATGACTAAAATTTTGATTTTGAGTTAAAAGCTAAATGATATTAGTTGATTTTAAAAGATAACCAAGTGGATTTGAAAACTTAGTAAAGTTTTTGTAAGAAGTTTAACTAATGGATTTTGAAAAAAGTTAAAAAGTTCAAACTTGTGGTAATCTAATTTGAACAAATTGTTTTGAAAATTAATGGATTTTCTGACTTTTTCTTACGTGGTAATTTCAAGGATGAAATTCTTTTAAGTAGGGGAGAATGTAATGACTCAGAATTTCTATCATTTGAAATTCATATATTTAACAGATTTTAAATATTTAAAAGTTAAGTTTATAAGCTGAATAAATAATATTTCGAATATAGTGATTTAATTGAATAACTAAATTGTTAATTTAATATTTGAAATTGTGTAAATAATTGGAAATTGGATTTAAAACGAATAAAAATGACTTATAAAGTTGTTTTAAATTCTAGTTGAAATAGAATGATGTTACAGAACTTTTAAAATCGAATTGAAAGTTAATTTGTAAAAAATTGAATATTTTAATATTTAATTGATGAGTGAAAATAGCCATTTTTAAAACAGTCTTAGATTTCGACAAAACAAGTTTCATTGGATCCGTAATGTTAAATTATTGTAAGATTTCAAATTTTGTGTCAATCGGATTTACGGTTTGTCTGGGGCAAGCTAAAACGTGTAGAAATCGGTTTAAATGAATTTTTAATTTAAATAGTCGATTTGAAAACTTATCTTCCAAATATGATCGAATTAGCTCCTGATATATATTCCATTGTATTTGGAATAGGGGTAAAATCT
Source organism: Allium cepa (assembly GCA_030765085.1). NCBI lineage: Eukaryota > Viridiplantae > Streptophyta > Magnoliopsida > Asparagales > Amaryllidaceae > Allium > Allium cepa. The sequence goes on from CM060941.1 coordinate 926,629,315, forward strand.
TATAAACGCTAGGCAGCATGCTTTGTTTCGAGTTCGGAAAAATTACAGATGAATAGTGCGTGTAGATTTTCTATAAAAGGACGTTATTTTCTTTCATTTGCAAACAATTCTTACGGTTTCACAGCCTACACCATAAACTTTAATGGCCAAAAATTTCCAACATTCTTCCATTAATTTTTTCAAATCCATCAAATTTTACACGAAGTCTTCGACTACAAATGTCGGGAGCTCGATGAGAGCTATAAATCCATACGATGATGACGAACTTTTGAGCAACGATGCGACGACGATTTTGGAATAAAGGCACAACGTTTGCACACAGTTTTTGAAATTTGTTGTCGGCCGAGCTCGTGCGGTTGCTGGCCGATGATAGAGGTGATTTTGGCGCACGAAATGGTGGAGGTTGATTGTGTTAAAAGCGAAGGTGGTGGCTGTGGCAATTCGAAGTAGGCCGGCAGCTTTGGGTATGTTGCGTTCGAACGTAGCCTGGGGGGAGAAGAGAGAATTTGCGGCCAGGATTCTAGGTATTGTAATGAACAGCCCAGATAATTATCAAGGTTATAAAATAAAAATAAAAAGGAGAAAAAATTGAAATTAGTATATATTATAAATTGTATAAACTTCTAAACGCTATAACTTTGTCATACGAGGTCCGTTCTGACGAAACGAATTGCATTGGGTTCGTATTGACGAGCACTACATTATGTAGTTGGATTGGGATTTATTTGAGCTAGCGAAAATTTTGGTTGAAATTAAACACTTGTTTAATTTTAATCGGAATAAATCTCTATCGCGACGACTACAAGCAATGTGAGCACAACTCACTCTTTCTACCTCACTGATATTTTTATATAAGTGAGACATAATTTATTATATGATGATTGATGATTGTTTGGATGATATATGATATATTGATTGGTATTTGTATATACACCTGCCTAGTGGAGCAGATGACCTTATACGTTCCCGTGGATGCGCGGATGACCCTTTGTACGCGCGTCTGCCTTGAAGCAGACATTGTACACATATTCTAATATGTATATTTGTTGCAGGTGACATGTTGTAAGGATCCAACTAGATTCCTCAACAATATTGATTTATTTACAGATATTGTGATATATGCTGCTATCATATTATATATGATATTTTGGATGTTGTGATTGTTGTATTTAGTACTGTTGCAGGTTTTTGGAATTTTAAAATGTTGAAGTGATGATTTTCAAATTTAAAAGGATTTTAAAAGTGATTTTGGAAATAAACGTTTTACTTATTTTTGAAGTGTTAAGTTAAATATAGAAGTTTATTAAAGGAGGTATATCAATGATTTTGGACAGTGGATAATCTTTTAATAAATGTGTAGAAGCTTTGAATTTGATAAATGAAGTATATTCACGATTTTGTACAATGAATAATATATTAAAATGAATGTTTTGGGAAATGATATTTAAATGGAGCTAAAATGTTTTAAAGATGTTTTAAAATGTGTTAAAGATCGAAATCATAGATTTCAACATTCATTGTTGAAATAGACGTTTTCAAAAAATAAGGAAATAATGGACTATAACACTATTGTTATAGTAAATGATTTTCGAAAGGAAATGTTTTTGTATAGTATTGGGATTTATATATCTATCTTATTTTCAAATCCCTATACTGTTGATTTTGGGTTGTCGTAACGATCTTTTACACAAGATTCGTTTTGATCCAAATAAATGTGTTAAAAGAGAATGTTTTCCTTAAATAAATAAATATATACTTAATTTTGATTTAAGTATATGTAATATTTTCTAAGTGTTGAAAATAAATAGAATTGTGAATTACTTATTATCAAATAAGTGTATGGAAATGTTTTCCAATATAGAAGTTGAAATGCTTTTGAGATTTTATCTTTTTAAAGATGAATTGAAGTGAATATTTGGCAAATAATTTAATTAATGAAAGATTAATTAAAGGTCCCAGTGATTGTTATGGTGCTGAATATTTGTTTGTTTGTTTTGATAGTTAAATAACCGACTATCAAACTTTGCCAAATTTTAGTTACTCGACTTGATGTAGGAACTGTTTAGTCGTACAACTAATACATAGCCTTCTTTGTGGGCTTGATTATCGTTTGTGTTGAGGATGTTGATTCGTACTGTGCGGAGCATTACTCCAATCTATCAAGCTTCCTTCTTGGCCCGAAGGATAGCAAGTTGAAAGTTGGAGACCTGATAAGTCTATGTGACTTAGTTTCTGTGTGAAGTTGCGAAACGCTTTTGCGATGTTGGTACGAAGAGACCGGGATCAGATTTATCTGAAAACCACTTCGGACCGATGTATATGCGACGATTGTGCAGGTTGCTTTGTGATGATATTGATATTCTGGATTTTCATAGTGGGGGGCTTCTTGTTGATCTTTTGGGGTTAAAATACCGGTATACATCCAGTAGCAGTGGTCTCTTCATTATGAAATATCCAATGCAAAGACTATTCACTACTAATCCTAGTGATTTCCCGACAGGATGTGGTAGGAAAGTACCTTCAGTTTGTCCTGTTCCTGGACAACTTGTATGGATGTTTGTCTGACATTGCATTTCTAAAGATTACGTGCATTGGTTTTTACAAACGTGCATCAGTGGTGGCGGAGAATGCAACTTCTTTTAGCTTAACACACTCCTTGAGACATATGAGCTTAAGGGTTGTATTTTTGTAGAAGGCAATTAGTAGTCAACAGAAATGGCCATGTGGCATTCAAAGTGATGTGATATATGATTCTGAAAGGTAATTGTTACCTCGTTAGGCCTCATGAACCGGAAATGACCAAAACAGAGTTAGATGCGGCAACGCTAAGTGGGTCGCTCCCATTAGGATATGATCATCCTCTTCTAGATATATCTTTGCACACTATAACGTCATGTATCTGATTATTGTTGTAACAACCCGATAATTTTAGCCATTCGCAGCCACACATGTCGGACTTGAATTGCTCAAAATACGGCATTGTAAATAAATTTGGATCATATGAAATACAAATCACGAAATCACAGACACAGAAAAAACAGAATACCTCACAGCACAATATAAAATACATAGTAGTTCATGAAGCTACTATGGCAGAGTTTCAAACCAAAAACATAATACAGTCTGAAAACAACATAATAGAAATCCCAAATACATAGAAGTTCACTAATACATGAGATAAACTAGAATAGCTGAAACAGAAAGTAGATATAAATGTAGATAAGCATAAACTCCAGAAAAGACCATCTCCGGAAAGAGAATCCAAAGCTGTGAATACTCAGGCTGACCCGAGCATAAAGTAAAACACAAAACACTAGAGTCAAGAAATATATACTTATATAATGTAAATCAACTCAAGTGAACTGTAGTAGAAATGCACCATAACTTAAAGGATGCTTGGGATCGCCCATCCTTTAAAGATCAGTTAAACCATAAATTAAATACATCACGTGGTTAAAATTTCAAAATAGTATTTATACTTCGAAATCAAATATCATTTAAAAATTCAATATCATTCAAAATCCATTTCAAAATATCAAAATATCATATCTTCCAAACCACATTCATTTTTATTTAATTTAAATACCATTTCAAAACACATTTCAAAATAGTTTATATTTCGAAACAAATTGCTTCATTTAAATCATTAAAATGAAGATATTATATTTAATAATTAAATTATTAAATTTTCAAAATTTTAATCTTTTAAAGTTCAGTCATTTACTTAAATTTATTAAAACAATGAAAATTCAACTTTCGCAGTATTTAGAAAATGCTACGGAAAGTCACACTTAAAACAGTTCAATTTAACAAAAAACAACATTTAAAATGTTGTAATATGGTTCCATTAGTTTCAAATAAACTTAGTTAAATTCAACCATTATAACATTCACAAAAATTCTATAATAGCCTTTAATTAAATTGAGCCATTTGGTTCATTATTATCAACTACAGCATTTACAAATGCTGTATTATCCTTTACATTAGAATTAATAGCATTTTAGAAATCCAGTAAATTAACTTCAAATATTCAGCATAATTCCACAAACAATTATATTTTTATTTAAAACATTTTTAACTTATAAAATCATATAATTTCACTTTTAAAACAATCATTCAAATACCCTTATATTCATGATTTTATAAAGTTAAATCTCTATTCAAAAATCAAAATTTAATAGTAATCCACTTATTAAATTCCAACATTAAATTTTAAATTAATTAAATTAAATTTAACTTAACACTTAAGTTTAAATTTTCAAATATAACTTAATTTCATTTTTCATTACTTAACTTAAAATTCACTTTTAAGCCAAATTCACAAATTTCCTATTTTAGTTATATTTCAAAATTTCAACTTAAATATTCATTCATTTCACATTTTAACTTAATTCAAAAATCATTAATATATTATAAAATTATTTTAAATTCATTTAGTTCAAAATATCATAAATTTATCATATTTTCATATTTAATTTAAATTCCATCTATCACCAAATTATAATTTCCAAAAACTTACATTTCAGATTTTCTAACTTTACCATTAATTTATTTCACTTATAAATTTTCAGAGATCAATAATGCTTTACAAAAATCATTTTTAATCAAATTTAAATCAAAATATTATAATATTTACATTCCTAAAATATTTTAAAATTTTAAGAAAAACATATTTTTACAACGGGTGTGACGTCCCGCCTTTCGCACGATTTCAATCGACACACATGCCAATTCAAACCATACAAAAGGGCATATTGTTATGGGGTAAAGAAGAAAAACAAGGAAGAAATAAAATAAAATAAAATCTCACAGCGGAAGGATAAAATATAATAATCAAATATACAGTATATAAATCTGTTTGCAAAACCATTTATATAATAAATATCATAGTTACTGTAACGACCGGGTATTTTCAACCATTCGCATCCATTATAAGTGCATAGGTAGACACTCATGCCGGGATTGAATTGCTCAAAATACCGCGTTGTAAAAATTTTTTTGGCAAACCTTAGAATATACAGTAAATAAAAATCACATATCACAGACACAGAGTATATAAAAATGCAGCGGAAGAAAAAGAGATAGTAGTTCATGAAGCTACTATATAAAATATAAGATACATCAGAGTTAAATAAGATACAACAAAAGAGTAACAGGATACATCAGGTACAAATCAGATACATCACTGAACCCCTGGATACTGAAACAAAATATATGGCTGGATCTTCAAGGAAAGCTCCAACGCCGAAGGTGAATCTTGAATGCTAACTCAATCAATCTGACTCGAGCGTAAAGCAAAACACAAAACACCCGAGTCAGGACATAAATACTTATAAACTGTAAATCAACTCAAGTGAACAGTAACAAAAATGCATCAGTAACTTAAAGGATGCTTGGGACCGCCCATCCTCTAAGGATCCGTTAAACTATTTACTATGCAGTAATATACGCTATATACGGTAGTGTCTAATCAGTAAAGTATAATCATATAGAAAATAGCGTTAAGGGGATGGTGAACCTTAACGCGGTCGGATCTTTAAAACCAAAATCGTAGTGGGCTCGATATAAGGATATGACATGGCACGCGAGGCAATGCCAGGGTGGATACACCGTTTGCACTCCCGGACCGGTGGTGACGGCAAGCCAGCAGCTTCCGCCCACCTCGAACAATACCCCCGAATCAAAGTGGCGCCACCGAGTCGAATCACAACAGTAATAGAATGGTTTCCAATGGAGCATGCTCGATGAAAGGGTGCGACCCTTTGTGTAGCCCGGTATAGCTCCTGTTTTAGTCATATATGCCAACTCAGGGGAGTTGGGTCCACGTAATATACCTCGAGAACGTCGCCACCATCCTACTTCATTCTGGAATCTCCACCGCGTACACAGTTGTTAAAGTGGTTTTCGGTATTGGCCGGCTATAAGACAATATCCGATCCCGGTCTCTTTAGCAACCCATCGTTATTATAACCCGTAGTTATAACTTTAAAAATATTTATACTTCAAAATAAAATAGTATTTCAACCTAAATCTTTATCAAAATAAAGATTAAATCATTCCAAAATATCATATCTTTCGGATCTTCTTTTCAAATCATTTTAATATCGAAATATCATATCTTTCAAAATTCCATTTTCAAACCATTTTAATATATCAAAATATCATATGTTTTCAAAACCACATTTCAATCATTTAATATATCAAAATATCATATCTTTTTGAAACCACATTCATTTCAAATCATTATTCATTTTATTCAATTTAAAATATCATTTCAATCCATATTTCAAAATAGTATATATTCCAAAAATCTTTTTTAATAATTAAATTGAAGTTATTATGTTTAATAATTAAATTATTAAATTTCCAAAATTTTCGACTTCCAAAGTTCATTTATTCACTTAAGTTTATCAAAGCAGTGAAAATTCACTTTTCGTGGCATTTAGAAAACGCTACGGAAAAAATACATTCAAAGCAGTTGAATTTAACAAAAGACAACATTTTAAAATGTTGTAATAGGGTTTACTTAAATTTCGAATAAACTTAGTAAAATTCAACAATTTATAGCACTTACAAAAATTGCTATAATAGCTTTTAATTCAGTTTAGCTTTTTAGTTCATTATCATCAACTACAGCATTTTCAAATGCTGTAATATCAATTACATTGTAATTAATAGCATTTCAAAAATACAGTCAATTAACTTCAAATATTCAATATAATTTCTCAACCAATTATATTTTTATTTAAAACATTTTTAACTTATAAAATCATACATTTTCACATTTATAACATCATTTAATTTTTCCTCAAGTTCATGATCTTATAAAGTTAAATTTCCATTCAAAAATCAAGATTTAATAATAATTCACTTATTAAATTGCAATGTTGAATTTTTAAAATCCATTACATTAAATTTCAACTTAACACTTAAGTTCAAATCCTCAAATATAACTTTGTTTTATTTTTATTTAATTAACTAAAAGTTCACTTTTACGTCAATTTCATAAATTTCCAGTTTTAGTTATATTTCAAAATTTCAACTTACAATATTCATTCATTTCACATTTCAACTTTATTAAAATCATTAATATGATATAAAAATCACTTTAAATTCATTTAAATTCAAATTGTCATAAATTTATCATAATTTCATATTCAATTAAATTTCCAATTATAATTAAATCAAAATTTCCAAAATAACTTACGTTCAAAATTTCTAACTTTTTCATTAATTCATTTCACTTACAATTATTCAGAAAATCAATAATAATTTACAAAAATCCTTTTTTTTTTAAATTTAAAATCAAAATATTATAATAATTAAATTTCTAAAATATTTAAAATTTTAGAAAAACATATTTTAACTACGGGCCTGTATATAATTTTCTACGCTAGGTAAAGTGATATGGGTAATATATCATTTGAACCCATAATTTACAAAGAAAATCCGGGTTTTATCATTTCAAACCCACAATCCCAAGTCAAAATGAAAAATTTAAAACCATTCAAGCCTATCATTTCAGCCCATAACATTTTTTTTCTAACAGGGAACTTGCAGTGTGATCATATGCAGAAATAATATAAACAAGGTCAATATCACAATATACAGTCATATATCAGATGTCAGGTGAAAATTAACAGTTTTAACATGGTAATAATATGGTAATAACATGGCATAGCATATCATATGATCATCATTAACTTGCATAAACATTTTTTATTACTAAACACTTGTCATCAATTCACTTTTCATAAGTATAAATGTCAGAGTGAGAAAGACTCACCTTTTTCAAGCTGAAGACCAAAACAACAAACACAAGTGCGATTCCAAAAGCACGACAAGCACGATATAGCATGACTTTTGATTTGAATGAATGGAGAGCCTTGATATTTATCTTGTAAACATATACCCAAAACAATACAATAATACATAAGTTTTCAATTCAAAAACGACTAAACTAGGCTAGAAATAACTGCATAAATCAAAGCAGAGCTGCTATGCACTTGCTTCCAACACACTCTAGGTTCAGCCATAAGGTATACTACAGGTCTAAGGTAAGATTTGTATCAGGTTTTGGTTGGGTATGGTCAGCCTAACATAGGTTAACATGGTGCAAAAGTGTGGAGAAGGGAAAACAACACAACAATCAACATACACATGATTTTCAAGGCACTACAAGGCACGGTCAAGGCTAGTATGGTCATGGCATGTACTTTAGGGTCAAAGGGGATGGTGTGGCCGAGAGTATAGGTGGTGTTGGAGGTGGTGGAGGTGGTGTTAGTGGCGGCCATGGGTGGTGGAAGGTGGTGGATGCATAGATTTGCTCGGTTAGGTCATGTAGGTGAATTATATTGTATTTGGTGATAGATCTACCACCAAGGGTGGCTCGGCTTGGGATGGCCAGTGAGGAAGAGGTGGTGGTGATGGGTTCCAATGGTGGTGGAGGCAGCAGGGGCTGGAGAGGAGGCAGGGCCGAACCTAGAAGAGGAAGAGACAAGTGCAAATCAATATAAAACAATGAAAAAGTGAAATAGAAAAGAAGATTTACCAATGTTTTTGAACAAGAAGGCCATGATTTTTTTTAGGGTTGAGAAAGAGAAAAATTTCGTGACAAATGAGCAAGGGAAGTCGGCTGGAGATGGTATAGGGAAATGCCAAAAAAACTGATGTATTGATGACAAAAGAAACTGCAAAAGAAACATTGAAACGTTTTTACGTTTCTTAGCCTTTAACCCTTTCAAATTTCTCATATATATTTATATACATCTAAATAACTGAAAATAATTAAAATCTCAGTTAAAATTCGAAAGTATAACAGATAAACAAAATATTAATAATTAAATATTAATTAGATATGATTAAAATAAGAAAAATAGCACAGAAAATGAAAACTTGACTTAAGAATTAGAAATAACTTCAATATACTTTGGAAAAATTTACTTTAATTTAAATACATGTAAAATGAATAAAAATAAAGTAAAAAACATCAAATAAAAGTGAGTGCATAAAATAAATAAATAAATTTTAATTATATATAATTAAATTAAGAAAATGGTTTAAAATTGTAGACTAGGCTTTAAAATTAGAAATAAATTCAAATGAACTTTAGAAAAATTATATTATCATTTTAAAAATACTTAAAAGTCAAAATATACATAATATAAAATATTATCACATATTAAAATAAAATATAACCAAGAAGAAGTAACTTATACAATTTAAAATAGTCATTGTTAAATAACCCTATATACGCACAATATTGTAAAGGGTATAACTTTCACAATTTACATCCGATTTCAACAAAAGGAAAAGTGCTGTTCTTATAATTTTATGTACTTTCATAATGAAAGAAAAAATTTAAATTTTTAAACTTTTAAAATTTTAAGTTGAAAGTCACAGTTTAACTATTTTGACCAAAATCAGCATTTCAGGCAAATATTCAACTTACACAAGTTTGGAATTATAACTCATATAAAAATCAAGATTATATTTAAATAATAAATTTAATCATTTCAAATAAGCAAAATAAGTTTTTAAATCAAAATCTTACATTAAAAATAATTAAAATATACAATAAAATAATTACAAAATACAGGGTTGTTACAGTTACACATACCAATAACAATGCAGCGGAACAGTGTGTAGTGCACTAGTGTAACGCCCCACCTCTATACCCACGCTAGACAAGAACATTACGGTGAATGTTGTCAACTAGCATGGAGAATAAGGCTGTTGAGGAGCGACCATCCATGTAATTGCTTTGTGTGAGCACCGATATGTCAGATAGTAAAACATGCATTTTATTTCAAGAGGAAATCCGACATACCGATACAAACTCAATGCTACTACACAGTGGCTATATAGATCCTTCGGAAACAAATATAGAAATATGCATAACATAAATCAGTCACAGATAATTCATATCACAAAGGCGGAAGAAGATATGAATATATAATTAACACATGGAAGTGTATATCAGAGTAGTGGTCTAAAAAGATCCACAATAATACAAAAGAATAGCAACACGTGCTATACAAAAGAATACAACTATGAGTCTATATCTCAAGTGTATACAACAAAATAAACTACTGATCTAAGTAGTTTGCCAAAAGTCAAAGTAATGAATCCCTGGGGAGAAGTCAAGCAGAAGCACCTGTAACATGTCGGTCTGACCCGAGTATTATTTAATAAGAAAATATAAATGGATCAGTCTAACTATAAATATCAGATGAAACGATATAGAATAAGAGATATGACTAAACACATAATAATCACAATGCCAAGCTGTGATATATATAAGTAGTTGAAAATCATCAAGGGATTAGTCATTGTCGCAAAATCTACACAAGAATCAAAGAAACGTCATACTCCTAATTTCGTTCACCAAACCGTAAACATTGACGATAATATCAATGTCAATCACACACAAATTCCAGAATTCAACACACGAAATCCAGAAATCACAAAAGTCAATGACACACAAATTCACCAATGCACAAATATCGATAAAGCTTATCAATGGAAATCACGAAAATTGGTGAAGCACAAATTCTAGAAATCATCTCAAGAAATCCAGAAATCACAAAGAGGGGGGAGGCCTATCACAAACAGGAGCACAAGGCTCACCAACACGTGTATCACAAACGGAATGCTAATTCCATGGTTGCTAACCATCACAAAGTGAGCCGAAGCTCCACAAATGGCCCGAAGACCATGGGTTGCTACCCCACCAATTTGAGTCCAAACTAGACAAAACGGGGTTTAGTCTCCCTCGCAGACAAAGAGACATCGCACATTTCTAGTCTAAATCATAAAAATGATTGTCGTGATCATCAAGAAGTGTCAATTACAGTAAGCTAGTAAATATATGAGCTTAGCTTCATGTCCCATAACCACTAGCTTAACTTAAATATTGACGAACAAATTGTAGATCTCCACTAGGAAATTGTCACAAGAGATTCAATCGAACAAGTCCAAGAATCAACCGACGAAGTAAACGCAAGCGTTTCATACCACCTGTTTTACTAAGCCGTTTAATTAGATTTCTCATACGAGTGAGGTAAAGGTTTGTATATACTAATAGATTGGAAAACGGTTTTATAAACGAATTTGGTATTGAAAATAGAGTTGAAATCGTTTTGAGGAAAGAGTTTTGATATTTACTACTAGTATTGAAACCATTATATTTTTAAAGTGACGAAACACAAAAATGATTGTAGAACAATCAACCACCAAAATTCACATTCAAAGACGCGAATAAAGATCCAAAGAAATCGATGCGAATCCATCAAAATGGATATTCCCAAAAATTCCAAAAATAAAAGTCATTAACGTCGTAGCAACAACAAGTGGGAAATAACACGAGTCGATGGAATTTGGAAACCAAGCAAAAATATGCACAAATAGGCATAATTAAGCAAATTGGTGTAGGTCAGTCGACTGACTCAAAGGTCCAGTAGACTGAACCAGAAGCAGGGAAAAATAATTTCCTGCAGTCAGTCGACTGACCTAAAAATTCAGTCGACTGAACGCAGGGAAACAGAGGACCCGAGCCACTAGTTATTGCCCTCGGAATGCCTATGTGCTACAGCCAGTCGACTGACCCAAGGGTCCAGTCGACTGACTGGCACCAAGGCTGTTTTCCAGCCTATGAAATGAAGATGTTATCTTCTTCAAAATGCAATCGGGCGAGCACGGTCACTAGGGGTTTATGCCAATCGGCTACCCGGTCCTATAAGCTCTTCGACGCATCACGAAAAACAAGTTCAAACTACAAAGCTATGATTTTTGAAGATTTGAACTCGAAACACAAAAAATTGGAATATACACCAAATCAATCCAAACCAAAACCAAATGCACATGAATATGTGTTAGGAATTCATACCTAACAATCGAAGATAATCATAGACCTAGATGTGAGATTAAAAATCTCACCTTTGGACCCAAACGATTGAAGAAGATGCTTGAAATCAACGGAGAATCAACCACTCTTCAAATCCAACTCAAGAAGCTTGATTCTAAACTTTAAAAGAAGAACATTCCCTAAGTTAGGTTTAGGAAATTTCTGAATTTTAATTAGAGAATGAGTTGGAGAAGAAGAAGAGAAGCTTACCAATGGGTTCTTCTATTAGTTTGGAGCTAGAGTTGATTTGCAAGAGAAAACTAGGGTTTTGGAGTTCTAATTTCCAGTCTCTCCCACCATTGATGCTTTAGCTTGAGTATTAGGAATTGGAAATGAAGTAAATGAGGATGAGAGGGTTTGAGACTGAATACATAAGTGGGCTCAGCCCAAACTAAAACCCTAAGTGAAAAAGTAGCAAAAATAACCTTCTCCAAACATATCGAAGCTTATACTCAAAAAGGTCGCAAACGGCATTTTAAACTCAATGAGAGTGGTCCCGAGTCCTAATTCGACCGTATGCAAAAAGTAGCTTTTCGGACAAAATTTCGAGTATCGATAAAATATTTTAATAAAATATTTAAATATAAAATCGACAAATATGCGGGTTGTTACAGACTCCCCTCCTTAAAGAAATTGCTTCCTCGTAATATTTAAGAAGAAGATATATAGTAACAACCATAAAAGCATATTTAACACAAAAGAAGTTTGAAATAAGAAGTTCACCTTAAAGAGCACGAGAAAGTAAGTCCGGATGTGTTCGCTCGATGAACTCTCTAGATTCCCAAGAACAATCCTTAGGATTTAAAGACCATTGAACTTTAACAAGCGGAACATCTTTATTTCGAAGTCGTTTGACTTCCGAAGCAATAATACGAACAGGATGCTGCTCATAAGTTAAATTCGGTGAAACTTCAATCTCTTCCACAACATCGGGCTCAAGAATAGAACCGGAATCTCGAAGACACTTCCGAAGTTGAGAAACGTGAAACACGTCATGGATAGCTGAAAATTGAGCCGGTAATAAAAGGCGATAAGCCATGGAACCAATTCGTTCAGTGATAGAAAATGGCCCAATATATCGAGGCGCTAACTTTCCCGATCGACTGAAACGTACCACACCTTTCATAGGCGACACACGAATGAACACAAGATCTCCCACAGAAAATTCTAACTTCCTTCTCCGATTATCGGCATAGGATTTTTGTCTACTCTGGGCTTCTTTCATCCTGTGACGAATAAGGTCAATCTTTTCTGTGGAATCACGAATAAAATCTAGACCTAAAACCATCTTCTCACCGGCCTCAAGCCAACAAGAAGGAGATCGGCATGGCCTTCCATAGAGTGCCTCGAAAGGTGCTATACCAATACTAGATTGGAAGCTATTATTATAGGAAGATTCAACAAGAGAAATATGATCTTCCCAACTTCCACCAAAATCAAGAACACATGCACGAAGAAGATCTTCAAGAGTTTGATTCACACGCTCGGTTTGTCCATCGGACTGAGGATGATAAGCGGTGCTAAAATTAAGCTTCGTTCCCAAAGCTTTTTGAAGACTCTTTCAAAATCCACTAGTAAACAATGGATTACAGTCGTTAACAATAGAAGTAGGAATTCCATGTAATTTAACAATCTCTTTAACAAAGAGCTTGGCCAAAAGAGGAACGGTTCGGTTAGACCGAATGGGAATAAAATTGGCGGATTTAGTAAGTCTATCAACAATCACCCATAAGCTATCATGACCCGAACAAGAACGGGGAAGGCCATCTATAAAATTGATGGAAATTTGGTCCCACATCCAAATTGGAATTTCTAAAGGTTGCAATAACCCACCGGGCCTTTGATGCTCGGCCGTAACGAGTTGGCAAGTTATGCAACGCTTAACGAAGTTAGCGATGTCAAGTTTCATTCCCTCCCAATAATAAAGTCGCTTCATATCCGCGTACATTTTGCTACTACCCGGATGAATGGTAAATTTAGAACGATGGGAATCTTCTAAAATATCTTTACGAAGATCACCAATATTTGGTATGATAAGTCTACCAAATTTTCTAATGCCGCCACGAGAATCAATATCAAAGTTTTTCAAACCTTCAATATCAATTTTATCCTTAACATTTTGGCCAAGAAGAGCCAATTCGGGATCTAGCCTTTGAGCTTCAAGAATGCGGTCTAGAAGAGAAGGATGAGCCTCAAGGCTACATAAAACAAGAGATGAACATAAATCGAAAATACGGTCTCGAATTTCACAAGTGGATAAAATCTCGAGATCATTCCATTCGGATATCATCATAGAAACAACAGCTTGTTGTTTTCGGCTAAGAGCATCAGCGACACGATTACCCTTACCGGGAGTATAAAGAATATCAAGATCATATGGTGCAAGAAATTCGAGCCAATGCTGTTGACACAAATTAAGTTCCTTTTGAGAGAATAAATACTTCAAGGACTTATGATCAGTATAAAGAACAAATTTCTCTCCTAAAAGATAATGACGCCAAATACGAAGGGCGAAAACAATAGCCGCGAGCTCTAAATCATGAGTGGCATATCTAGTCTCAGCAGGCTTCAATTGCCTAAAAGCATAAGCAATAACACGTTCTCTTTGCATAAGAACGGCACCCAAACCAACGCGACTAGCATCGGTATAAACAACGAAATCTTGATTCCCCTCGGGAATAACAAGAATAGGAGCATCTGAAAGGAGTTCTTTTAGTTTCTGAAAAGAAGTTTCACATTTGTCCGACCAAATGTATTTAATACCTTTCTTCGTTAAGCTAGTGAGAGGCACGACAATCTTAGAAAAGTCTTTAATAAAACGACGGTAATAGCCCGCCAATTCGAGAAAACTACGAATCTCTGTCACACTCTCCGGTCTCTTCCAATCTTGAATCGCTTCAATCTTTGAAGGATCCATGGAAATTCCGGATTCGGAAATAATATGACCGAGAAACTTCACACGAGATTGCCAAAAGTGGCATTTAGAAAATTTTGCCTTTAATTGATTACTCCTAAGAGTTTCCAACACAATCCGAAGATGTTTTTCACGCTCCTCCTCGGTTTTAGAATACACAAGAATATCATCAATAAAGATGAGAACAAATCGATCGAGGAAGTCTTTGAAAACTCTATTCATAAGGTCAACGAAATAAGCCAGAGCATTTGTTAAACCAAATGGCATAACAAGCCATTCATAAGATCCATAACGAGTTCGGAACGATGTCAAAGGAATGCTATCCTCTGCAATACGAAGCTGATGAAATCCAGTAGCTAAGTCTAATTGTGAAAAGACTCTAGCACCACTAAGTTGATCGAATAGATCATCAATCAGAGGTAAAGGATATTTATTTTTGATAGTAAGACCATTAAGCTTGCGGTAGTCAACGCAAAGCCTAAGTGTACCATCGGATTTCTTCACAAAAATAGCTGAAGCTCCCCAAGGCGAGGAGCTAGAGCGAATAAATTGCTTCGTTTCCAAATCGGATAATTGTATGCGCATCTCCTCATTTTCTTTATTGGACAAACGATAAGGAGGACGAGTGGTAGGTTGAGCTCCAGGAATAAGATTAATTCTGAACTCAATTGCTCGCTTAGGTGGTAATCCTAAAACGGGCTCGAATATGTCGGAAAATTCACGAACGACGTGAATAAGAGAAATAATATCACCCTCATCATCATCATCGTCATCACGAGGATTTAAAGAATATAAAGATGCAACCAAGTTGGAATCTGAATCTTTAAGATTAATAGAAATCTGCTTAACAGATTGAGGATGTCGAAGATGAATAGTCTGCTCAAGACATTGGATATGAGCTTCATAACAGTTAAGCCAATCCACTCCCAAAATCATTCCAAAGCCTAAATAACGCATGACATGAAAATCGGCTTGGAAAGAAAAATCACACAAAATAATCTCGACATCCTTACACAATAAACTGATTGTCGCGGATCCACGAACCGGATTCGCAATTCTTAAAGAAGTCATTAAACACAAAACATCCAAAGAAAAAGTATCAACAAGTTCTTTTGATATAAAAGAATGGGACGCACCCGTATCGAAAAGAACTCGAATAGAATGATCACGAAATAAAATAATTCCATCAAGGATAGAATGAGAAATACCTTGATTTCGAGATGTGTTGCCAGGGGCTTGAGCAACATTCAACTTTCCCTCCTTCTTGCCCTGAAGCTTGGGACATGAAGATATAACATGACCGGGACCTTTGCAGTAGCGACAAGAGAGAGACTCTGGACACTTGTTCGCGTAATGGTCCTTCGAACCACAATTATAGCATTCCCCACGACCAAAGGAAGAAGTCTTTGCCACGGAGGTTGCTTGCTTCCCTTTCTTATTGGGATAAGGACCTTTGAATTTACTAGGCCTTTTCTTTTTGTTGTTGAAGTTTGGTTTGGATCCCACCACTTCAACATCATTCTCCCTATCGGCCTCTTCAAGATGAAGAGCGATATCAATGAGTTGGTCGAAAGAAACTTCTAACTTTATAAGTAATGGCTTTGATATTTCTGTTTAAGCCATAGACGAACCTCTCGTTCTTCTTTAAAGGGGTGTTGATGTATTCAACCCCATATTTGGAAAGCGACTCGAAGGAGGCGACGTAATCAGTCACGGAGGACTCACCTTGTACAAGTCTATAAATTGTCGAGCGAATGTCACTTTTTCCGCTTCTAGTACAAATTTCAACTCGAAGCGTTCCCAGAATTGCTCCCAGGTGAGATCCGCTTCATTAATCTTAGAAATAAGAAGCTCGTACCAGTCCAATGCTCTTTCTCGGAGCATACTAGAGGCCACCTGAACTTGGTGAAGGTCAATAAGATTCATGCGAGAAAAGATTCGATCGCATGACCTTAGCCAAGCCTGTGCTTCAATAATAGTTTTGGAACCTTTGAATGGCTCCCCACCCAAATTAGTGTAATCGCTGCACAAGCGTGCAAACCCCGACTTTGTTTGAGTAGGTTCCGGGTTAGCTCCAGCTGCTTGAGCATTCGTCACTAAATCAAGAAGTTGTTGAGCAGTCATAAAAACTCCATCCTGGGGTGGAACACTAGACGGTACGGCTCTGGGACGGCCTGGTCTAGACATTTCTCTTCCTTTTGAAAGAAAGAAGAAGAAGAAAAAGGTTATTCACCAAATAACTATCAAGAAATCTTGATAAATAAAACAAGGAATCATAAAAGAAAATAGGATAGAATGGTACGAAGACTCGAATTAAATCCTAAAGCACGACTCCTAAGATGGACTTAGGACGATGATCCTTGTTATAATATTCCATACTGTTCCGAAGTTTCGCTCTGATACCAAATGTAACGCCCCACCTCTATACCCACGCTAGACAAGAACATTACGGTGAATGCTGTCAACTAGCACGGAGAATAAGGCTGTTGAGGAGCGACCATCCATGTAATTGCTTTGTGTGAGCACTGATATGTCAGATAGTAAAACATGCATTTTATTTCAAGAGGAAATCCGACATACCGATACAAACTCAAAGCTACTACACAGTGGCTATATAGATCCTTCGGAAACAAATATAGAAATACGCATAACATAAATCAGTCACAGATAATCCATATCACAAAGGAGGAAGAAGATATGAATATATAATTAACACATGGAAGTGTATATCAGAGTAGTGGTCTAAAAAGATCCACAATAATACAAAAGAATAGCAACATGTGCTATACAAAAGAATACAACTATGAGTCTATATCTCAAGTGTATACAACAAAATAAACTACTGATCTAAGTAGTTTGCCAAAAGTCAGAGCAATGAATCCCTGGGGAGAAGTCAAGCAGAAGCACCTGTAACATCTCGGTCTGACCCGAGTATTATTTAATAAGAAAATAATAAACGGATCAGTCTAACTATAAATATCAGATGAAACGATATAGAATAAGAGATATGACTAAACCCATAATAATCACAATGCCAAGCTGTGATATATATAAGTAGTTGAAAATCATCAAGGGATTATTCAATGTCACAAAATCTACACAAGAATCAAAGAAACGTCATACTCCTAATTACGTTCACCAAACCATAAATATTGACGATAATATCAATGTCAATCACAAAAGTCAATGACACACAAATTGCAGAATTCAACACACGAAATCCAGAAATCACAAAAGTCAATGACACACAAATTCACCAATGCACAAATATCGATAAAGCTTATCAATGGAAATCACGAAAATTGGCGAAGCACAAATTCTAGAAATCATCTCAAGAAATCCAGAAATCACAAAGAGGGGGGAGGCCTTTCACAAACGGGAGCACAAGGCTCACCAACACGTGTATCACAAACGGAATGCTAATTCCATGGTTGCTAACCATCACAAATTGAGCCGAAGCTCCACAAACGGCCCGAAGACCATGGGTTGCTACCCCACCAATTTGAGTCGAAACTCCACAAAACGGGGTTTAGTCTCCTTCGCAGACAAAGAGACATCGCACATTCCTAGTCTAAATCATAAAAATGATCGTCATGATCATCAAGAAGTGTCAATTACAGTAAGCTAGTAAATATATGAGCTTAGCTTCATGTCCCATAACCACTAGCTTAACTTAAATATTTACGAACAAATTGTAGATCTCCACTAGGAAATTGTCACAAGAGATTCAATCGAACAAGTCCAAGAATCAACCGACGAAGTAAACGCAAGCGTTTCATACCACCTGTTTTACTAAGCCGTTTAATTAGATTTCTCATACGAGTGAGGTAAAGGTTTGTATATACTAATAAATTGGAAAACGGTTTTATAAACGAATTTGGTATTGAAAATAGAGTTGAAATCGTTTTGAGGAAAGAGTTTTGATATTTACTACTAGTATTGAAACCTTTATATTTTTAAAGTGACAAAACAAAAAAATGATTGTAGAACAATCAATCACCAAAATTCACATTCAAAGATGCGAATAAAGATCCAAAGAAATCGATGAGAATCCATCAAAATGGATATTCCCAAAAATTCCAAAAATAGAAGTCGTTAACGTCGTAGCAACAACAAGTGGGAAATAACATGATTCGATGGAATTTGGAAACCAAGCAAAAATATGCACAAATAGGCATAATTAGGCAAATTGGTGCAGGTCAGTCGACTGACTCAAAGGTGCAGTCAACTGAACCAGAAGCAGGGAAAAATAATTTCCTGCAGTCAGTCGACTGACCTAAAAATTCAGTCGACTGAATGCAGGGGAACAGAGGACCGAGCCTCTAGTTATTGCCCTCGGAATGCCTATGTGCTACAGCCAGTCGACTGACCCAAGGGTCCAGTCGACTGACTGGCACCAAGGCTGTTTTCCAGCCTATGAAATGAAGATGCTATCTTCTTCAAAATGCAATCGGGCGAGCACGGTCACTAGGGTTTTATGCCAATCGGCTACCCGGTCCTATAAGCTCTTCGACGCATCACGAA
Source organism: Allium cepa (assembly GCA_030765085.1). NCBI lineage: Eukaryota > Viridiplantae > Streptophyta > Magnoliopsida > Asparagales > Amaryllidaceae > Allium > Allium cepa. The sequence goes on from CM060941.1 coordinate 926,648,658, forward strand.
AAACAAGTTCAAACTACAAAGCTATGATTTTTGAAGATTTGAACTCGAAACACTAAAAATTGGAATATACACCAAATCAATCCAAACCAAAACCAAATGCACATGAATATGTGTTAGGAATTCATACCTAACAATCGAAGATAATCATAGACCTAGATGTGAGATTAAAAATCTCACCTTTGGACCCAAACGATTGAAGAAGATGCTTGAAATCAATGGAGAATCAACCACTCTTCAAATCCAACTCAAGAAGCTTGATTCTAAGCTTTAAAAGAAGAACATTCCCTAAGTTAGGTTTAGGAAATTTCTGAATTTTAATTAGAGAATGAGTTGGAGAAGAAGAAGAGAAGCTTACCAATGGGTTCTTCTATTAGTTTGGAGCTAGAGTTGATTTGCAAGAGAAAACTAGGGTTTTGGAGTTTTAATTTCCAATCTCTCCCACCATTGATGCTTCAGCTTGAGTATTCGGAATTGGAAATGAAGCAAATGAGGAGGAGAGGGGTTGGGACTGAATACATAAGTGGGCTCAGCCCAAACCAAAACCCTAAGTGAAAAAGTAGCAAAAATTAACCTTCTCCAAACATATCGAAGCTTATACTCAAAAAGGTCGCAAACGGCATTTTAAACTCAATGAGAGTGGTCCCGAGTCCTAATTCGACCGTATGCAAAAAGTAGCTTTTCGGACAAAATTCCGAGTATCGATAAAATATTTTAATAAAATATTTAAATATAAAATCGACAAATATGCGGGTTTTTACAACTAGTATAAATAATAATAATATAAATCTTCGTCTTCGTCCTCCAGAGCTAAATCTTCCAATCCTGAAACGCTCGGACTGACCCGAGCGAATTTGAAAAGACAAAAACACTCGAGTCAGAACTAAAAGATCTTATGAAAGTTAAATTAGCAGACATAAATACGAGTGCAGTAACTCAAGAGATGCTCGGGATTTATATCTCCTAAGGATCCGTTAAACTATTTACTATGTAGTATATGGCTCTATTATAATATTGTCTAATTGTAAAATAAACTTACTTTTTTCTTAGCATTAAGGGGTTACCCATATAGCCCTTAACACGTAATAGTCCTAGTAGTCCATCCAATATCATGGTCCCTCCTGATTGGGAAGCCACCAGAGGATACCACATGAGCTACGGGAGAAATCCAAACTCGTACAAGGTGCGATAGGGTAGGTGACACGGCACAACTAGGCGATGCCAGGGTAGATATACCAATTACGCTTCCGGGTCGGTGGTAAAGCGTAGCGCGCAGCTACCGCCCACCTCGAGCCACACCCCCAAATAAAATCAAAAGTGGCCACCGAATCAATCCAAAAGTCAAGTATAATATCGAAGGGATGTGTCCAATCAAAGGTGCTACCTTATTAACCCGTCAATCGCTCCTGTTTTAGCCACCTTATGCAAACTCACGGGAGTTGGGTCCACGTATTTTCCTTACAGGAAACGCCGCCACCAACCTACTTCATTATGGAATCTCCACCGCGTACACGGTTGTTAAAGTGGTTTTCGGAGTTTGCAGAGAGTATGACAACTTCCAATCCCGGTCTCTTCAACAACCAAACGTTATTATAACACCGCGGTCTTTAAAATAGTTTATACTTTAAAACCAGAAAATAATTATCCATTTCAAACCCATAAATACGATATCATTTCCATTTCCAAAACAACTCATTTTGATATTATTTTTATAAAACCCAAATCAATAATATCATTTTTATTTCAAATATATTTTTCCAAAATCATACTTCTTTAAAATTTATAATAACTGAAAACCAAACATTTGAATTATAACTTTCAAAACATAATACTTCGAAACTTATAGCTTTAAAACCATGCTTCCAAAACTTGAATGGTTTGGATATTCAACAGTATATAGAATAAAATAGTTTGAATTTAAAATTACTTTATAAAATAATTTCCACGACTTACAATTTATTTCATTAAAAATTAAGTCAAAATCCATAAATTTCAGAATCGCTTTCAGTTTCAATAACCCCTTCAGTCTCAATGTATTTCAAACTTTGATTATTAAACAATTGGAACTAAGGTTGGAAATTTCTATTCAACAATTTAAAGTCCTATTATTTAGTTTGAAATATTTGCATAATAAACCCGTAATCATTTAAGTAAAACGCAGATTACTTATAAAAGAAAATTTCCTTCAGTTTATTTATACTAGAAATATTCATTTAATTCATCTTGAATAAAATTCAGTTATAAATATCATACCCTTTTCAAAATTTCAAGTTAATAAATTTTACATTAACTTATGAATTTAAATCCATAATTAAGCTCAATTCCAAATAAATTTTTCAATTTAACTTCCAATCTTAATTGATTTAAATCTTTTAGAAACTCTATATATTTTTAATATCTTAACATGTACTTAACCAAAAATATAAAATAATCAAACTCCATTATTCAACTTATTTATTTTATTTAGCAAATTCATACATAACTTAAATTCAATACTTTAACTATATATATAAATAAAATATGATTTCATATAATATCAAAATTTAATATTTATTAAACTGTATCCTATCCAAACCATAGAAAATCATTTCAAAAATATTCTTATATATATATATACCGCGGTGCTTGTATATCATTTTCTATCCTATGGTCAAGTGATACGGATATTTATCATTTCAATCCGTAATTTAAAAATAAAATTTGCGGTTGTATATCATTTCAAACCGCAATCCCGAATGAAATGAAGTGCATGATAACTTGCAGCTTATATAATATAGAACACATCATCCATTCACCAAACATCATTCATCAACCCTTTATTTCAATCATCATCCAATTTGAACAAATATCAATAAATAGCATATAAAATATAATAGGTATCAACGAATAGTTTATATTCACAAATAAATTGATAACTGTTTAATTGGAAGTTTATATGCAAAAAAAAATTAACTGTCAATTTATATGCAGTAATAAAATTAAATAACAATTTAATTTAAATAAATGCAATCTAACTGAGATGATGAATAAAATATGCCAAACAGTCATAAATGAATTTCTACTCATATCATAAATTAATTTAACAAACATAAGAAAGCTTAGAAGTTGTGAGTGGGTTAAAACACTCACCTTTTGAATTTAAATTGAATCTAAATTCAATTTAAACCCAAAAATTTGACAGTCTCCAAATCCACCCAAACCAACACCAAAATGTCTGGAATTCCGATACAATCCCAATGAAAAAAACAGTGCGTGAATCCGAGCTCGTATGCAAAACTTATGAAAATTTGAAAAGTGGAAAATTCCGGTCCTGTGTCAACTTCGGGTTCGACTTCGGTGCGCCGCCTCAAATCCCCGGTGCTTGCTTGGAGTTTTTGCCACAACGACCCGCAGCGACCCGAGTCATTTTCTTCCTGATCCGAATTAGATACAGCGTTTTCTCCTCTGAAACTCAAAGCGTGACTCGAAGTGGCTGCAGATCCCTTTTTTTTTTTTGAAATTGCAATTAATTTTTGGAATTTGGGAATTAGGTTTTTTTTATGCCATTGGAATGAGGAGTTGAGAGGGAGATGCACGTATAGAAAAATGAAAATAAGGAGTGGCTAGGGTTTATAATGGGTTATATATAGACAAGGCTGAAAAATAATAGATGGATCGGATTGGTATACGCGTTGAACGCTAAATGGCCCGAAAAGCCCGTTTCTACTCCGAAACGAAATTGGGTCAACCCATGTATCAAAATATATGTTTAAAAATATTTTAAACGCGATGGAAAAAGTTTCATGTCCAAATTCCATCGTATGAAGAAGTTATGCAAAATTCAATTTTTCCAAATTGATTTAGATTGATTTAAATTGCATAAATTTCAAGGCGTTTCGAGTCGGTACGATCAAACGGCAAGTCCGATCGTTATGAAACTTGAAACATTATTATAATTCACCGTTATGGATCCGATGAAACTGGTTTCATCGAAATCCGAGTTAGTGGCCAAAATGGCTAATTTTATATTAATTAAATAAATTAAAAATTCATTAATAAAATCCAATTTTTTAAAAAAAATATTAAATTTGACAAATTTTATTACCTTTATATGTCTCAATCGAATTACAATGTTTTAAACAATTTAAAGGTCAATTTAAAGTCAATTAACTTCCCATTTCAGTGTCAAATTTTCATTTTTATTAAACTTAGAAATTATCAATTAAGTTTCCAAAAATTTCATTGAATTAAATCTTCATTCTTATTATTCAATCCATTATAGCCAAATGGATGAAATTAACATACATAAATATTTTTCAATTTCAACTAAATTTTCAATTAACGTAAAAATAAATGTTTAATTTTTACTTAATTGCAAAAACTCAATTACCTTAATTCTTTATATTCATGTAAATACAAAAATCTTGATTTACAATCTTTTCGTTCACCCATAGTCATATTATAAATGGAATTTACATTATCTTCGATTATTAATTACCATCAGTTAAGATCTTAACATTTGTTCCATAAATTTATTTGCCCTGAATTATTTACTGCATTTATCTAATTCCAATTTCGTAATCACCTTCAATCCGTTAATTGGTATTGCATTGACATTTAACTTATTAGCTTATATCAACACTATTTTCATTAATTGCAAATGGATTACCAAATTTAGTCACTACCCTAAATAACTAACGTTATTAATCTCAATTTATTCCACTGATTTAACTTTTATTCAATTAATTAATGATTCCCTCGGTTAGAAATAATGTAACATTTTCTTTATTTGTATTGCAAATAATTCAAAATTCAATTCTTAATTCTTAATATCCTCTGAATTACAACTTCCAAACATGGTATTAATCATCATTTACGTACCTCTAATTATTTTAATTTACATTAGCATAATAAATAAATTACCTTTAATGAAATCTATCCCCCAATTTATTATATGCAATAGATTTTGACCTTACAACCGTTTCAATTAATAATTTATATTTATTGCGATTGAATACCAAAATTTATTTAACACATCAAATAAATGAACAATCTATATTCATTGTCACCTATTTTCTTTTAAATTCAGTTATAAGTTTGTTACTTACCAACTAGGTTATAATAAAACTAATTTTTTTATTCCACTGCTATATATGATATATTTGCATCACATACTTGAATTTTTCAATTTCATCTTTATTCCAATTCACGGTAGTATAATTTCTTACTATAAACCCATTTATGATTTGCATACCAATTAATTAGTTTCAACTAAATAGATTGATTCAATTCAACTCTTTTATTATGTCTATATAAATCAATATACTATTTCATTGGTACATGTTTATTTCAATTATTCCTTTATTACTTACAAATCTTATTTCATTCATGAATGCCATCATTTATCAATTATTACATAATTTCATTAATTTGCATTCAGTTACAACTAAATTAATACACTGATTTCATTTGTAAATTAAATGCTACAATTTATAAGCTTTCATTTCAAACAATATTTCAATTTCTACCAGACATTGATTTAATTCAATTTACTATTTAATACTATTAATTCATTAACTAAATTCACTACTCACCTTTGTTCTCTTATATGCAACTCTTAGCCTAGTATAACAATTTACATCACTTCAATTTATTCGTCATTTTGTTCAACTGTAAATACTTAGCCTTATATTCCAATGGTTTCATTTCATTCTAAGCATTTGCTTCATTATTAATTATAAAATCTTTATTTCTTATAAATTAAATTTACGTAAATCTTGTTAAAATGACAAATTTAATTAACGAAAATTACGGGTCGTTACACTCTCCCCCACTCAAAACTTTTCGTCCCCGAAAAGGAAAAAGAAGGGAAAAGAAGAATTAAGAAATCAATATCATATAGAATATTAAATTTATAAACAAATAAATTTACAAAATTAATTTAGATAAAATATACTAATTTATAATCATTTTTTTTATACTCAAACTAATAAAGTTTGGAAAACATTTTCAAAATATTTTCTAAGTCCAAAATTTACGGAAAATTTTGGCAGAGTCTTCTTTGTAAGGGGAGGCTCGGGAGAAAATATAATATCAAATATATCAAAATATCACATATAATATCCAAAATATAATATCCCAACACGGGAAATATATAAAATAGCGTTATAAACCATAATCTGAAACGTACCTATTTGTCGGTCAATTTACGCTTAATTTACGGAACCAAAAGCAGTAGTAATTGCTTCCATGACCTGCATTTCACTTATAAAATCCAAAGAGTTAACAATTTATATAAAGTGAAATATTTAAGTGGTTTCAATCACTAACAAAAAATCAATACAACAACCATCAATTTCAACAAACAGCATACACAACCAATACAAAGCAACCATTCAATCAAACAAACAAATAGTTGTTCGGGTTCAAAACTTTTAAATTGTATGGAATGAAGAATAAACTACTAGCGCATCATTTACTCAACAGTATTAGATAAAACTAAATAGATTATTCATTTATCCTAATCCAATTTTAAAGTATCCTTGCCCAAACAACCATCAACTAAACAACAACAAATCCAAACAACAATCAACTTAACTTATTATTAATTTCCTTTCATACCTTTGTTGTTTGATTTTATTTTTATTTATACAGTGATTTATCTTTTAAATTTACATTTAATCATTAAATGTTTGCTTCATTTATTTTTACTTATTACTTACAATTATTCAGTTCCATTAACTCAGGTCATGCCAGTTCCTTTTGTTTCGTTATAATTATTCGTTCATTTATTATAGCATGACCTCTTTTATTTACATTCATTTATCAATAGTATTCATGTCCCATTCAATTCCTTAGCATTTCCATTTTGTTTACTTAAGTTTATAATCATCTATTTGTAATACTTACCTTTTATTATATTTACTAATAGTAAAATTTCAATTATAACTTAACTTATCCCAATATCATCACTTCTTATGAATAAAAGCGATTTATTGAACACCTTCATTACATACTTTTACTTGTATAATTTCCTTTACATTTTCTTATTAAACATTTCAACTTTTACATATTTGGTAAGTTATATATATGTTTTTAAGAAAGTAATTAAAATTATACAAGTTTCTCTTATTTCTTCAATAAATTTACTGTTCAATAATAATCCTTTATTTCATAGGTTACAATTTTAAATTTCATTTAATACCATTAATAACCTAGCATCAAACCTCTTATTTCATTTAGAGTTTCAATTATTAATTACTTAGATTACATTTCACTAGAATAATTAGAACTATTTATTGTGGAAACTTAAGAACTAAATACCAAGTTAAATTTCAAATTATTTTAAAAATAATAGGTAAATATATATACTTACAACCTATAAACCCAATTATATTTAAAACAAATTAAAAATTCACTTTTGTTTATCAAAATAAATCTATAGTAAAACTACCACAGTGGCCTTCCCACTTCGAAATTCGAAAATGAAAGTCGATGATGTGTGCACTCATCACCGAAATTATTTTCCAGCGACAGAGAGGGGAGTACATAACTTATTTCTTTTCAAAAATTCTTTTTAAACAATTCTTTCAAATTATATTGAAATATTTATATCAGAAAATACTTCTAATAGTATTATTTTTATATTCCAAAATCAATTGAAAGAATTTCCAAAACCCCGGAACTTAAGTTCTAAATTTCCGATTCTATTTTCCATCTAATTTCATCTATTATTTATAAATTTTATTACCTAACAACCAATATATTGCAACCAAATATATATCTTATTTATAAAAAGAAACTTTATTTTATATACAGAAAAAATAAGAGGCAAAATTATTTCATTCACCTTTATTAAAACAAATATTATGTCGGTCTGTCCTATTTAAGTGTTTAGAAATCCCTATTAATGTCACAGCGTCCCATGCATCAACCGGAATTTATAAATACAAAACGGAACAGATTAACACAATATTAAAACCCTTTTATAACACTAACAAATACGCTCTCTCATATATATACACTCAGCGACTCCCATAGGGTGTTTCTACCCTATTGATAAAGAGTCAGACCCCACAAAGCTAAGGTTTTATCGCTAAACCAAAGCTCTGATACCAGATGTAACGTCCCGCCTTTCGCACGATTTAAATCGACACACTTGCCAATTCAAACCATACGGGCAGATTGTTATGGGGTAAATAAGAAAAACAAGAAAGAAATAAAACAAAATAGAATCTCACAGCGGAAGGATAAAATATAATAATCAAATATACAGTTTATAAATCTGTTTGCAAAACCATTTATATAATAAATATCATAGTTAGACATACCAATAACAATGCAACGGAATAGTGTGTAGTGCACTAGTATAAATAATAATAATATAAATCTTCGTCTTCGTCCTCCGAAGCTAAATCTTCCAATCCTGAAACGCTCGGACTGACCCAAGCGAATTTGAAAAGACAAAAACACTCGAGTCAGAGCTAAAAGATCTTATGTAAGTTAAATTAGCAGAAATAAATATGAGTGCAGTAACTCAAGAGATGCTTGGGATTTACATCTCCTAAGGATCCGTTAAACTATTTACTATGTAGTATATTGTGACGCCCCACCTCTATACCCACGCTAGCCAAGGACATTACGGTGATTGCTGTCGACTAGCACGGAGAATAAGGCTGTTGAGGAGCGATCATCCGTGTAACTTCTTTGCGCGAGCACCGATATGTCAGATAATATAACATGCATTCTATTTCAAGAGGAAATCCGACATACCGACACAAACACAAAGCTACTACACGGTGGCTATATAAATCCTTCGGAAAATAAATATAGAAATAAGCATAACACAAATCAGTCACAGACAATTCATATCACAAAGGCGGAAAATAGATATGAATATTACACTTGGAAGTGTACATCATAGTAGTGGTCTAAAAAGATCCACAATAACATAAAAGAATAGTTACTTGAGCTACTCAAAAGAATAAGTATACATTATGGAGTCTATATCTCAAATGTATACAACAAAAACTACTAATCTAAGTAGTTAACCAAAAGCAAGAGAAATCAATCCCAAGAGAGAAGTCAAGCAGAAGCACCTGTAACATCTCGGTCTGACCCGCGTATTATTTAATAAGAAAATAATAAATGGATCAGTCTAACTGTAGATATCAGATGAAACGATATAGAATCAGAGTTATGACTAAACATATAATAATCACAAGGCCAAGCTGTGATATATAAGTAGTCGATAATCAACAGGAGATTAATCAATATCACAAAATCTACACAAGAATCCAAGAAGTGTCCTACTCTTTATTTCGTTCATCAAACCACAAATATTGACGATAATATCAATGTCAATCGCAAAAGTCAATGACGCACAAATTCCAGAAGACTACACAAGAAATCCAGAAATCACAAAAGTCAATGACACACAAATTCACCAATGCACCAATATCGATAAGACTTATCAATGGAAATCATGAAAAAATTGGTGAAACACAAATTCTAGAAATCTACACAAGAAATCCAGAAATCACAAAAAAAGGGAAGGGGAGGAGGCCTATCACAAACGGGAGCATAAAGCTCACAAACACGTGTATCACAAACGGAACGCTAATTCCATGGTCGCTAACCATCACAAATTGAGCCGAAGCTCCACAAACGGCCCGAAGACCATGGGTTGCTACCCCATCACAAATTGAGTCGAAACTCCACAAAACGGGGTTTAGTCTCCCTCGCAGACAAAGAAACATCGCACATTGCTAGTCTAAATCACAAAGATGATCATCATGATCAGCGAGAAGTGTCGATTACACTAAGCTAGTAAATATATGAGTTTAGCTTCATGTCCTATAACCACTTGCTTAACTTAAATATTTACGAAAAAACTGTAAATCTCCACTAGAAAATTGTCACAAGAGGTTCAATCGAACAAGTCCAAGAATTAACCGACAAAGTAAACGCAAGCGTTTCATACCACTTGTTTTACTAAGCCGTTTAATTAGATTTCTCATACGAGTGAGGTAAAGGTTTGTATATACTAATAGATTGGAAAACGGTTTTATAAACGAATTTGGTATTAAAATAGTATTGAAATCGTTTGAGGAAAGAGTTTTGATATTTACTACTAGTATAGAAAACCTTTATATTTTTAAAGTGACAAATCACGAAGAAGATTGTAAGAACAATCAATCACAAAAATTCACATACGAAGACGTGAATAAAATCCAACGAAATCGATAAAGGATCCATCGAAATGGATATTCAAAAATCCCTAAAAAGAGTCATCAAAGTCATAATAGATGATAACAACAAATAGGATTATCACGAATCGATTTAAATTGGAATTTCAATCCAAAAAGGCAAATTGGACTCAAACAGCAGGTTCAGTCGACTGAACAGAGTTTTCAGTCGACTGACCCTATACCTGGAAATTTTCCAGGTTCAGGAAACTTTCTGTTTCCAGTTTCAGTCGACTGTGCAGAGTTTTTCAGTCGACTGAATCATGCCTGGAAACTCTCGGGTTTCAGGTTCAGTCGACTGAACAGAGTTTTCAGTCGACTGAATCATGCCTGGGCTGTTTTTCAGCCTTATTCAAATGAAGAGCAAACTCTTTCAAAATGCAACCGGACGAACATTGGCTCTAAGGGTTTATGCCAGTCGGCAACCCGGTCCTATATGCTCCTCGATGCATCACCAAAAGCATGATCAAACATCCATAAAAGGAGTTCACACAAATTTGACTTAAAAACCCAAAAATTGGAGTATTCACAAAACCAATCCAAATCAAGAGCAAATGCACATGAAGAAGTGTTAGGAATTCATACCCAACAACCAAAGATAATTATAGTCATAGATGTGAGATAAAAATCTCACCTTTTCTCAAAATCAAACAAGAAGAAGCTTGAAAGCAAGTGGAGAATCAACCTCTCTTCAACACAACCCAAATGAGCTTGAATCTATGCTAAAAAACAAGAACATTCCCAAAATTAGGTTTAGGAATTTCTGAAATTGGTAAGAGAACAAGTTGGAGAAGAAGAAGAGAAGCTTACCAATGGGTTCTTCTTGAGTTTGGAGCTAGGAATTTGATTTGCAAGAGAAACTAGGGTTTTGGTGTTTTAATTTCCAATCTCTCCCACCATTAAAGCTAAGAAAACTGAAAAGAGAAAGAAGTGAGGGAGAATGGGGAGAGTGGTTCAGTTTTGGAGTATAAGTTAACATAGGGCTGAGCCCAAAAACCAAACCCAAAGTAAAAAGTAGCAGAAATCAGCTTTCTCCAAACATATCGAAGCTTATACTCAAAAAGGTCGCAAACGGCAAACTCAATGGGAGTGGTCCCGAGCCCTAATTCGACCGTATGCAAAAAGTAGCTTTTCGGACTAAAATCCGACTAACGATAAAATATTTAAATAAAATATTTAAATAAAATATTTAAATATAAAATCGATAAATATGCGGGTTGTTACAGACTCCCCTCCTTAAAGAAATTGCGTCCTCGCAATATTACAAGAAGAAGATATATAGTAACAACCATAAAAGCATATTCAACACAAAAGAAGTTTGAAATAAGAAGTTCACCTCAAAGAGCACGAGAAAGTAAGTCCGGATGTGTACGCTCGATGTACTCTCTAGATTCCTAAGAACAATCCTTAGGATCTGAAGACCATTGAACTTAAACAAGCGGAACATCTTTATTTCGAAGTCGTTTGACTTCCGAAGCAATGATACGAATAGGATGTTGCTCATAAGTTAAATTAGGCGAAACTTCAATCTCTTCCACAACACCGGGCTCAAGAATAGAATCGGAATCTCGAAGACATTTCCGAAGTTGAGAAACGTGAAACACGTCATGCATAGCAGAAAACTGAGCCGGTAATAAAAGGCGATAAGCCATGGAACCAATACGTTCGGTGATAGGAAATGGCCCAATATATCGAGGCGCAAGTTTTCTCGATCGACTGAAACGTACAACACCTTTCATAGGTGAAACACGAATGAACACAAGATCTCCCACAGAAAATTATAACTTCCTTCTCCGGTTATCGGCATAGGATTTTTGTCTACTCTGGGCTTCTTTCATCCTATGACGAATAAGATCAATCTTTTCTGTGGAATCACGAATAAAATCTGGACCTAAAGCCAGCTTCTCACCGGCCTCAAGCCAACAAGAAGGAGATCGGCATGGCCTTCCGTAGAGTGCCTCGAAAGGTGCCATACCAATACTAGATTGGAAGCTATTATTATAGGAAAATTCAACAAGTGAAATATGATCTTACCAACCTCCAACAAAATCAAGCACACAAGAACGAAGAAGATCTTCAAGAGTTTGATTCACACGCTCAGTTTGTCCATCGGACTGGGGGTGATAAGCGGTGCTAAAATTAAGCCTCGTTCCTAAAGCTTTTTGAAGACTCTTCGAAAATCCACTAGTAAACAATGGATCACGATCACTAACAATAGAAGTAGGAACACCATGCAATTTAACAATTTCTTTGATAAATATTTTGGCCAAAAGAGGAACGGTTCGGTTAGACCAAATGGGAATAAAATGGACGGATTTAGTAAGTCTATCAACAATTACCCATAAGCTATCATAACCCGATCGAGAACGGGGAAGGCCATCTATAAAATCCATGGAAATTTGATCCCACTTCCAAATTGGAATTTCTAAAGGTTGCAATAACCCTCCGGGCCTTTGATGTTCGGCCTTAACGAGTTGGCAAGTCATGCAACGTTTAACGAAGTTAGCGATGTCAAGTTTCATTCCCTCCTAATAATAAAGTCACTTCATATCCGCGTACATTTTACTACTACCGGGATGAATAGTAAATTTAGAGTGATGAGAATCTTCTAAAATATCTTTACGAAGATCCCTAACATTTGGCACGATAAGTCTACCAAATTTCCGAATGCCGCCACGAGAATCGATATTAAAGTCTTTCAAACCTTCAATATCAATTTTATCCTTAATATTTTGGCCAAGAAGAACCAATTCAGTATCTAGCCTTTGAGCTTCAAGAATGCGGTCTAAAAGAGATGGATGAGCCTCAAGGCTACATAAAACAAATGATGAGCATAAATCGAAAACACGGTCTCGAATTTCGCAAGTGGATAAAATCTCGAGATCGTTCCATTCGGATATCATCATAGAAACAACAGCTTGTTGTTTACGGCTAAGAGCATCGGCGACAAGATTACCCTTACCGGGAGTATAAAGAATATCAAGATCATATGGTGCAAGAAATTCGAGCCAACGCTGTTGACGCAAATTAAGTTCCTTTTGAGAGAATAAATATTTCAAAGACTTATGATCTGTGTAAAGAACAAATTTCTCTCCTAAGAGATAATGACGCCAAATCCGAAGAGCAAAAATAATAGTCGCGAGCTCTAAATCATGAGTGGCATATCTAGTCTCAGCAGGCTTTAATTGCCTAGAAGCATAAGCAGTAACGCGTTCCTTTTGCATAAGAACGGCACCCAAACCAATGCGACTAGCATCGGTATAAACAACAAAATCTTGATTCCCATCGGGAATAACAAGAATAGGAGCATCAGAAAGAAGTTCTTTTAATTTTTGAAAAGAAGCTTCACATTTGTCCGACCAAATGTATTTAACACCTTTCTTCGTCAAGCTAGTGAGAGGCACGGAAATCTTAGAAAAGTCTTTGATAAAACGACGGTAATAGCCCGCCAATCCGAGAAAACTACGAATCTCTGTCACACTCTCCGGTCTCTTCCAATCTTGAAACGCTTCAATCTTTAAAGGATCCACGGAAATTCCGGATTCAGAAATAATGTGACCGAGAAACTTCACACGAGATTGCCAAAAGTGGCACTTAGAAAATTTTGCCTTTAATTGATTACTCCTCAGAGTTTCCAACACAATCCGAAGATGTTTTTCATGCTCCTCCTCGGTTTTAGAATAAACAAGAATATCATCGATAAAGATGAGAACAAACCGGTCGAGAAAGTTCTTAAAAACTCGATTCATTAAGTCAACGAAATAAGCCGGGGCATTAGTTAACCCAAATGGCATAACAAGCCATTCATAAGATCCATACCGAGTACGGAACGATGTCAAAGGAATACTATCCTCTGCAATATGAAGCTGATGAAAACCGGTAGCCAAGTCCAATTGTGAAAAGACTCTAGCACCACTAAGTTGATCGAATAGATCATCAATCCGAGGTAAAGGATATTTATTTTTGATAGTAAGATCATTAAGCTTGCGGTAGTCAACGCAAAGCCTAAGTGTACCATCGGATTTCTTCACAAAAATAGTTGAAGCTCCTCAAGGCGAGGAACTAGAGCGAATAAATTGCTTCGTTTCCAATTCAGATAATTGTTTACGCATCTCCTCGTTTTCTTTATTGGACATACGATAAGGAGGACGAGTGATAGGTTGAGCTCCCGGAATAAGATTAATTCTGAACTCAATTGCTCGCTTAGGTGGTATTCCTAAAACGGGCTCGAATATGTCGGAAAATTCACAAACAACGTGAATAAGAGAAATAATATCACCCTCATCATCATCATCGTCATCACGAGGATTTAAAGAATATAAAGATGCAACCAAAGAAGAATCTGAATCTTTAAGAATAACAGAAACCTGATTAACAGATTGAGGATGTCGAAGATGAATAGTCCGCTCAGGACATAGGATATGAGCTTCATAATGGTTAAGCCAATCCATTCCCAAAATCATTCCAAAGCCTAAATAACGCATGACATGCAAATCGGCTCGGAAAGAAAAATCACACAAAATAATCTCGACATCTTTACACAATAAACTGATTGTTGCGGATCCACCAACCGGATTCACAATTCTCAAAGAAGTCATTAAACACAAAACATCCAAAGAAAAAGTATCAAGAAGTTCTTTTGATATAAAAGAATGGGACGCACCCGTATCAAAAAGAACTCGAATAGGATGATCACGAAACAAAATAATTCCATCTAGAATAGAATGAGAAATACCTTGGCCACGAGATGTGTTGCCAGGGGCTTGAGCAACATTTTATTTTCCCTCCTTCTTGCCCTGAAGCTTGGGGCATGAAGATATAACATGACCGGGAACTTTGCAGTAGCGACAAGAAAGAGACTTTGGGCACTTGTTCGCATAATGGTTCTTCGAACCACAATTATAGCATTCCCCACGACCAAAGGAAGAAGTTTTTGCCACGGAGGTTGCTTGCTTCCCTTTCTTATTGGGATAAGGGCCTTTAAATTTGTTTGGCCTCTTTCTGTTGTTGAAGTTTGGTTTGGAACCCACCACTTCAACATCATTCTCTCTATCCGCCTCTTCAAGACGAAGAGCGATATCAACAAGTTGGTCGAAAGAAACTTCTAACTTTAGAAGTAATGGCTTCTTGAGACTTTTGTTTAAGCCATAGACGAATCTCTGATTCTTCTTAAGAGGGGTGTTGATGATTTCAACCCCATATTTGGAAAGCGACTCGAAGGAGGCGACGTAATCAGTCACGGATGACTCACCTTGAACACGGTCTATAAATCGTCGAGCCAATGTCACTTTTTCTGCTTCTGGTACGAATTTTAACTCGAAGCGCTCTCGGAATTTCTCCCAGGTGAGATCCGCTTCATTAATCTCAGAAATAAGAAGTTCATAGTTCATACCAGTCCAATGCTCTTTCTCGGAGTATACAAGAGGCCACCTGAACTCGGTGAAGGTCAATAAGATTCATGCGAGAAAAGATTCGATCGCATGACCTTAGCCAGGCCTGTACTTCAATAACAGTTTCAGAACCCTTGAATGGCTCCCCACCCAAATTTGTGTAATCGCTGCACAAGCGTGCAAATCCCGACTTTGGGTGAGTAGGTTCCGGGTTAGCTCCAGCTGCTTGAGCATTTGTCACTAAATCAAGAAGCTGTTGAGCAGTCATAAAAACTCCATCCTGGGGCGGAGTGCTAGATGGCACGGCTCTGGGGCGGCCAGGTCTAGACATTTCTCTTCCTTTAGAAAGAAAGAAGAGGAAGAAAAAGGTTATTCACCAAATTGAATATCAAGCAATCTTCATAGACAAAACATGGAATCATAAAAGAAAATAGGATAGAACGGTACGTAGACCCGAATAAAATCCTAAAGCACGACTCCTAAGATGAACTTAGGACGATGATCCTTGTTATAATATTCCATATTGTTCCGAAGTTTGGCTCTGATACCAAGCTGTGACGCCCCACCTCTATACCCACGCTAGCCAAGAACATTACGGTGATTGCTGTCGACTAGCACGGAGAATAAGGCTGTTGAGGAGCGACCATCCGTGTAACTTCTTTGCGCGAGCACCGATATGTCAGATAATATAACATGCATTCTATTTCAAGAGGAAATCCGACATACCGACACAAACTCAAAGCTACTACACGGTGGCTATATAAATCCTTCGGAAAACAAATATAGAAATAAGCATAACACAAATCAGTCACAGACAATTCATATCACAAAGGCGGAAAATAAATATGAATATTACACTTGGAAGTGTACATCAGAGTAGTGGTCTAAAAAGATCCACAATAACACAAAAGAATAGTTACATGAGCTACACAAAAGAATAAGTATACATTATGGAGTCTATATCTCAAATGTATACAACAAAAACTACTAATCTAAGTAGTTAACCAAAAGCAAGAGAAATCAATCCCAAGAGAGAAGTCAAGCAGAAGCACCTGTAACATCTCGGTCTGACCCGAGTATTATTTAATAAGAAAATAATAAACGGATCAGTCTAACTATAGATATCAGATGAAATGATATAGAATCAGAGTTATGACTAAACACATAATAATCACAAGGCCAAGCTGTGATATATAAGTAGTTGATAATCAACAAGAGATTAATCAATATCACAAAATCTACACAAGAATCCAAGAAGTGTCATGCTCTTTATTTCGTTCATCAAACCACAAATATTGACGATAATATCAATGTCAATCGCAAAAGTCAATGACGCACAAATTCCAGAAGACTACACAAGAAATCCAGAAATCACAAAAGTCAATGACACACAAATTCACCAATGCACCAATATCGATAAGACTTATCAATGGAAATCACGAAAAAATTGGTGAAACACAAATTCTAGAAATCTACACAAGAAATCCAGAAATCACAAAACAAGGGGGGGAGGCCTATCACAAACGGGAGCATAAAGCTCACCAACACGTGTATCACAAACGGAACGCTAATTCCATGGTCGCTAACCATCACAAATTGAGTCGAAGCTCCACAAACGGCCCGAAGACCATGGGTTGCTACCCCATCACAAATTGAGTCGAAACTCCACAAAACAGGGTTTAGTCTCCCTCGCAGACAAAGAGACATCGCACATTGCTAGTCTAAATCTCAAAGATGATCGTCATGATCAGCGAGAAGTGTCGATTACACTAAGCTAGTAAATATATGAGTTTAGCTTCATGTCCCATAACCACTTGCTTAACTTAAATATTTACGAACAAACTGTAAATCTCCACTAGAAAATTGTCACAAGAGGTTCAATCGAACAAGTCCAAGAATTAACCGACAAAGTAAACGCAAGCGTTTCATACCACTTGTTTTACTAAGCCGTTTAATTAGATTTCTCATACAAGTGAGGTAAAGGTTTGTATATACTAACAGATTGGAAAACGGTTTTATAAACGAATTTGGTATTAAAATAGTATTGAAATCGTTTGAGGAAAGAGTTTTGATATTTACTACTAGTATAGAAAACCTTTATTTTTTTAAAGTGACAAATCAAGAAGAAGATTGTAAGAACAATCAATCACATAAATTCACATACGAAGACGTGAATAAAATCCAACGAAATCGATAAAGGATCCATCGAAATGGATATTCAAAAATCCCTAAAAAGAGTCATCAAAGTCATAATAGATGATAACAACAAATAGGATTATCACGAATCGATTTAAATTGGAATTTCAATCCAAAAAGGCAAATTGGACTCAAACAGCAGGTTCAGTCGACTGAACAGAGTTTTCAGTCGACTGACCTTGTACCTGGAAATTTTCCAGGTTTAGGAAACTTTCTGTTTCCAGTTTCAGTCGACTGTGCAGAGTTTTTCAGTCGACTGAATCATGCCTAGAAACTCTCAGGTTTCAGGTTCAGTCGACTGAATCATGCCTGGGCTGTCTTTCAGCCTTATTCAAATGAAGAGCAAACTCTTCCAAAATGCAACCGGACGAACATTGGCTCTAAGGGTTTATGCCAATCGGCAACCCGGTCCTATATTCTCCTCGATGCATCACCAAAAGCATGATCAAACATCTATAAAAGGATTTCACACAAATTTGACTTAAAAACCCAAAAATTGGAGTATTCACAAAACCAATCCAAATCAAGAGCAAATGCACATGAAGAAGTGTTTGGAATTCATACCCAACAACCAAAGATAATTATAGTCATAGATGTGAGATAAAAATCTCACCTTTTCACAAAATCAAACAAGAAGAAGCTTGAAAGCAAGTGGAGAATCAACCTCTCTTCAACACAACCCAAATGAGCTTGAATCTATGCTAAAAAACAAGAACATTCCCAAAATTAGGTTTAGGAATTTCTGAAATTGGTAAGAGAACAAGTTGGAGAAGAAGAAGAGAAGCTTACCAATGGGTTCTTCTTGAGTTTGGAGCTAGGAATTTGATTTGCAAGAGAAACTAGGGTTTTGGAGTTTTAATTTCCAATCTCTCCCACCATTAAAGCAAAGAAAACTGAAAAGAGAAAGAAGTGAGGGAGAATGGGGAGAGTGGTTCAGTTTTGGAGTATAAGTTAACATAGGGCTGAGCCCAAAAACCAAACCCAAAGTAAAAAGTAGCAGAAATCAACTTTCTCCAAACATATCGAAGCTTATACTCAAAAAGGTCGCAAACGGCATTTTAAACTCAATGGGAGTGGTCCCGACCCTAATTCGACCGTATGCAAAAAGTAGCTTTTCGGACTAAAATCCGACTAACGATAAAATATTTAAATAAAATATTTAAATATAAAATCGATAAATATGCGGGTTGTTACATATATGGCGCTATTATAATAGTGTCTAATTGTAAAATAAACTTACTTTTTTCTTAGCATTAAGGGGTTACCCATATAGACCTTAACACGTAATAGTCCCAGTAGTCCATCCAATATCATGGTCTCTCCTGATCGGGAAGCCACCAGAGGATACCTCACGGGCTACGGAAGAAATCCAAACTCGTACAAGGTGCGATAGGGTAGGTGACATTGCACAACTAGGCAATGCCAGGGTAGATATACCAATTACACTTCCGGGTCGGTGGTAACGCGTAGCGCGCAGCTACCGCCCACCTCGAGCCATACCCCTAAATAAAATCAAAAGTGGCCACCGAATCAATCCAAAAGTCAAGTATAATATCGATGGGATGTGTCCGATCAAAGGTTCTACCTTATTAACCCGTCAATCGCTCCTGTTTTAGCCACCTTATGCCAACTCACGGGAGTTGGGTCCACGTATTTACCTTACAGGAAACGCCGCCACCAACCTACTTCATTCTGGAATCTCCACCGCGTACACGGTTGTTAAAGTGGTTTTCGGAGTTGGCAGAGAGTATGCCAACTTCCGATCCCGGTCTCTTCAACAACCAAACGTTATTGTAACACCGCGGTCTTTAAAATAGTTTATACTTTAAAACCAGAAAATAATTATCCATTTCAAACCCATAAATACGATATCATTTCCATTTCCAAA
This sequence comes from Allium cepa, assembly GCA_030765085.1. Classification (NCBI taxonomy): domain Eukaryota; kingdom Viridiplantae; phylum Streptophyta; class Magnoliopsida; order Asparagales; family Amaryllidaceae; genus Allium; species Allium cepa. The sequence continues at coordinate 926,668,355 of CM060941.1, forward strand.
ACAACTCATTTTGATATTATTTTTATAAAACCCAAATCAATAATATCATTTTCATTTCAAACATGTTTTTCCAAAATCATACTGCTTTAAAATTTATAATAACTGAAAACCAAACATTTGAATTATAACTTTCAAAACATAATACTTCGAAACTTATAGCTTTAAAACAATGCTTCTAAAACTTGAATGGTTTGGATATTCAACAGTGTATAGAATAAAATAGTTTGAATTTAAAATTACTTTATAAAATAATTTCCGCGACTTACAATTTATTTCATTAAAAATTAAGTCAAAATCCATAAATTTCAGATTCGCTTTCAGTTTCAATAACCCTTTCAGTCTCAATGTATTTCAAACTTTGATTATTAAACAATTGGAACTAAGGTTGGAAATTTCTATTCAATAATTTAAAGTCCTATTATTTAGTTTGAAATATTTGCATAATAAACCCGTAATCATTTAAGTAAAACTCAGATTACTTATAAAAGAAAATTTCCTACAATTTATTTATGCTAAAAATATTCATTTAATTCATCTTGAATAAAAATTCAGTTATAAATATCATACCTTTTCAAAATTTCAAGTTAATAAATTTTACATTAACTTATGAATTTAAACCCTTAATTAAGCTCAATTCCTAATAAATTTTTCAATTTAACTTCCAATCTTAATTGATTTAAATCTTTTAAAAACTCTATATATTTTTAATATCTTAACATGTACTTAACCATAAAATATAAAATAATCAAACTCCATTATTCAACTTATTTATTTTATTTAGCAAATTCATACATAACTTAAATTCAATACTTTGACTATATATATAAATAAAATATGATTTTGTATAATATCAAAATTTAATATTTATTAAACCGTATCCTATCCAAACCATAGAAAATCATTTCAAAAATATTCTTATATATATATATATATACCGCGGTGCGTGTATATCATTTTCTATCCTATGGTCAAGTGATACGGATATTTATCATTTCAATCCGCAATTTAAAAATAAAATTTGCGGTTGTATATCATTTCAAACCACAATCCCGAATGAAATGAAATGCGTGATAACTTGCAGCTTATATAATATATAACACATCATCCATTCACCAAACATCATTCATCAAACCTTTATTTCAATCGTCATCCAATTTGAACAAATATCAATAAATAGCATATAAAATATAATAGGTATCAATGAACAGTTTATATTCACAAATAAATTAATAACTGTTTATTTGGAAGTTTATATGCAAAAAAATAAATAAATTAACTGTCAATTTATATGCAGTAATAAAATTAAATAACAATTTAATTTAAATAAATGCAATCTAACTGAGATGATGAATAAAATATGCCAAACGGTCATAAATGAATTTCTACTCATATCATAAATTAATTTAACAAACATAAGAAAACTTAGAAGTTGTGAGTGGGTTAAAACACTCACCTTTTGAATTTAAATTGAATCTAAATTCAATTTAAACCCCAAAATTTAACGGTCTCCCAATCCGCCCAAACCAACGCCAAAATGTCTGGAATTCCGATACAATCCAAACAAAAAAACCGCGCATGAATATGAGCTCGTATGCAAAACTTATGAAAATTTGAAAATTGGAAAATTCTGGTCCTGTGTCAACTTCGGGTTCGACTTCGGTGCGCCGCCTCAAATCCCCGGTGCTTGCTTGGATTTTTTGCCAAAACGACCAGGAGCGACCCGAGTCATTTTCTTCCTGACCTGAAGTAGATACAGCGTTTTTGCCTCTGAAACTCAAAGCGTGACTCGAAGTGGCTGTAGATCCGAATTGTTTTTTGAAATTGAAATTAATTTTTGGAATTTGGGAATTAGATTTTTTTTCTGCCATTGGAATGAGGAGTTGAGAAGGAGATGTACGTATAGAAAAATGAAAATAAGGAGTGGCTAGGGTTTATAATGGGTTATATATAGACAAGGCTGAAAAATAATAGATGGATCGGATTGGTATACGCGTTGAACGCTAAATGGCCCGAAAAGCCCGTTTCTACTCCGGAACGAAATTGGGTTAACCCATATATCAAAATATATGTTTAAAAATACTTTAAACGCGATGGAAAAAGTTTCACGTCCAAAGTCCATCGTATGAAGAAGTTATGCTAAATTCAATTTTTCCAAATTGATTTAAATTGCTTAAATTTCAAGGCGTTTCGAGTCGGTACGATCAAACGACAAGTTCGATCGTTATGAAACTTGAAACATTATTATAATTCACCGTTACGGATCCGATGAAACTAGTTTCGTCAAAATTCGAGTCAGTGGCCAAAATGGCTAATTTTATATTAATTAAATTAAAAATTCATTACTAAAATCCAATTTTTTTTAAAAATCTTAAATTTGACAAATTTTATTACCTTCATATGTCTCAATGAAATTACAATGTTTTAAACAATTTAAAGGTCAATTTAAAGTTGATTAACTTCCCATTTCAGTGTCAAATTTTTATTTTTATTAAATTTAGAAATTATCAATTAAGTTTCCAAAAATTTCATTGAATTAAATCTTCATTCATATTATTCAATCCATTATAGCCAAATGGATGAAATTAACATACATAAATATTTTTCAATTTTAACTAAATTTTCAATTAACGTAAAAATAAATGTTTAATTTTTACTTAATTGCAAAAACTCAATTACCTTAATTCTTTATATTCATGTAAATAAACAAATCTTGATTTACAATCTTTTCATTCACCCATAGTCATATTATAAATGGAATTTGCATTATCTTCGATTATTAATTAGCATCAGTTAAGATCTTAACATTTGTTCCATAAATTTATTTGCCCTGAGTTATTTACTGCATTTATCTAATTCCAATTTCATAATCACCTTCAATTCATTAATTGGTATTGCATTGACATTTAACTTATTAGCTTATATCAACATTATTGTCATTAATTGCAAATGGATTACCAAATTTAGTCACTACCCTAAATAACTAACATAAATTAATCTCAATTTATTCCACTGATTTAACTTTTATTCAATTAATTAATGATTCCCTCGGTTAGAAATAACGTAACATTTTCTTTATTTGTATTGCAAATAATTCAAAATTCAGTTCCTAATTCTTAATATCCTCTGAATTACAACTTCCAAACATGGTATTAATCATCATTTACGTACCTCTAATTATTTTAATTTACATTAACATAATAAATAAATTATCTTTAATGAAATCTATCCCCCAGTTTATTATATGCAATAAATTTTGACCTTACAACAGTTTCAATTAATTATTTATATTTATTACGATTGAATACCAAAATTTATTTAACACGTCAAATAAATGAACAGTCTATATTCATTGTCACCTATTTTCTTTTAAATTCAGTTATAAGTTTGTTACTTACCAATTAGGTTATAATAACACTAATTTTTTTATTCCATTGCTATATATGATATATTTTCATCACATACTTGAATTTTTCAATTTCATCTTATTTCCAATTCACGGTAGTATAATTTCTTACTATAAACCCATTTAAAATTTGCATACCAATTAATTAGTTTCAACTAAATAGATTGATTCAATTCAACTCTTTTATTTAGTCTATATAAATCAATATACTATTTCATTGGTAAATGTTTATTTCAATTATTCCTTTATTACTTACAAATCTTATTTCATTCATGAATGCCATCATTTATCAATTATTACATAATTTTATTAATTTACATTCAGTTACAACTAAATTAATACACTGATTTCATTTGTAAATTAAATGCTACAATTTATAAGCTTTCATTCCAAACAATATTTCTATTTCTACCGGACATTGATTTATTTCAATTTACTATTTAATATTATTAATTCATTAACTAAATTCACTACTCACCTTTGTTCTCTTATATGCAACTCTTAGCCTAGTATAACAATTTACATCACTTCAATTTATTCATCATTTTGTTTCAATTGTAAATACTAAGCCTTATATTCCCATGGTTTCATTTCATTCTCACCATTTGCATCATTACTAATTATAACATCTTTATTTCTTCTAAATTAAATTTACATAAATCTTATTAAAATGACAAATTTAATTAACGAAAATTACGAGTCGTTACAACGGGTCTGTATTTCATTTTCTAGCCTAGGTAAAGTGATACGGGTACTATATCATTTCAACCCGTAATTTACAAAGAAAACCTGAGTTTGATCATTTCAAACCCACAATCCCAAGTAAATGACAATAATTCAAAATCATTCAGGCCTATTATTTTAGCCCATAACGATTTTCTCCTATTCTAAAGTGCATTCGGGTATGTATCATTTCAACCCATAGTGATTCTAATCTAAAGGGAACTTGCAGTGTGATAAACTGATAAAAAATAATAGAACAACATAATATAACAGTAACATATGATATAACAGGTGTTTAAGCATGGGTGAACATCATAAAATCATAACATAGCAAGTGTAACATAATAATGCATTTTACAGATTCAAAAGGGGTCAATTTACTAGTTATATATGTACATATTGTCTGGTGAGAATAACTCACTGGTTTGAGCTGATGACCCAACGACGAATTGCACAAACGGGATCTACCCAAGCACAAAAGCACGACACATATTCGAATAGAGGAGCCAAATGTCAAATTCCCTAGATACACATCAAACAAAAACAATATAACAACGATGAGTTTCAAATCAACTACGATCAAAACTATGCTAGAATAACTGCACAGAATCAAATAGAAATGTTTGAACTTGCTTTTAAACTTTACTAGGCTCAGCCATAAGGGAAAATACATGAAAATGGCAAGTTTTTGGGTCAGATTATGGTGGGTATGGGTCGCCTAGATGTCATTTGTGATGGTGCCAAAGTGGGTGAAGGGAATAACACACATAAGCATGCATATACATGTGTTTTAGTCATGGATTTGGGCTCGGCCAATGCTCCAAGCGTCACGGCCAGAGGAGTGGGGTCCACTATGATGGTGTGGCCGTGGGTGCTGGAGTCACTGGAGGTGGTGGTGGTGTGGTAAGTGGCGGCTAGAGGGTGGTGAGGTGATGGAATGAGAGTGGTGCTCGGTTAGGCTAGTATGAAGGGTGTTTTGAAACTTTTGCGGACATGCATCACCAACGGGGTTCATGGCTTGGGTGACTGGTGAGGAGGAGGTGGTGGTGGTGTGCCATCAGGTGGTGGAGGTGGCTAGGCAGCAATGGGGGCTTGGTCGATCCTAAAAGAGGTGAAAGCATGTGCAAAAAATCAAACTAGAATAAACAATATAAGTAGAAAAAGAGATAAAAGAAATAAAATTTTTTACTAACTTCCCAAGCATGTGATGGCCGAAATTTTTTTGTCAGAAAGGAGGAAAGGAAGATACGTGAAATGAAAATGAATTAGTCAGCTGAAATGTGGGGAGTTATGCCAAAAGAAATGAAGAGTTGTGAGGAAAATGAAGAGGTGGAATTCAAAAAAGCAAAAGGCAATTCAAAAGTCAAACACTCTTCATATATCCTTATTTAATTTATATAACTTTATATTTCTAGAAATAATAATAATCCCAGATAAAATTTAGAAAATTTATAAAAATATAAAAATTTATATAATATTTATTAATTATATAAAGTTAAATTAAGAAAAATAACTAAAAATAGTGAACTAGACTAGAAAATTTGAAATTAAATAGAATATTTTTTAGAAAATTCATATGAGCTTGAAAAATATTTTTAAACATAAATAATAACATAAAATAAAAGTACATTCATGAAATAAATATTTAAATTTTAGTTAAATATAATTAAATGAATAAAATAGCAGAAAAATAGAAAACAACCTTTAAAAATAGGAAATAAATACAGTAAATTTTGGAAAAATTTTATTATCACTTTAAAAATATTAAAAGACAAAATATACATAAAATAACATATTAACACATATTAAAATAAAATATAACATAGAAAATATGATTTATATAATTTAAAATAGATAAAATTTCAAAATAAAACAAATTATACTCAAAATTGAAATGTACATAACTTTCACAAATTAAATCCCTTTTCAACGAAACAAAAAGCAGTATTCAAGTTATTAAATATATTATTATAATAGAAGATAAAATTTAAGAATTTAAACATTTAAATTTGAAATTTAAAAGTCAAGGTTTGACCAGTTTGAACAGAAATTCATCTTTCAGTAAAATATCCAATTTATACCGGTTTGAAATTATAATTCACATAATAATCAAAACCTACATTTAAAAATGAAATGTTTGAAATAAAATAAGTTTAAAATAATTTCAAAATAAAACAAAAGTCAAATATTAAAATATATGAAAAATCTAGGGTTGTTACAATTGTGGTTTGTATGCTAGAGGGCCCTCGGTAAAGGTCTGTAACGACCAGAGGATAACATATTCGGTACCATCTAGTTATAGAGGTGGGTCGATCTTGTGTTGGTAGAGAAATTTTGTGATGGTTTCTTGGTACATTCTTTTAGAGATGTACTGCTGAAAGGTAGTCCCTTCACCTGGTCATTTGTATGGAAATCCAAACTCCACTACGTGTTTGCCATTTTGATTGTATTACCCAATTGGGCTATATGCTGGAATATAATCAGTGTAACAATTTCGGCTATAATTAATATTATTTGCATATAATAGACACTACTATAATATAAGAGGATTTGATATGATATGTTTTAGTTATCGTAAGGTAAAAACATCCATGTTTATGTGTGGACTTGTCTTACGAGATACTTCGGTTTTGATAAAGGAAAAGTTTTGGTAACTAAATAATCAGTTGAGTGTGTTTCTCACGCTGGTTTACCGGACTGGTCCGGGCGTCCTTCCCTTTCAATGCTCGGGTCAGACCGAGTATATTTACCGGTTCAGATTTAGTGCTTTTGGAGCATCAGTAGGAGAGCCGGAGATCTTCATTTTCGTACATCCGTAATTGCTTGATTATCCGTTGTACTTTGTTTATTGTTTTAAATTATTGGCATTTGTAAGGACAGGTTATCATTACTGTTCAAGCTAATAACTATTGATTGATTGTTGAACTCTGATTGATATGTATATATATACAGTTTCTTTTTTGTAAAGATCATTGATATGATATTATATGTTTTCGGCTACGACGTGAGATTCGGTATTGTTCTTTTTGGTTCTATCTTCTCTCTTTCTTCTCTTCTCTTCTTCTCTCTTCTTTTCTTTCTCTTGACTTTTCGTCAATCTGTGTTTTTTGGGTCGGACATGTGTGGACTATTCTCGGTTTAAAGGGTACGGATTTGCGGGTCGTCACATGTTACATTCTTATATCTAGTGTCCTAGCAGGTAGACTAATATAGAGACCCAACTTGTAGACTAAACCTTGATTGTATCGAACCCAACAGATGGTTTGGTTAACTTGGCCGTAGGTTCCCATTTACATTGTATTTGTTGAATATGCACGTATATGATTTTTATTTGATGATAATAAACATATATATATATATATATGTTCATTTAAATGTATTTGTTAATGTACTATTTTATTTTTCACATAATTAAACAAATATTCGCTAAATAAAATAAATAACACTGAATTTAAATTCAAATGGATATTTTATTCAAACAAATATTTATTACAATTTTGAATAGTACAAATTTGAGGTCACATTATATATACACAATTTCGATTACAATACAAATTCGATTACATCACAATTAATCATTTACATATGCACGTCACTGAATCTCACTCATTCACTCGTATTTTATCTTCAACTTCATTCCAGATTGAATCATCATCTGAGTTATCTGCAAAAATATACACCGACGTAGTAAAATTGAAAATGACATATTTTTGCAGTGTAAAATAAAACATATTTTTAAAATATTATTTGCCTCGGTTATTTGGATTATTCCTCATCATTTATTTTGAATTTATCATACATGAACAGCTTGTAACATGCATAGTGTATCACTGTACATGCCATAAGGCCGTGCTACACCAAATGTACACTTAATAAAATTACTCGGACAAGTAAGCACAAGGTCATACGTTATCAAAAGCCGGGTTCAACTCAAGTGAAATACAAATAAAGTCACCATATTAGCACAAGGTCAAACCAGAGCTATAAGCTGGATTCAACTCAGACGCAATGAAAAACTGTCAAATACAATTGACTCAATGCACAAGAAACAAAGAATCCAAAACCAGACATCATCATCATCAATGGATCAAAATACAAATGTACTCAGACTCAAGTACAATATGTACAAACTCAATGCAATAGTAGTGAACATTCATATGACTGAAGACCAAACAATGAATGTAAGTTAGCATATATGTACAACATGTAACCAGAACTAAGGTGAGTTCAAAAAGACTCATGTATACACAACAAAATGGAGAAGTAACTCAAAGGATCGAAGCAGCAGCAGTCTTAACAAGTGAATGGCCAAGACCAACAAAGACTGTATGAAAACTGCCTCAAAGCAAGTAGCATGATCAGAAATACACAAGTGCAGACCACTATACCTAGCAACAATAAAACACAAGCAGACCATACATGAACCAAACAGCAATTGGTCAATGTCAACACAAATGCTCCAACCAGATCAACAACAAAATATGGTTAAGTAACAGAGTATCAAGTCGAGTCAAAGCCAAAGCTACAAAATTTATAAACAATTCGATAAGCCATGTGATGACCCGGAATTTGAGGCAATATCAATTTAATAATTTGTATAAAAAAATAAATTGATTTGATAATTTTCTTTCATAATTATAATTTAAATTAGCAAATTTATTCTTTTAAAAGCAAATAATTATTTAGTTGGTAAATTTTACCTTTTGAAAGTTAATAAAATGTTTTCTATTTATAATGTGTGTGTGTGTGTATTTGTATATATTGTAAATAGAAAAGCTTTGTTTGTATTTAACAATTAAAATTATGTTTTCAAATTCTAATATATTTTGGTAATTTGGAAATTATGATTAAATTTAATATAAAACTTTTCAAAGCTAGTTATTAGTTAACTATATAGTTTTAAAAATACTTAAGATAAATGTTAATTGTTTAAAATATTTATAAGCTTAAGTTTAAATTTAAATAAGATTAACAAAAAGGTTTGTTTTACTTTCTTTTCAAATATTGCTTAATAAATATGATTTGTAATTATATATATTAAAATTTAAATAACATTCACAATTATATAAAGCATATGATACATTAATTCATTTAGTAACAGAAGTAATTTATAATCCTTTTTATAAATTATTTAAAATTTACAAATTTGTTATTTTTAAACAATATTAATAATATGTTGTTTTTATATATAAATATAAATAGATTTTAAATAAAAATTGAATTGTTATTCCGAATTGAATGTGTTATTATAAATTGACTTTAATTTAGATTTTTAAATCTAATTTGAATTTGAATTTGGATTTAATTTTAAAAACCAAAAGATAGATATTTAAAAATATTTGGATTTAAAATATATGTGTAAGAATTTAATTGATTTGATTTATTTAAATTTTCTTTAAAGAATTAAAATATATGTATTTAGATAAGAATTTATAATTGTAAATATAAAAAGCTTTATTATTAACATTTAAAATGAATATTAATTACTTAAATGACAAGTGTAATTAAATCAAAACATTTGTAACAAGTGTTAACTAGTAAACAAGAATTATGACAAATGTTAAGATGTTTTAACATGTGTCCTTTATAATTTTCATTTTTCTTTTATTTTTATTAAATCACAAATTAACTTATATAAACACATTGCTCTTACCCACATTTCTTTTTCTATCTTCCTCAACTTCAAACTAAGAAACTTCAGCCTGCAGATTTCTCAAAACAAAACCCTGTTAATAAATTTACAAGCAAGAAAAACTCAAGAAAAAAAAATCTAGTAATCAACATTCACAAACCATAAACTCAATCCTATTTCTCAAAACAAAATCTGCAACTTAAATACTTCTTTATACTAGAAATCAAAATCCAATAGCCTGTATATCATCTTCAAATTCAAACATCAAAACCTTAACATCATTCCTCAAACTTGAAACAAAATCAATATCTTGTAATTCATTTTCAAAAATCAAACCAAAAGCCTGCATTTTTCAAACCTAAGATGAAAATCAAAGAGCCTGCAAATATTTTCTTCAAACTTGAAATAAACAAAGCAAGCAAACCTGAGATTTAATCAAAGCAGTTCATCTTTGTTTCAATTCTGAGTCATCTCAATAAGTTTTCAGATCCTAACATTCAAGTTTTGAAAATCAAAGACATCTTTCCAGCAATTCAAGTTTTAAGGATTCAAAATTTTAAGTATGAAATATGGTTGCATGTGAATCTCTGAAGCAAAGTTTGTTTGTGTATATATGAATTTTCTATGTATGTTTGGGTGATAAATGTGTACAAGCCTATTTCACTTGTAATATCTCTGTTCTTTGTTTTCAAGGTCAAGATTTAAAACAAAAATCATAATCTCTTGATCTAATCATTGTTAGGATTTAAGTCTTAAAAAAAACTTGCTTGTTTCATCAAAAATTATAGTTTAAAATTTTATCTATGTCAAAATAAGTTTGAAATGTCTCTGGAAACAAAAATAACAGAGCAAGCTTAATACAGGTGGAAATTTCAAACATCCTAATTTATCAATTCAGGAATGTAAACTGAATTCTTATCCAAAAATATGATTTTTAGAAGTAAAATCACAAATTTTAGTAAAGAATTGAGGGAGCGGTTCGTGTTTGATCAGAATGGGTGTTTTGGGTTGCCTCTAGAGATCTAGTAGCTCGACGAGGTCGTGGTTCTCACTGGAGGTAGTGGAATGATGTGGGAGGTCGGTAAAAATGTCAGAAGTGTATGCAGGTCACTGTGGTAGTGGTAGGTGGTCGTATTAGTCTGTAGCCCTAGTTTTGCGTATTGGACGGAAATGTACCCACCAAGGCATCTAGGGTGGATCGAGTTCAACTAAATTGTGGGAATTAATAGCGGGAAGTCGACGAAAGTGTGACGGGAAGCGTAGGATCTCCGATGGTTGGAGGAGCGGGTTTGAGGTTGTTTCAGGTTAGGTCTATGGTTTTAGGTTTGGGCTTGAATGCTCGAATTCGATTTCGAGTTTGGATCGATGATCTGATGGTCTGAATTGGGTCCGAGGGTGATCTCCGACATATGAAGGGCAACGTGGATGATCGAAAGTGGCAGCATTGCTGGTGCATCTGCATGATAGCGTTGGCATGTCAGATTTTTCGGTTGGGTTTTGTCTCGAGGGAGCATTCGGGGAAATGGTGAGGAGACTCGAGTTAACACTCGAGTTGAACGTAAGTAGTATGGTTTCCAGTTTTAAACTTCAAAATTTAAACGAAATTTTGAAAAAAAATGAAAGATGTGGTTTTTCTTGGGTAAGTACTCGAGTAGGCTTAGGGTTGAACCCGACGTAGCATGATAAAACAGATTTTAGAAGTTTTTTTTAATTTAAACAAGATTTTGAATTTAAATAATTTTGTTTTAAAAACTCTTATAAATTTCTTTTATAAGATAAGTGTTCTTTAACATTTGATTTAACAGATTTTTAAATTGATTTAAATTTTGTTAAAGTTAAATTTGTTAATCATTTTTAAATCTTAAATTTAAAAGTAAATTCTAAAGTAAATTTAAAAGTAAAATGTTTTCAAATGCATTTGTAAATGATAATTAAATCATTACTAAGGATAGGGTTTTATCTTAAAATTAATTAAGATTTAAAGGATTTGGGATTAGTTAAATTAATAAGATAACTAAAGAGTCATTAATTAATGTAATTAATTAATGATTATGTATTTATAAATAATAATTAAGGGTTGTTAGTTAATTAATTAGGGTCAATTAATTTGAAAATAAAGATCATTAATTAGATATGTAAAAATTTTAATTAATGGTTAGAAATTAATTTGTCAAGTAATTAAAGATTAATTAAGTTATAGTTAAGCACTTAATTAATTACGTAATTAGAGATTATTTAAATTGATAATTAGAGATTTATTAATCAAGAAACTAGAAATTAATTAATTGGTTAGTAAAAATTAATTAATTTGTAATTAATAATGGCTAATTAAAGCATAATTACCTAAGCAAAGTAATTAAAGAATTGTTAATAATTAATGAAAATCATTAACTAGGGATTATTGAATAATTAATTAATGTAATTAATTTTAATAATTAATTAGATTAATTAATTAAGGATAATAATTTATGGAATTGGTTAAGTATAATTATTTAATGAAAGTAATTAAAGGGATTAATTACTCAATGTAATTAATTAAATTAATGTGATTAGTTTAAGTTAATTAATTAGTTTATTTAATTTAAGATAATCACTGGATGATTTGTTAAGTACAATTACTTAATATGATTTATAAAGTGTAATTACTTAGTGAAGTAATTAATGGGTAATTACCGGATGTAATTAATTGAAGAATGGAAGTAATTTGGGCTTTAATTACTTTGTGTAATTAATAAGAAGGATGATTACTTAGTGGAAGTAATTAAGAATTAGTTACTTTGTGTACTTAATTTAATAATTAATTAATAAAATTTATTTAGAAGTTAATTAAGTGATGTAATTAATTAAGGGTAGTTAATTACTGAATGTGATTAACCAAGGCTGATTAATGGATGTAATTAATTAAATACTAATTATTAAATATGATTAATAATTAATTAAGGAAGTATTTAAGGGATCTTTAATTAATGTAATTAATGAAGTAATTAAGTTGTGATTAATTAAGGGTAATTAATCAATGAAGTGATTATAAAGTAATTATTAATTGTAATTAATTAAGGATTGATGTAATTAATTATGGTTAATTAATTAAATGATGTAATTAAAGGTTAATTACTATAAATGGTTAAGGATAATTAATTTGTGTAATTAATTAAAGGCTAATTACTTAATGTAATTAGAGGATAATTAATCAATAATGATTAATTAAGATGGATAACTAGAGATTAATTAATTAACTAGTTTGTAATTAATTAATGGTTAAGTAAGAAAGATTTATGTGATGGAAGTAATTAATTTAATATATTTTAAATTAATTAGAGATGAAGTAATTAATTTAATTCATTTTAAATTAATTAGAGATGGTATGATAAATAGAACTTTGATTATGGATGGCTGAATGATATTGAATACCTTGGATGGTTTGATATCTCTGATATGAGATATGTGTTGATTTGTGATAGTGGATGATTTGGTTGAATTGTGATGATATGGATTATCTATTTCTGAGATTGTGAATTATCTATCTGTGTGAATATAGATAATAAAATCAAATTGTTTTAACTTTAAAACAACTTGGCTTTAAAAGATGGCGTTTTGGATTTCGATGAGACCGTGATCGGGTTTCCAAATTTGGATATCCGAAAACCACATCGATCCAATTTAAACGATAGGTCTGTTAGTCCTTGAAATGATGGTTTTGATGACAATAACCTTAGAATAGTTTAGAAAATATAAACACTAACATTATAAGTTTAGATATATATGTATATGTAGGATTTAACCATGCAGGTACTAAGAAAGAAGACTGTACAGTATAAAGATTCAAGATATTAAGATAGAAGACTCATGAGTATCAATATTATCAAGAGTTCAAGATTTCAAAGTTAAGTCATTTTTATTAGTATTAGGAATTTTGTTAAAACTCATTGAAAAGCACTGGCATCTTAAACTACCATTTATTCGTGGAATGGAATCCACTTCGAGCCTGTTAGAGGGATGGAACCCTAAGTAGGATAGAACCTACGAAAAATCCATTGGAACATTGTTTTGTATCCGCTAACTCTTTATTCAAAATGATTTTTCAAAATTATATCCTGTTTTCAAAATGTTTTCAAAACTTTCCTTTTAAAAGATTCAAAACCCTCTATCCTCATTTTAAATAATTTTAGCCTCAAAATTATCTTTAATTTCAAAGTCAAATTACTCCTGATTTTAAACTATCTTTTAATATAATATATTTCACTTTTAAATATTTATACTTAGATTTAAAATATAAAATTAGAGTTAAATTCTATATATATTATTCTCTATATTTACTTGTGAATTTTAACTATATCAAGTATATTTATAAAGTTTAAATTAGTTTTAAATATAAGAAAAGGTTATTTTCAAAGAAAATCAAAACATTAAAAAATGCTTTGGGATGTCGACATGCCTATATACCCCATGTCGACATGGTGTTAGTTGAAGTTCAAAATTTAAATTTCAAAAGAAGTGTCTTGTAACGACCCGTATTTTACGTGTCGATGATATCGTAGAATTATTAGGTCGTTGGTATTGTTTATGTCGTCCAAAGCTTAAGTCGTCCGGAGTTAGCTCGTGAGCGATTTAGTGAGGTAGAACGACCTAGGAGTTAGGTCGTGTAAAAGTTATGTCGTGTGAAAGATAGGTCGGGTGGAGCGACCTATAGAGGTAACGACCTAAGTATATTGAGCAACCTATAGGATTGGGCCGACCTAGGCGAGTTAACGACCTAAGAGTGTGGGCGACTTATAGGATTAGCGACCTATAGGATGGGAACGACCTAAGGTAGATATTCGACCAATAGAAATGAGTGACTTAGGGTTAACGACCTAAGAGCTATCGGGCTAGGGGTCCCAACGACCTAGTAGTAAGCGACCTAAAGCAGAGTGTTGCGTAGAGTTAGGTCAAGTGTAGCGACCTAAGAAGGGTAGCGACCTAAGGAGGCTAGTTACGATTGGTTAGGTCGTAAACGACCTAAGTTAGAATGCTGTGTTTGTTAGGTCGCAGGGATGATAGGTCGCGTGAATGATAGATCGTGAGGTTGCTTAACCCAGTTAGGTCGATCGGTCGCTTGGATCGTTAGGTCGCGTGAGTACACCAGTTAGGTCGGGGAAGTGGCTAGGTTGTTAGGTCGTGATGTTTTAGGTCGTGGATGACCTAATAGTGAGCGACCTAAAACCGAGCGACCTAAAAACTGCCTATAAATACACGGCCATTTCCTCACTTTTTGGCACCGGATTTTGAAGCGACGAAGTGCTGCCATTTTGAGAGCTCGACTACAACATTTCTTCACTTCTTTTCTCTACTCTAATCTTGTGCTAACATCCATCCAAGATCGAAGATCAAGATCGAAGATCCAAGAGCCAAAGTTGAAGATCTCCATCCAACGAAGTGAGATTTCATCGTTTCAAGCGGGATTTCGACGAATCAAGCTTGAATCCTTGCTGTCCAGATCTATAGTGATTTGCTTTTGAGTTGTTTTGGAGATTCGGTAAGTGGTAGTTATCTCTCACACGGACCCAAAGGAGTATATTGGATTGGTGGCTTGTTTGAGTGTTAAAGTTAGAGATTGCATGCATTTTTCTTAGTTCCAAGACTAGATTCATTACTTTTGAAGATGTTTACCTATGCAAGTTAAATTAACAAGTTATAGAGACAAAACCCATGTTTTATATTTGATAGATCTATGCTAAAATCCATAATTTCATATATGTTAGACTTATGCTCATTTATTTACGAAATTGCCATTATAGTTGATATTGCTTGATTAGATCTTGTTTGAATGCTTGATTGTTTGGATGTATGATTGATTTGATTGTCTCGAGTTAGCTTGTAGTTGATTTGGGACAAGATGGTTGAAGATGATTCAAAAGCTAAGTGGAAAGGCTCTTGAATGGTGAAAGCTGCTGTGTCATATGAAGCGGATGATGAAGCTCATATGGATGGGTTCGAGGACTTTGCTATAGTTAGAGGAAGCGAAGTATGATGACGAAATGGACTTTGCCATGATATGTTGAGGCGAAGTATGATGATGAGATGGACTTTGCTAAGATGCGTTGGAGCAAAGCATGATGTGGAAGCCTTGGTTTAATCCAGACGGGATCATCCCAAGCATGTTGATTACTCGATGATGCGGTTCGAGTTGGTGGATAATGGTGGGCTTGAGAGGTGCTTGAGCTATGATGGGAATAGTCGTCGAGGGGGATGACTAGAAGGCTGAGATCTTATCGTTATTGAAGGTTCTAGCAAGCTCAAAGCAAGAGTACGTTGGGTAGATCTGTTATACTCAGGAGTGGGTCATGATGACGTGCTAGTACTCTGGGCAGATTCGTTATACCTAGGCATGGGTCACGATGACGTGCGGAGTTATGTCTAGAACCGGGCTTGCCATTAGCCCTTGACGGATGGTTGAAAGATGAGTTGGTCATTCAATTAACGATAAAATCAAGGCAATGATAACAGTGATAGCCAGAGTCATGGATGTTTGGTTGTATCATCATTCGGTGTCAAGAGCGGTGTTTTCTGGGTGCTTATCTGATTTTGGTTTAGGCCTTGGGGGTTTGTATTGGGAAAACATCGACCTTGATTCGAGTGATTATTGCTTTACTTTAATTATCTGCTTTGCTATGCTTGCTTCTCCTTAGTGTGTGTCTGGGGGCTATCACTGTAGAAAGAGGTGGAGTGGGATGATTTGGGTTCCTATTCCTTTTATTCTTTATGTTCCTTTGGTATGTTTGATAGTTGATTTTACTGCTCACTAAGACTGTTGTCTGACTCAAGGTTTTATGTCTCCTCTTATTACCTTGGGCTGTTCATCCATGTTTGGGATGGGCAGACTAGGTGACAGGTGGAAGGTGCTGATCTTAGTGGCTCACGCTGATGATGACGAAGACGAGCAAGAGGCTTTACATATTATTTTCATATTCTATGTACTGGATATTCCGCTGATTGTTGATTACTCTGAGTGCTATGTAGTGAGGCTTCTTGTATTCATGATTCAGACGATGTATAAAGCTATTATGATTAGATGATGATATTCTGTTCTATGTGAGCTTCACTATATTATATTTCTCTATTGTATTTTATCCATGCGCTGTGAGTTTTACGATAGAGTCTGCAATGTTTATTCTACCCTTGACTTTCGTCCATGGCTGCCTGGCACACTTTCAGCGCACTATTCCCTTGTTTCCGTGCGGGAGTCATGGGCGGTCGTCACATTTGGTATCAGAGCTTTGGTTAATCAATTTTAGCCAACGCTCGCTGACGTAACTGCGTATGAGAGACGTAATTGTATTTTGATGGATGATTACTATATATGGTATAGTAGCTTAGAAGGATTTGAACTCCTTTTGCAGTTGTTTCTCAAAGGTGTTCTAATCATTCCTTTTTCTAGATACTAAGGATGAGTCGAAGAGGGAGACCAGCTGCAAGGGAAGGCCGTGCCGCTGAAGGAGTTGCTGATTATGGGGCTATGTTCGAAGCGATGATGACTTCGATCATGAAAGGGATGCCAGCTCCAGGGCCATCTGTAGATGTTGGAGTTCAAGTTCAAGCTCCAAGACCGGTGGATTTTGCTAAGCTTTGTAAGGATTATACTGCTCTTGGAGGGAAGGTTTTCTTGGGAACGGAATCGACCATTGAAGTGCAGAGATTGATTGATGCTTGTAGAAGGATTTTTGGTGACTTGGGAATTGATGATGTAACTAAGAGGAAGCTTGCATCGAGACAGCTTCAAGGGAGAGCTTCTGATTGGTGGAACTCTATCACCATTGATACTCCGGAGGAAGAAATTACTTGGGTGCAGTTCCAAGCTAGATTTGAAGCTAAGTTCATTTCTACGGCTCAGAAGTCTGTTTTGTTCAAGAAGTTTGTTGAGCTCAAGCAAGGTGGAAGATCGGTTCTTGAGTATGTTTCTGAATTTGAGGCTTTGTCCAAGTATGCCCGGTCGTATATTGAATCTCCCTACCAGAAGAACGAGAAATTCGTGACAGGCTTGGACAGTTATCTTGGAAGACAGTTGGTGGATCATCTGGACGATCCATTTGAGAAGCTGGTGGAGAAAGCTCTCAGGCACGAGAGTTTGTTTCCTAAGGAAGTATCTGTTGTTGCTGTGACCAAGGAGGAATCTAAACCACAGCAGGGTGGAAACAGGAAGAGGAAGCAGCAACAGCAGAAGGGCAAGGATGGTCAGAAGAAGCCGAAGGGGGAAAAGACCTGCTACAATTGTCGGCAGAAGGGCCATCTCTCCAAGGATTGCAAGAATCCAAAGGTGTTGTTGAAATGCTACAACTGTGATAAGCTGGGGCATATTAAGAAGAACTGTCCGGAACCGATAAAGGGCAGGCAGGTTGTGCAAGCTTATGCTTTGGGGGCTGTCCCGTCATCTTCGAAAGCTCCTACTGCTGAAGAGAAGGGGAAGAGTGTGGTGGTTCAAGGTACTCTTTCCATTTGTGGTGTTCCAGTTAGAGTTTTATTTGATACTGGAGCATCTCATTCTTTTGTTTGTAATGAGTTGGTAGACTGGTTGGGTTTGGAACCGGATATTGTTGATAGACCATTGGTAGTGACTAATCCAGTTGGGGGTTCGTCTTGTTTGTGTATGCTATGCCGTGGTCTAGTTATATCGAGTCATGATTGCTCTTTTGTTTGTGATTGCTTTGTTCTGAACTTTGCGGGGTTCAGAATTATTTTGGGTATGGACTGGCTTAGGAAGTATGCGGCAAAGGTTGATTGTGAGAGATTGGAGGTGACAGTCGAGAATGTGGAAGGGCGAAAGGTTGTGATACGATGTAAGCATGAAGAAGGCGTCTTCATGAGCTTCATGTATTCGCTGGTTGTTCCACGGGATGGACTGTCATCGGTGCCAATCGTGAATGGATTCGAGGATGTCTTTGACGTGGTCAAAGGGTTACCGCCGCATAGGGAGATCGAGTTTCGTATCGATCTAGTTGAAGGAGCCAGACCCGTTGTGATGCCGCTTAGGCGGATGGCGCCTAGGGAACAACAAGAGTTGAAGGTGTAAGTTGATGACCTTTTACGGAAAGGATTCATTCGGCGTAGTGTGTCCGAATGGGGTGCACCAGTTGTGTTCGCAACCAAAGCGGATGGATCGTTGAGGTTATGTGTCGATTATCGTGAGCTGAATAAGGTGACTAAGAAGAACAAGTATCCATTGCCGAGAATAGATGACTTGTTTGATCAGCTTCACGAGGCTAAGGTGTTTTCTCAAATGGATTTGGCAATGGGATTTCACCAGTTAAGAGTGGCGAAGGATAGTGTGCCAAAGACTGCTTTCAGGACACCATCCGGTTTCTATGAGTGGCTGGTAATGCCGTTTGGATTGACTAATGCACCAGCATATTTTGTGGATCTTATGAATAGAGTGTTCAGAGATCAGTTGAACAAGTTCGTACTTGTGTTTGTGGATGATATTCTGATTTACTCCAGAACTGAAGAAGAGCACAAGACGCACTTGCGTATTGTTTTGGAAATCTTGCGAAAACATCAGCTAAAGGCTAAGTTTTCGAAGTGTCACTTCTGGAAGAGTGAAGTGAGGTTCTTAGGCCATGTTATCTCTGGAAATGGAATCGCGGTTGATCCCGCTAAGGTGGCAGCAATCCAGGATTGGGTTAGACCTGAGAATGCATCTGATGTGAGAAGTTTTCTTGGATTAGCAGGATATTATCGTCGGTTTATCAAAGACTTTTCCAAGATAGCTGCACCATTAACAGGATTGACGAAGAAGAACCAAGTGTTCAGTTGGGATGCTAAGTGTGAGCAAGCTTTTAGAATCCTGAAAGAGCGATTGACGAGTGCTCCTGTTTTGACTATTCCAAGTGGGAATGATGAGATGGTGGTTTACACCGATGCATGCGGTACTGGACTTGGAGCAGTGCTGATGCAGAAGGATAGAGTTGTTGCGTATGCGAGTCGACAACTGAAGCCGCATGAAAGGAATTACCCGACTCAAGATTTGGAATTAGCGGCGATTGTTTTTTCTCTGAAGATGTGGAGACATTATCTATTGGGAGTTCGATTCGAGTTGTTTACGGATCACAAGTCTTTGAAGTATCTTTTCTCCCAAAAGGATTTGAATCTTCGGCAGCAACGATGGCTAGAGTTTTTAGCATCATATGATTTTGGTATAGCCTATACTCCGGGAAAAGGAAACGCGGTAGCAGATGCGTTGAGTCGAAGACATGCGAGATTGGGAGCCATGTTTTCGGAATGGAAGAGTCTCGAGTATTTAGCTTGATTTGATTTCAGGCCCAGATGTGAATTGGAACGTGAGATGTTGGCAAACTTATCGATAAGACCTACTCTTGTGGAAAGGATTGGCGAGAGTCAAAAGCAAGACGATAAGATTGTCAAGATTATCCGTGATTTGGAATCTAGATTGGAGCCAGAGAAGAATGAAGGATTCGAAGTCGATCGAGAGGGTTGGCTTCGAAAGCAAGGACGACTGGTTGTTTCCGATATCGATGAATTGAGAGATGAAGTTCTGAGGGAAAGTCATCACTCGAAGTTGACAATTCACCCAGGTGGAAATAAGATGTATCGGGATATGAAGAGAACCTATTACTGGGAAGGTATGAAGAAGGATATTGGAAATTTTATTTCCAAATGTATGAACAGTCAGTTGGTAAAAGCTGAACAGAAGAAGCCAAGTGGATTGCTTCAGCCATTGGAAGTTCCTACATGGAAGTGGGAGCAGATATCGATGGATTTTATCGATGGTCTACCTAGGACGAGAGCGGGAAATGAAGGGATTTGGGTCATTGTAGATCGTTTGACCAAAAGTGCAAGATTCATTCCTGTTCGATCAACTAGGACGGCATCGAAGTTGGCTGAGTTGTATGTAAAGTGGATAGTTCGATTCCATGGTATTCCGAAGAGTATAGTGAGCGATCGAGACCCATTGTTCACTAGTGGTTTTTGGAAGAGCTTCCAGGAAGTTTTGGGAACCGAGTTGTGTTTGAGTACAGCTTATCATCCCCAAACCGATGGTCAGACTGAGAGAGTCAACCGAGTTTTGGAAGATCTCTTGAGAGCATGTGTTTTGGATTTCGGAGGATCGTGGGAAGATCACCTTCATTTGGTGGAGTTTGCATATAATAACAGTTATCAGTCTAGTATTGGTATGGCACCATATGAAGCCTTGTATGGAAGACCGTGTAACTCTCCGACATGTTGGTTGGAAGCTGGAGAAAAACTGATGCTTGGGCCAGAGATGATTCGTCAGACTACGGATTTCATAGAGATCATTCGGCAACGAATGAAGGCAGCCCAGGATCGTCAGAAAAGTTATGCAGATAAACGTCGAAAGGAGTTGGAGTTCGACATAGGTGACATGGTTTTTGTGAAGATTTCTCCATTGAAGAATGCTATTCGATTCGGGAAGAAAGGAAAATTGACCCCGAGATTTGTTGGACCATTCTCGATTATCGAGCAAATTGGAAAGCTCGCTTATAGATTGGAGTTACCGGAAAAGATGGCGGGTGTGCACAATGTTTTTCATGTATCGTATCTACGGAAGTATGTGCACGACTCGAGCACAGTAGTTTCTGCTGATAGCTGTGAAGATTTGGAGGTTGATCCAGTTGTTACGAGACCTCGTAAGCCGCTTCGTGTTGTAGGAACCGACACGAAACAGCTTAGGAGGAAGACGATTACGTTGCTCAAGGTACAATGGAGTGATGATGTTAACGACTGTACATGGGAGGAGGAAGAGAGGATGAAGGCAGCTCATCCTAAACTCTTCGAGGTATGGCCCTAAGGTATCGTGACATCTCATGAATTTGTAACTTGTTCTAATTTTAGAATTCTGCATGCTAGGCTAGTAATTGGATGCATGGTTTGTTGGTTGCTATGGATGGTAGGCATGCGGAATAACTTTGGATGCTCTTGTTTGTTTGGAATTTCGGGGGCGAAATTCCTAAGGGGGAGAGAATGTAACGACCCGTATTTTACGTGTCGATGATATCGTAGAATTATTAGGTCGTTGGTATTGTTTATGTCGTCCAAAGCTTAAGTCGTCTGGAGTTAGCTCGTGAGCGATTTAGTGAGGTAGAACGACCTAGGAGTTAAGTCGTGTAAAAGTTATGTCGTGTGAAAGATAGGTCGGGTGGAGCGACCTATAGAGGTAACGACCAAGTATATTGAGCGACCTATAGGATTGGGCCGACCTAGGCGAGTTAACGACCTAAGAGTGTGGGCGACTTATAGGATTAGCGACCTATAGGATGGGAACGACCTAAGGTAGATATCCGACCTATAGAAATGAGTGACTTAGGGTTAACGACCTAAGAGCTATCGGGTTAGGGGTCCCAATGACCTAGTAGTAAGCGACCTAAAGCAGAGTATTGCGTAGAGTTAGGTCAAGTGTAGCGACCTAAGAAGGGTAGCGACCTAAGGAGGCTAGTTATGATTGGTTAGGTCGTAAACGACCTAAGTTAGAATGCTGTGTTTGTTAGGTCGCAGGGATGATAGGTCGCGTGAATGATAGATCGTGAGGTTGCTTAACCCAGTTAGGTCGATCGGTCGCTTGGATCGTTAGGTCGCGTGAGTACACCAGTTAGGTCGAGGAAGTGGCTAGGTTGTTAGGTCGTGATGTTTTAGGTCGTGGATGACCTAATAGTGAGCGACCTAAAACCAAGCGACCTAAAAACTGCCTATAAATACACGGCCATTTCCTCACTTTTTGGCACCGGATTTTGAAGCGACGAAGCGCTGCCATTTTGAGAGCTCGACTACAACATTTCTTCACTTCTTTTCTCTACTCTAATCTTGTGCTAACATCCATCCAAGATCGAAGATCAAGATCGAAGATCCAAAGTTGAAGATCTCCATCCAACGAAGTGAGATTTCATCGTTTCAAGCGGGATTTCGACGAATCAAGCTTGAATCCTTGCTGTCCAGATCTATAGTGATTTGCTTCTGAGTTGTTTTGGAGATTCGGTGAGTGGTAGTTATCTCTCACACGGACCCAAAGGAGTACATTGGATTGGTGGCTTGTTTGAGTGTTAAAGTTAGAGATTGCATGCATTTTTCTTAGTTCCAAGACTAGATTCATTACTTTTGAAGATGTTTACCTATGCAAGTTAAATTAACAAGTTATAGAGACAAAACCCATGTTTTATATTTGATAGATCTATGCTAAAATCCATAATTTCATATATGTTAGACTTATGCTCATTTATTTACGAAATTGCCATTGTAGTTGATATTGCTTGATTAGATCTTGTTTGAATGCTTGATTGTTTGGATGTATGATTGATTTGATTGTCTCGAGTTAGCTTGTAGTTGATTTGGGACAAGATGGTTGAAGATGATTCAAAAGCTAAGTGGAAAGGCTCTTGAATGGTGAAAGCTGCTGTGTCATATGAAGCGGATGATGAAGCTCATATGGATGGGTTCGAGGACTTTGCTATAGTTAGAGGAAGCGAAGTATAATGACGAAATGGACTTTGCCATGATATGTTGAGGCGAAGTATGATGATGAGATGGACTTTGCTAAGATGCGTTGGAGCAAAGCATGATGTGGAAGCCTTGGTTTAATCCAGACGGGATCATCCCAAGCATGTTGATTACTCGATGATGCGGTTCGAGTTGGTGGATAATGGTGGGCTCGAGAGGTGCTTGAGCTATGATGGGAATAGTCGTCGAGGGGGATGACTAGAAGGCTGAGATCTTATCGTTATTGAAGGTTCTAGCAAGCTCAAAGCAAGAGTACGTTGGGTAGATCCGTTATACCCAGGCGCGGGTCATGATGACGTGCTAGTACTCTGGGCAGATTCGTTATACCTAGGCACGGGTCACGATGACATGTGGAGTTATGTCTAGAACTGGGGTTGCCATTAGCCCTTGACGGATGGTTGAAAGATGAGTTGGTCATTCAATTAACGATAAAATCAAGGCAATGATAACAGTGATAGCCAGAGTCATGGATGTTTGGTTGTATCATCATTCCGTGTCAAGAGCGGTGTTTTCTGGGTGCTTATCTGATCTTGGTTTAGGCCTTGGGGGTTTGTATTGGGAAAACATCGACCTTGATTCGAGTGATTATTGCTTTACTTTAATTATCTGCTTTGCTATGCTTGCTTCTCCTTAGTGTGTGTCTGGGGGCTATCACTGTAGAAAGAGGTGGAGTGGGATGATTTGGGTTCCTATTCCTTTTATCCTTTATGTTCCTTTGGTATGTTTGATAGTTGATTTACTGCTCACTAAGACTGTTGTCTGACTCAAGGTTTTATGTCTCCTCTTATTACCTTGGGCTGTTCATCCATGTTTGGGATGGGCAGACTAGGTGACAGGTGGCAGGTGCTGATCTTAGTGGCTCACGCTGATGATGACGAAGACGAGCAGGAGGCTTTACATATTATTTTCATATTCTATATACTGGATATTCCGCTGATTGTTGATTACTCTGAGTGCTATGTAGTGAGGCTTCTTGTATTCATGATTCAGACCATGTATAAAGCTATTATGATTAGATGATGATATTCTGTTCTATGTGAGCTTCACTACATTATATTTCTCTATTGTATTCTATCCATGCGCTGTGAGTTTTACGATAGAGTCTGTAATGTTTATTCTACCCTTGACTTTCGTCCATGGCTGCCTGGCACACTTTCAGCGCACTATTCCCTTGTTTCCGTGCGGGAGTCATGGACGGTCGTCACATGTCTATTCGCCATAACTCTTCACAAATAGATATGGTTGTTGTTCTTCTAGAAATAGGGGTTAGTTTCAATGAATTTAACATTAGATTTTTTGGTTTTTCACTCCTCTTCTTCTTCCACTTTTCTTAATACATATTCTTATCATTACTCTGTCGAAATCAACATTGTATCGAACTCGATTACTTCTAGTTTGATTCTCTATCACTCTCTCTACAAGATTCTCAGTGCTATTCGGAGTTATAGACTTCTTTGTAATCTATTAAGAAAGAAAAGGTGTGATTATAGCCTTGAAAATCAATCAATAAAGAAAAGGTGTGATTGTAGCCTTGATAAATCAATTGGGTAAACTTATGGCCCGGAAATCAAGTATCTCTACCCAGAGGATCGAAATTATGGAGGGTGTACCTCGTAGCCTTGAAACCGAGGGTGTAATTGTACAATTTCTTTTGAAAGGAAATCCATACTTGTATTGCGGGACTGGATGTAGGGTAACTCCGAACCAGTATAAAATCCAGTGAGTTCTTTCCTTTACTGCTTTTATTTTATTTCTACATCTGTGTTTGTTTCTGTGATCATATCTTTGTCTGTATATTGCATACATCGGTGTCTAAATTAACATAAATCAAAAAATATTTAGTAATTCTTTATTAACACTATTCACCCCCCCTCTCTTGTGTTAATCCTAGCCTTAAGATCCGTAATCCGCATTTCTCACGATTGATTGGTATCGGAGCAACGTTTTCAAAGTTTCATAATCTGATTTTTAAAAAATTTCAAAATGGCTACCAACACTGGTACTGTTACTAACACTAGTATCCCTGTCACTAGTTCATTTGTAGAGGGCCAGTCTACTGTCAGACCACTACTTTTAATGGCAGTAACTATGCATATTGGGCATGTAGGATGAAAATATATTTACAATCTATAGGATTAGACACTTGGAATATCACACAAACTGAATATTCTGAACCCACAACTAATTTTGCACAGTTGACTATTGAGAAAAAGACTATTGCACAAAATAATTCTAAGGCAATGAATATCCTGTTTTGTTCACTAGATAGAAATGAATTCAATAGAGTGTCGGTTTGTAAGTCTGCATATGAAATCTGAAAAACTTTGCAAGTTACTCACGAAGGAACAAGCGAAGTTAAACTGTGATAACCTGAATTTTCTGGACACTTGTAATTGATAATATAATTGGGTTGATTAATAAAAATATTAAATTATAGATTGAACAAAAGAATATGATTAAGTAAATATTTATATTTGTAAATTGTGTTGTATATATATACATAGATTTTAAATAAAGTTATTATATTTTTAAATTTAATTTGTGTTTATTTAAAATTAATATATATTGGAGTTGATTTTAAATTAAAATTTTTAAATTCGATTTGAATTTGAATATAGATTTAAATTTTTAATATAATGAATATATATCTAAAAAAAAATATTTTGGATATAACATATATTATATATGATTTTATTTAAATTATAATTGGTTTATACTTTATTTTCTTTTAAAGATCTTGTTTATATAAATTTAGGAAAAATCTATTAATTCACAAATGTATTTATTTACTAGGAAAATTAATTTAAAAAGCATTTTAAAAATCTCTTAAAAATAAATAAAATGAAAGATTACAAGTGTTGATTTATTAAAGCATATAAATACACATGTAAGGGAATTAATAATAGGATGTGACAAGAGTAGCATTTAAACAAGTGTTATGTTAGTTTATTTTCTTTTTTTTATTTTTTATTTTTAATAATGAAAGAAAATTAAGGTTGTAAATATTAATATGCTTCTACGCTTTCTTTTCTTGCATATATCTAAATTCATACAAACTTGAGAAGGAATCAAAAACTAAAACCTAAGAGAAAAATAAAAATAAAAATCAAAAGCAGATCTGGGAAGCTAGATTAGAAGTCACAGTTTCAACCTGAAGCAAAGGCAACATCAACCTAAAAAAAATTCAAGTTGAAAACAGATTCAAGATTAGTTTCAAAGCAAAGATTCGGCCTCAAAGCAAAAGTGCAGATAATCATAATTTTCCAGGCTCTATTATATGCTTTTACAAAAATAGGTGAGTAAATTATTTTAAAAACAGTTTGATCTGTGTTTTTACTACATGCATGTGATGATCTGAAAATTTATCTTGATGTTGCACGGAAATAATTCAGTTTTATTTATTGAATTTATAGTTATATTTATACATGCCTGTAAACACCCTGTTTCTGTTTTCTTAAGAACAGATTTCACTTCAAAAATCCAAACCTTCCAATAACATCCTTATTTGACCTTGATGATTAAATAAAAGTTGTTAGTTATTGTTTAATGAAAATTTTAAAAATAATTATTGTAAGTTTAAATGTATAAATAGTATTTAAAATGGAAAATACAGTGGAATTTTGATTCCTGTCAGAAATCAAAAATCTCGACTCTTGTTTTGGATTATATAGTTGGATTGTTAGTTAAAAATGATGAATTCTAGCACGCATTGCATAATTTTTAGATTGATATTCAATTGGAAAATTGGGAATGAAGGGTTTCGACAATTTGATCAATTGCCGATGATAAACTCCATGATTTGAGCTGGAATCTTGGGTGAAGCTTGTATTCATGATGAGGATGTTGGGAAAAATATAATTGAAATTTTCCAATGTTTGATTCGTTCGATATCGATCAAACTAGGGTTTTATTTTGTTCTTAGCTGGGTTGAACTATAGAAGTTTTTGCGACTTGGATATGGGACCGGAGGCGTTCACATTTGAGGGAGAGGAAGCTCGTGACGTGGTGTTTCGATGGTGGGGACGGCGATGATCAACGTCGTGGAAGTTGTCGGTGGCGAGGGGTTGTGTGTCGAGTTTGTTCTGCAGTTTTTTCGAGCATATGGTCCAATTTTGATTCGCATACGAATTGTTGGATCTGGGTTTGGTTTTAGGCTCGCACGCATTGGAGTGACCGTCGACAAAGGTCGCGATGACCTATGGTGGCCGGCGGTGTTAGTGCACGTGCACGTGTGTTGTGGTGTGCACTGGAAATTGAGCTTGGGAAGATGAGTTGAAGACCCGGGTAGAGCTTGCGTTATTATCGTGATGGACTCGAAGTATGGTGCTGGGTTTTTGATTCAGGACAAGCTCGAGTGTTTTCTGTGTTTCGACTCGAGTTGTTTTGGTCGCGTGTTGATTTTCTAGTTAGTTCTGTGTAAACATGTTAATACTGTATCATGTTAAACTACAAACTTAATTTGATGTTAAGTTGAAAATTTAACTTGAGTTTGAATAATTGAAGATTCAAGCTTTAAAATTTTAAGCAAGTTTTATAAAAGAAAACAAACTTTCAAAGTTAAAACATGTGTTTTGAAATATCAAAATTTTAAAATATTAATTGAATTTATTTTAAATTTAAATTGTTAAGAAGTTTGTTTTTGAAAGTAATTATCTAATTAAATTTTGAATTTCAATTTAAAAGAATGTTTTGGAATCTAAATATTGAATCAAAAGTTTAAAGTAAATTGTAAAGTAATGTTTTTAAACTAAGTAATAAATTAAATTTTTAAGATAAAATTGTTTTGAATTCTGGAATGTTTTGAAATGTATTTAAATTTTGTTAATGATAAGTAAGTCGATAAATAAAATAAAGATTTATCTTAAGAGATAATTAAGGTTTGGATGATTAATGACTAATTAATTAAAGAATGTGATTAAGGGTAATTAATTAGTTTAATTTAATTAAGTTTAAGATTTATTAATTAATAGTTAGAGGTTAGTTAATTAAGTAATTAAATTGTAATTAGTGGCTAATTAATTATTTAAAGGATTGACTAATTAAAGGAACTAAAAAAAAGGGGGTTACTTAATTATTGAAGAAGATTAATTAGAGGATAATTAATCAATGTAAGTAATTATAGAAGAATTATTTCGAGTAATTAATTATGGATCAATGTAATCAATGTGTATGGGTAGGGTTAATTAATTTGTGTAATTAATTAAGATAAAGTGGTTAATACTAGTTAATTAATTAAATTAAATTAATTAAAAGTAATCATTTGATGTTGAATTAAGTATAATTACTTAAGGTAATTAATGAGGTATAATTACTTAGTGAAGTAATTAGTGGATAATTACTGGATGTGATTAATTTAAAAGAAATTACTTGATGAGAAGTAACTAAAGGATAGTTACTTGATGGAAGAAATTAAGTAACGATTACTCAGTGTAATTGAAGGATTAATTTATATAATTAATCAAGGAGTTGGTTTATTTGAAGAAGTAATTAAGGAAAGTTAGTTTCTGATTGTGATTAATTAAGATTGATTAATAAAGGTAATTAAGTTAAAGGTTAATTATTATATGAAATTTAAGAATAATTAACCAGTGAAATAATTAGAGGATCATTAATTAATGTAAGTAATGGAACTGATCAATCTTGCTTATTAATGATTAAATGATGATGGGTGCTTTGAATTGGTTGATATCTCTGATATGAATTGCTTTGTGATATGATATGTTAGATGGACGATGATAATGTGATTATCAATCAATTATGAATTGCTGTGTAAAAGTGTTATTCGACAATTAAAGTTGAATTGTATTTTAATTGGATAACTTGGGTTTAGATGACATTGGATTCAAAGAGACCGGAGTCGGATATTAGTAAATACCTGAAACCACTTCGATTCTTTATAATTTGATGTGTGGAATCAATAGAATGATTAAAGTAAATTGGACCGTCTAATCTAAGATTTGGTACTCAGAAATTGATGTGTAATGTAAGTAATGTCTATAATGGCTTGTGAAGTTGTAAATTGACATAAATTACCCCGAATTACCCGGGTTTATATAAGTTGTATGCTTTTGTATTCCATGTTAGATGAGTTTACTCACGCTGGTTTCCAGCCTGACCCGGGTGTTACTTTGATGTAATGCTCGGGTGAGACCAAGTATTACAGATTTTCAGGTAAGGATGTTCTGAAGCTCAGGAGGCGAGTTGGAGAGCAGGAACGTATGGAAATTTTCTGCAGTGATATATTTTAGTACCTGTAAAAAATTGATTTATCTGTCCTGTGTTTGTAAATTTGTTGTAACTGTGATATATATTAAAGTGTAATCTGACAACTACAGTTTTCCTTTGTATAATTATTATTTATGTGATATTATATTTTGATCCGCTGTGAATGTGAGGTTTCTGTTACTTGTTTCTGTTTTTCTTCTTTCTCTTTTCTTCTTTTCTTAACTATCTGGAAATTTTGGGTTCGAAATTCCGGGCCGTTACATAAACAGGCCAAAATTTCCATGCTCACAAATCAGTTTCAATTTTTTAAAATGAATCCTAATGAGTCTATTTCAGATTGTATAGTAGATTTTAGGATTGCACATTCTCTAATATCTTTGGGAAAGGAATTTTCAGAAGAAGATCAAGTCAGAAAAATTTAAAATTCTCTAACTCCAGAATGGGATCAAAAGACACTTGCGATCGAAGAGGAAAATGACATCAGTACTTTAAAGATAGAAGAATTAATTGGAAATCTAATGTCGTATAAAGTTCAAATGATCGGGAGAAGAGAAAGTAAAGCATCTAAAAAGAAATCAATAGCATTAATGCATTAACCGATGGATCAGACTCAAACAGCGATAATGATGAAGAGATAGCCTTTATGACCAGAAATTTTAGGAAATTCCTGAAATACAGAAAGATGAATAATCTCAAGAGAAACAACTATAAGAATTCTGGAAATCAGAATGTAGTTTCAAATAATGACAAATGTTATAACTGTGATAAACCAGGCCATTTCAAAAGAGACTGTCCGTATCCAGATAGGCAAAATTCTCCTTTGATCAATGATTCGGCAAAGAAACGAATGCGTGCATTTAATGCTATTCTAGATGACTCAGACTCATTCTCAAGTGATGATAATCAGAAAATAGATAATTCCAATTTGTGTTTCACAGCTGTTCATGACTCAGACGAATTCAAAGAAATGGACTCAGAAAAAGGTACACGTTTACAATACAATTGGTTGAAATTGCTTGCTTAGAATTAGTTGCTTGATTGTTTGATTGATTGGTTTTGAATTGGTGTGCTTTTTGAATTTTAAAATTTATTTTCTATTTTTTATTATTATTTCATTATTTTATTATTATTTTTATTATTTTTTAATAGTATAATAATATTTTCTGAAATATACTTGAAGTTTAATAATATTTCAGATATATATATAGGCATTAATAATAATAATAATAATATTTATATACACTAGAGAACTTAGGAAAAATCAATTCATGAAAATTTAAAGGAACATGTCGACATGGTCCCTACCATGATGTCGACATGGGTACCTGAATTTGAATTTCATAATTTGAATTCAAATGTTTGAATTTCCCTCCACCTTTTCACTTCGTTCAATTCTCTGAAAAGCTACTTTTTGATCAGAGAATATGTCCTTTGAGAATCTATTTATTCACTATCTTTTATCTTATCTTTTCACTCTCGTTTTCAAATTCAAACCCTCTCTTCATAACTTCAAACTCTCTACTCTCAACTTTAATGGCTTCTTCGAGCAACCCCTCCACCATGAGAATTTCCAGAAAAATCAAAGAGCAATTATTCAATGATCCGGAGGCAATAAAAACATACATCAATTATGCTAACTATGCCAAAGTCCATCCCGGGAAACTTGCTATTTTTCAACATTTTTCTTCTTATGAACTTGATTCTCTTTTTGCAAACAATGGAGTTCTTAGTTTTATTGGTGCTTCTCAAAATGATTTTGTTTGCTATCCAAATCTGGTCAAAATTTTCTATGCTAATTTAAACCGTGGATTTTATCATGGAAATGAGGATGAAATATGGAGTAGTGTCAAAGGCACTAGAATTGTTTTGAACTGTGATCTTTTGGGTACCATTCTCAATGCAAGTGTACGGGAATGGATCTTTCTAATTTTAAAATCGATGAAAATGATCGTGAGACATTTCATCACATTTTCGAAGGGATTGATAATTTCGAAAGCAAAAATCGAAATTTTCGACCAAAGGCAAGAATTGTTAATCTTCTTTTGCAACATACTTTGACCCTAAGATCGGGTAATTTTAACAATCCTACTTCAAAAGTTTGTAAAGCTCTTTTTGCAATTTTCGAAAATTATGACATAAATTGGGCACAAGTTATTTTGTATGAACTTCGTCCTAAAAATCTTGAAATGGGTGAGAATACCTCATACCATGGTATTTATCTCACTCGCATTTTTAACTATTTTGGAGTGGATTTCAAAGGCGAAGAATTTATTTCTAGAAAAGTTTTCAACCATTCCAACATTTCTCTTATGAAAATTCCTTTTGTTTTTCAACCTTATGAGACCCTTGTCGAAAAAGAAGAATGTTTGGCTCATGAGGAAAAGGAAGAAGAAGAAGAGGAAGAAGAATAAGAAGGGGATGAAATGGAAATTGAAGAAGAAGAAGGTGAAACCTCTTTGGAAAGCATTCACTATCCTCCTAATCCGTCCACCAAAACCGTTCTCAAAAACCAAAAGACGATTGCTGAGAATCAACGGATTCTGAAAAGATCTGTTAGTAAGAAGTTGGACAAAATTTCATCCAAGATGAACAAGTTCATTTCCAAAGTCAGCAAGAAACTTGGACTATCTTCATCTTCATCATCCTCTAACTAGTTTTATCTTTTCGTATCTTGTTGTATTTGTAACGTTTGCGATTTTTCGTTGCCGAAAAACCAAATAGTTATGGGTTTTAAGAAAAAGAAAGACAAAGAAAAAGAGAGAAGAAGATATAGAAGAGATAAGAAGGTAGAAAATAGAGAGGAAAGAACATAGGAGAGAATAGAAAATAAAGAAAACATAGAAAATAGAACGGAACAGAAAACAACTGAATAACATCAGAATCTCACAGTTCGCAGCGGAACAACATATAATAATAAATGAATAATCTTTAAACAAAGAACTATATCAGTTATTACATTACATCACATTATATCATATCATCAGAGTGTACAACAACATACAACAACAAACAGTGCAGCGGAAAAAGAAATACTATATACTAATAATACGCCATGCCATCCAGCTTGCCTCCAGCAATTCTAGAATATCCTGATAAACTTAACTCTTGAATGCCCGTGTGGAAATTGGTGGGCACCCAGAGTTTAGGAAGGAAAACAATAAACTCCAAGTCAGTCATGTGACTGGTGTGAGAACTCAAAACAGTTTATTTATCTTTAAAATCAAAATAGAGGAATATTTTTTTTAGGTCAATTCGCAATGCTTTTAAAAATGAGACTACCATAAGGCCTCCCGCACACACACACAATGCAAACGCAGAATCGGAGGAGATTTCTCCTTATGATAGTCAAAGATGCTTGATACGCATTTAAAAGAACATTTCATATTATTATTAGTGTATAGTGTAGGAGAAATTCATTTCGAAAGTAGAATATAAATCTTAGCCAACATACGACCATTATCGTATGCCTACTATAGCTAACTATGTTCAATAGCAGGTTACCGCCACATTCCATAGCAGGTTATACAACTAAAACCGTACAAGTCTCGTATTGTTTCTTTGGATTTCCAATGAATGATCAGGCCAAGGAACTTCCCATTGCCACATGAGAATGCCTCTGGATGGACATCCCCGAGAACCAAACCGGATCTCTACCAACACAAGGCCGGGTTACCCCTAACTGAGTAACAACTGACCGAATATGCCACCCCCGGTCCTTTGGGACCTTTCATCGAGCGCTCGTAATCAATTCACACAATCATAACAAAGTGTTTTCAACATGAGTAAGTATCTGGGCTCCATACCATGATACCACCCTTTTCCAGAAGGAAATGCACATATCCTAAAGGGCGCTACCCCTCATAACCTTGCCGCATCTTTCCTGTTTTGACCATTCACGGGGTGTGAGGCTCGACGAAGTCACGTCCACAAAAACATACTTTATACAAAAGCCATGCTTTGGGTCAACAAATGTTCATAGAAATGATCACCAAGATAGACGATCAAATAAACGATCCTATCACAAATAATCAACACAATGATCATTTACAGCAACACTCAGCATGTCACATTACCAAATTGGGAATATATCGCTGATAACATTCAACTACATAACCTCTAAGCTCGTACGTCTCAGTGAAGGGTGTTAAGCTAAAAGAATAAATTCTCCGCCACCAACAGAAATATATTTGAAAGAAATCGGCTTTATATCTCAACTTGTAATGTCAAACATACAATCCATACAAGTCTGTTCCGGGCTCGAACAAAACCGAAGGCACTTACAAAGAAGTCCTTGCAATCCGGATATTCACGATCCTGATCGGATTCACCATCACATATGGAGAACTCTATACCGGAGCAACTCGGTGCAGAGTCAATCGACAGGTCATCCTATCGCTCTCGCAAATATCGGGTCTTCAACACCGATCTTCAATGCAATTCACAACGACGTATCACATATTCGGAATGGGTTATACGACCCCATGGTCCTTTCCCGGTTAACCCGAATAGTGAGCGCTTATTCAAAAATAAGTGTGGCATTCAGATTCAAACAAATCACATCAATTACCCATTCAAAGGGAAATATTGATAGTCGGTTATTGAACTATCAATTCATATGCACACATCACCAGATTCCAAATAATTTTCCAAATTATTTATTTTCCAAAATATCTTTACAAGATATATTATTTTCACACTTCCAAAAAAAATCAATATTTATTTTTAGACAAATTCCCCTTTCCTTTATAAATTCCTTAGTGAATTTATAATCCAAAATATCTATGAATATTCGATTCCAATTATTCATTTCAATAATCCTTTTCAATTTATCTTCAAAAAGATAAATTCTTAAAATATTCGCTTTATATTGGAAAACATTTCCATACTTATTTATTCATAAGTAATTCACAAATTTTATTTATTTTCAACACTTGGGAAATATTCAATATACTTAAATCGAAATTAAGTACATATTTCATTCTTTAAGGAAATCATTCCCTTAAACATATTTATTTGGGCCAAAACGAATGTTGCGTAAAACATCGTTACGACAACCCAAAATCACTAGTATAGGGATTCGAAATTAAAATAGATATATAAATCCCAATACTATACAAAACATTTCCTTTCGGAAATCATTTACTATAACAACAGTGTTATAGTCCACTACTTCCTTCTATTTCTCGAAAACGTCTATTTCAACAATAAATGTTGAAATCTATGGTTTCGAATCTCAACACATTTTAAAACATCGTTAGATCGTTTTAATTTCTATTTAAAACATCACATTCTAAACATTTTCTTTAACATAATATTCACTATTCAAAAACATGAATATACTACGTTAACACATTTTCATCCTTTTATACATTTCATTTTAAAGGATTATTCACAGTTAAAAATGTGAATATAACTCCATAAATAAGTTATAACAATTTTCTTATCAAAATAAGTCGTTTGCGGATTTATAAAACAACGTTTATAAACTCCATTTCTATTTATTTTATAACAACTTCCTTTTATAAATTCCTTTATTAACCTATTCGATTTATAACTCAATTATAAAACAAAATTCATATTATAAGTTAAACACTTATAATTTATTTGTTTACAAGAATCGTTCTTTTGAACTTCATAATTATAAATCCTACAACTTATAAGATTCAATGATTTATTCAAAACTATTCTTTTAATAACTTTATAAAACTTATAAATCTTACTATTTATAAATTTCATTTATAACTTCACCATTTTTAATTTTATAAATTCCATTCATTTACAAAAATTCATTTTCACTTCATTCAAACACTTATAAAAACTCATTTTATAATGTCAATATTTCAATTTATAAATATCCATTTATAAATCTCTTAATATAAATCAATTTATATTATTCTTTAAAACGTCTTTAAATTCCTTTATAATTTCACCATTTTTATTCATAAAATAATTAAATTTTATAAATCCTATATTTAAACTTTTCACAATAAATTCTAAAATCCCGATTAAACTATTTTATAAAATCATTAGCATCATATTCTCATAAATCAGTTTTTAACTATATTTCTCAAAATCATAATTTTTATAACTTTAAAAATTATAACGTTTATTTATTTAAAATGAATCAATTCAAAACATATAGTATATTTTCAAAAATCACTTTAAAAATCATTTTAAAATTCCAAAATTTGGTCTAGTGATGCTACACACCAAATAGCCAATCACGACAACAACGATATCATATATCGATATGATAAACCATCAAATATCAAAATATCTGAAATCAAATAAAAATTGTTGAGGAATCCAGTTGGATCCCTCCAACCTGTTTTCCTGCATCCAAAAACATTAGCACAATACCAATTTCGCTCCAGTACGAAATTATCGCGGTATATGGGATTTAAAATATTATCCGCTTAATAGACGGCGCAATAGGGTCTCATCCGCTAAACAAATGCGGGAAATCAACAACTCCAATATATACATATGCCAATATATATATATATATTGCTATTATATATAATACCAATTTCACTGTTTATGAAATATTCGCGGTATATGTTTTTAATAAATAACATCCGCTTACTAACGGCGCATAATGTCTATTTTAACAATCAATAGATAACAATCATCATTCAAACATGCATTCAAATATTTTAAATCTAACTATTTAAAATAATATCGAAACTGATTCGATTGATTGAGAAGTTCTCACCTTGATTTCAATTTCATTTTAGCGATTTATTTCGAATAAAATTAAACGGACGTTTAATTTTACCCAAAATTCTCACTAACTCCAAACGACTCCAATCCAATTTCATCGCGTAGTGCTCGTCCATACGATTCCAACGCAACTGGTTTCGCGCGTTTTTGACCTCGTATGAAAAAGTTATGAATATTTGAACATTACACAAATTTTTATATAAACAATTACAACTTAATTTAATTTTTTTATTACCTACAACTAACATGGGCCGTTAGATTCAAACCCCTTGCACCGTGACCGCTCTTTTCTTCTTCCTCCCCCTCACGCAACTCCCTACAGGCCGTTCGAACCCATGCTCGATAGTTAGGGTTTAAATTTGCATCCTCCTCGTTCACCTATACTTCGATCAGGGAGTTCCATCGCGAAGAGCACGACAAGAATGACACTCGGCCAAGATAGCATGGAGCTCGGCCCCCTCCTCCTCCTCGTGTTGCGTGCGCAGCCGGCCCCCTTCAAACCCAATTTCCCGTCGTTCCATTGCTCCAAACGCGATCATAACCGTTGGATCTCTAGCTCTCTTCATGCTCTACCACTTCCTAGTTGGAAGTTTTCTCTAATTGTTAGTGGATTGGAAGAAATCGAGGGAGAGATGAGAGTGATTTTCGGCCCTTCATTATGTGGGTGGCGGCTGGCAACATTAGGGTTAGGGTTTAGTATATTTTTTTTATTTGTGAAGGGTGGGCTATTTATAAGGAACCGACGAAACACTATTCATCCCGGAAATTCCGAACTCCGATTCACGCGCCCTAACCAGCGTTTCTAGGGTTTAAACCGCGTTTCGGACACAATGGAACAGGTTTCGAAAGCTAATTCGGACATCTGTGCGAGTTATGGCAATAAACATTCAATTTAAATTAAACCGATTTAAATCGATTTCTAGGCGTTTTAATTTGTACCGGACAAACGGTAAATCCAATTGACTTGAAATTTGAAACCATACAATAATATCACATTACGGATCCGATGAAACTGGTTTCGTCGAAATCTGAGACTTTTTGAAAAATGGCTATTTTAACTCGCCAAATTAAAATTAAAAATAATTCGATGCGTTTCGAGCTGCCACGATCAAACGATAACTCCGATTGACACGAAAATTGAAATCCGGTAATAACTAACTATTACGGATCCAATGGAACTAGTTTCGTTCAATTCTGAGACTGTTCAAAAATTGACTATTTTCACTAGTCGATTTAAATATTAAAATATTCAATTTTCACAATTTAACTCTTAATTCGATTTTAAAAGTTCTAAAATATCATTCTAACTTCAACATGATAAAATAAAATTTCCCAAATCATTTTCAATCATATTTAACTCAATTTTCAATTATTTCCATAATATAACATATTAAATTATCGATTTAATTATCCAATTAAATCCAATAATTCAAATAAAAATTTATTTAACTTATTTATTCACTTATTAATATTTAAAATTAATTAAATATTAAAATTTTAATAAATTAAAATTCTGGGTCGTTACAGTATTTGTTTTAGTCTGCTTTATTTCGAATGTTCATGTAGTTTGTTGTGTGCTTAATCGTTGTATTATCGTAGTATGCAATGAAATGAAATTTCCTTTCTGTTATCTACCTTATCTTTTCTCCATAATAAATGTTAGTATATTATATAAATATATATATACACAAAATTATTCACGAAATCAAATTAGTCATAATTTTTCACTGACCCACGTCGACATCCCTTATATGATCATGTCGACATGTACTGGTCAGAAATGACAGTTGATTTTGAATTTGAAATTTGAATAATTACCAAATGTTTATTCATTTCAAACGAATTTCTACACCTATATATACCTGTTTCTTCTAGAATTCTTCACTGAAATTCATTTTTTATCATCTATATCCTTTATTTCTTTCATAAATTCAACTATGGCTAATCCTATTCACAATTTGTCTGAAAATCTTGAAGAAACTCTTAATTCATTCAAGAATATTCTCTCGTTTATTCTACGAAACCAGTGTCACTTAGAATTAAGTCAAATGCAGATGATCAAGGAACAAGAAAGGCACTTCGATGCGATACGATGGATGATCTCCTCTCTGCACAAGGATGATAATGAAGCACATTCTCCTGTCTCTCTCACCAATGACAATGATAATTGGGATGCTATTATGGCAGACCCAATCTTTGGAGAAGAAGGATGGGTGGAAGTTCCACGTAACGTTTGATTTTTATTTGTTTGCTTTGTTTGATTTTCTTGAATTGGTTTGGATTAATACTCTATGTGGATTGATTTCTTGATATTAGTTTGAAATTTGTTGTATAAAACATATATGTGCATTGAAATGTATATAGACTTTTATTAGTTATCATGTTCATAAGTATAGTTATTTCTTAATCTATATATTCTGTTGTATAGTTTATCAATGCAGGTACTGAAGAATGAGAGGGAGTGAATTTTTTTGTTGATGACAAAGGGGGAGAAATATAAAATAGGGTAGTTAGGCATATATTAAGGGGGAGTTATTAGGATAGAAGTAAAATTTTATAAACAAAGGTTGTCATCATCAAAACGGGGGAGATTGTTAGTCCGTGAAATGATGGTTTTAATGACAACAACCATAGAATAGTTTATAAAATATAAATACTAACATTATAAGTTTAGATATATATATATATGTATGTATGTATGTATATGTATGTATATGCAGGATTATCCACGCAGGTACTAAGAAACAAGATGTACAGTATAGCGATTCAAGATATCAAGATAGAAGACTCATGAGTATTAAGATTATCAAGAGTTCAAGATTTCAAAGTCAAGTATTTTTTATTATTATTAGGAATTTTGTTAAAACACATTGAAAAGCACTAACATCTTAAAATCCAATTTATTCGTGGAATGGAATCCACTTCGAGCCTGTTAAAGGGATGGAACCCTAAGTAGGATGGAACCTACGAAAAATCTAGTGGAACATTGTTTTGTATCCGCTAACTCTTTATTCAAAATGATTTTTCAAAATTATATCCTGTTTTCAAAATGTTTTCAAAACTTTCCTTTTAAAAGATTCAAAACCCTCTATCCTCATTTTAAATAATTTTAGCCTCAAAATTATCTTTAATTTCAAAGTCAAATTACTCCTGATTTTAAACTATCATTTAATATAATGTATTTAACTTTTAAATATTTATACTTAGATTTAAAATATGAAATTAGAGTTAAATTCTATATATATTATTCTCTATATTTACTTGTGAATTTTAACTATATTCAAGTATATTTATAATGTTTAAATTAGTTTTAAATATAAGATAAAGGTTATTTTTAAAGAAAATCAAAACATCAAAAAATGCTTTGGGATGTCGACATGCCTATATACCCCATGTCGACATGGTGTCAGTTGAAGTTCAAAATTTAAATTTCAAAAGAAGTTTCTATCCGCCATAACACTTCACGAATGGACATGGCTGTTGTTCTTCTATAAATAGGAGTTAGTTTCAACGAATTTAACATTAGATTTTCTGGTTTTTCACTCCTCTTCTTCTTCCACTTTTCTTAATACATATTCTTATCATTACTCTGTCGAAATCAACATTGAATCAAACTCGATTACTTCTAGTTTGATTCTCTATCACTCTCTCTACAAGATTCTCAGTGCTATTCAGAGTTATAGACTTCTTTGTAATCTATTAAGAAAGAAAAGGTGTGATTGTAGCCTTGAAAATCAGTCAAGAAAGAAAAGGTGTGATTGTAGCCTTAGTAAATCAATTGGGTAAGCTTGTGGCCCAAAAATCAAGTATCTCTACCCAGAGGATTGAAATTATGGAGGGTGTACCTCGTAGCCTTGAAACCGATGGTGTAATTGTACAATTGCTTTTGAAAGGAAATCTGTACTTGTGTTGCGGGAGTGGATGTAGGGTAACTCTAATCAGTATAAAATCCGGTGCGTTCTTTCCTTTACTGCTTTTATTTTATTTCTGCATCTATGTTTGTTCTTGTGATCATATTTGTATCTGTATATTGCATACATCGGTGTCTAAATTAACATAATTCGAGAAAGATTTAGTAATTCTTTATTAACACTATTCCCCCCTTCTAGTGTTAATCCTAGCCTTAAGATCCATAATCCGCATTTCTCACAAGGTCGTGAATCTCAAGTGTAGATGAAGATTCAAAATGCAAGGGTTATTATCGTCAACTCTAAGGGTGATTCCAAAATAAGTATAATAAGATAATGCCTTTGGTTTCGTTCGAATCAGGAACGATTTGTATGATTGAATTCTATCAGAACATCATCAGGTAGACGATGAGCATTCTAAGATAGATGTGTTCTATAAAGGTAATCATAGCGTCAAGCTTCATCAACCGGGAATGGCTAAAACAGGGGAGGTGCAGCAAGGCTAAGTGAATGCGATCAAATAGGACGAGATATTCCCCTGTCTAGAAGTCCCTTTTTATTCGGCTGTGCGGGAAGTTGGTTGCAAACTACTACGGGGTTGTCTTGTTCGGAACTATCCAGTAAGGGATGGTTCCGGCCTTGTGCTGTAGGGGATTTGGGGTAGATCCTCGATACGGTGATTTAGGCCACGTACTGTGACGGGCGGTACCCTAGTAGCCCTGCCGTTATATGGAATCCAATCTCCGAAAAGTGCCGCATGTTTTAGTTGTGCCTAACTATGTTGGAATGTGAGATGTAAGCATTCCAGCTATTTCTGTATTTTCTTTGAAAAGCCTAGACCTTATTATAATATCACTGGATTTCCTATCAAATGTTTTGGGTATCGTAATGTAAAAACTTTTCCGTTTTTATGTATGGGAAGTCTTACAAGATACCTTTTGTTTTCAAAGGTTTTTCAAAGTTATGCAACTTCAACCTCTTACTCACACCAGACCCATGTCTGACCCGGAGTTTATTTTATGTTTTTCTTTAACTCTTGGGTATTCAAATTTTTACGAGTAGCCAAGGGGTTCAGGTTAGCTTTGTCGAACTCTGGAGGAGGTATGGAGCAGGAGGCTTCAGCGTTTGTAGATATATTGTTTTTCGCTATGATTGGTATCTCTGTGTTGTATTTGAGTTGTAATGACTAGACAGGTGTTTATAACTGTCTAGTATGTGATATATAAGCTCTGATAGATGTTGTATACTATGTAATACTTATGTGATTAATATAATTTATTCGTTCTGCTGTTTGAGATTCTGATGTTGTTTCATCCTTCTTCTCTATCTTTTCTCTTTTCTATCCCTTTCTTTCTTATTGATGACGCGTCTTTCTATGGAGAGAAAGGTAGGACGTCATATTTGGTATCAGAGCGCTAGGTTGAGTGAATACCTAGGCTTTGGAGTGATTTCTTTCTTGAAAGAGCATATTTGTACTTTTGATATATATATATATATATATATATATATATATATATATATATATATATATGTATATATATATATATATAACTATTTGTTGGATTACCTGTTCGGGTTTTTCAATAAAAGTTATAGAGGTAGGAAGGTAGTGGTGTGTGTGGCACGACTACCAATGGAAGGAGTTTGAATGTTGAGGTTGAAAGTGTATCTA
This sequence comes from Allium cepa, assembly GCA_030765085.1. NCBI lineage: Eukaryota > Viridiplantae > Streptophyta > Magnoliopsida > Asparagales > Amaryllidaceae > Allium > Allium cepa. The sequence goes on from CM060941.1 coordinate 926,710,141, forward strand.
CCGAGGCTGTTGTAACGACCCACCCTTTTGGATGGTTCAAATCAACAATAAACCATACATGTCAGAATCAAACCATTCAATAGGGAGGATTGTCAATGGGGTAAATAAGAAAATAATAGAAAAGAAGGAAAAAGAAAAAAAATACAGAATCTCGCAGCGTAACGACAAAATATAATAATCAAACAAACAGTTCATGAAGCTGTTTTACAAATAACATTTGATTACACTTTTACAAATTCAAATCAGAGTTATACATATACCATAAATAACCAATAATGCAGCGGAACACAGAATGTAGTGGAATAATTAATAGCAATAATATACTGAATCTTCGTCTTCGTCCACAAGAAAATAGTCTTCAATGCTGAAAAACTCAGGCTGATCCGAGCATAAAGGAAAATAATACACTCGAGTCAGAACTAAAATTCTTATACAAATTAAATCAAAAGTAGATGAAATAAGGAATGCAGATAACTACATTTTTTAAGGTTCAAATTTCTAGAAATTTTATTGTTTCCATATTCAAAATAAAATGGATTTCACAATAGATCCATTCTAGTAAATTACAAATTTACAGAACAATTCCTAGTTAAATTTTATAATTTGAGAAATTTGATTTATAAAAAATGTTCTAAAGTTTCAATATTCACTTTTTTGGAAACTTCCCAATGTTTCAAAATTTAATTTTGAAAACTTTCAAGTAAGGTAACGACGGTTTACTTCCCAAAATGATTTTTATGGTTTAAATAATAAATCTAAACATACTATTTTCCTCTGATGTAAATATTTGAAATTCATGGGTTTTACATCCTTAATCCGTGTGCAAATAATCAATATGAAAATTTAAAAAATTACAATAAACTGTAGGGTGATAACAAGGATATATCAAATAAATGAAAAAATATACATTCAATCACAATAGCATCCATCATAACATACAATCAACATTCAAATCAATCAATTCAACAAATCAACCAATTCAATAACATGTCACAGTGATTATTAGTCGTCACATATTGGAATTTATCTATTGAAATTAAATATTAATAAATATTCCAAACCAACAATCAAAAATTTATCACTATATGACCTGGTTTAACTTGCAGTAAAATTTTAGTATTTCGTGAGCGAGTTTAAACACTCACCTTTTGGATTTCCCTTGTCTAGTCGGATTTGAATTTGCTACTACTTCCTCCTTTTGATTTATTTCCTTGCTATCTTAATCTTTTTTTGGAATTTTTTGGGGGAGACTGAGAAGTTTGTATAGATCTGGATATAAAGAAAAGGATATGGAAAAAGAAGAATGCTTGGAAAAGAAGAAGAAAATTTAAAGAGATGAGGAATTTGAAAAAGAAGAAGAAGATTTGAAGAAGAATACAAAAAGCATAAAAATGAAGCAAAAAAAGAAGAAGAAAGAGATCTAAAAAAACGAAAAGGGAATGAGGAAGGTGAAGAGTGAAAGGAAATGAGATGAAAATTTTATTTGAAAAAATGAAGCTACAGAAGATGAGATTAGAAATGAGGCTACATGAATGAAGATGGAAAAAAAATGAAAAGCTAATAAGGTATATATAAACAAACTAGAAATTGAAATAAAATAAAAATATGAATAGCCCTAAAATGTAGTATTGAAAGATGTAAACTAAATAATAAATATATCAATAAAGATAAATTAAATCTTCCGTTTTAAATATGAAGCTTTAAGAATTGCGAATGAAAGGAAGCTGCAAGAACAAATGATGCATAAGCAAAATAAACTTTTGAAACGGAAAATAGTAAATGCTAATTAGAGGGCATGCATATTAATTTGGATGTTCGCATTAAAAACGAAAAAACAGAAAAGGAAAAAACTTCAGGTAAAGCATTTAAAAAGAGCAAACGAATAAAGGAGAAACAAATGAAAAGAATGTGGAAATTATTAATTATAAATAAATCAAATGAAGCAACCATTAATTTATAAGAATTGATTGAGTAGTTTAATTATTAGACTACTTGAAAACGAAAAGAGAGAGATTGCAAGGTGATAATAAATGTAAAGTAAATGAAGAGACCACTTATTTCCTATAAACAAACCTTTTGGGTCCACATTACAAAACTTGCTCACATTAATTTATATCCAATTAATTTATATCAATAAACCCAAATATACATATATTTACATTATTTAATTCCATATTAAAACATTCTTTTTATGCTAATATATGTGCACACTACATTAACTCAATCAATCAATTAACAATCAACCAATCAATTAATCAAACATTCAATATATATTTATTTACGTTACTCAAACAAATTTTATTGATTAATGAATATATATCATCATATGCACTATAAGAATGATTTACTTTACTTTTTAATTACTGTAATGGTCACATTAATGCAACCCATTTATAAATTTTAACCATATATAAAATGGAAAAATGAATATAAACTTATGTAATCAATGTACAACTATAAAAAAAGTAATTTCTAATTGATTCCACGATATTTACACAACCATGAACACTCTGATATATTTAAATTTTTGAATATTAATGTGCGTGTGTATGTATATGCTATTCTAAAATTCAATTTTTCAATCCAAAATCATTCTTGTTCAAAATGAAAGTTTTATTTTTATACGTCTCAAAACATGCAACAATTAATAAAAAAAGAAATGAAGGGACCATGTACATCGCACAACCTTTTTGAAATTCAATTTGTGTAACGTAACCAAATTGACTTCATTAACTCAAATAATATTCAAATTTGTACGCATTTAAATTTTTTATCTATGCATAATAAATAAAATTACTTACCATAAAAATGAAAACGTTCAATTTGGTTTTCCCAAAATGATCTTTTATTTCCATTAAAACATCCTTTCTGTTTAACACAAAAGATGCGTTTCTTTTATTAAATATATTAATTACAGTCAACGTTTTCTTCCCTTCTCATTGAACTATTTCAATTATATTAATTACAGTTACTTATAAAGTTAAATTTCAAAACAGACAACTAAAATGGATGAAAAATAGAATAATTGTTTCCTTTAGTCATTTAAGCACATTTATAAATTTGTTGCTTATACAGTAGAGAAATAAATAACTTACTTAAATAAATTATTTTTCCACTCTTGTAATCCATCTACATGCTAAAACACAGTTCAAATATACTTATATTTCTTCCTTTAAATCAATCATTCTATACTTTATTTTAATGAAATTAAAACTACATTCACAAATGAAAGATCCATTTTATTTGATAATAAATGTTCTTTTCATTAAACCAACTTATATTTAAAGATTATCCCATTAAAGAGTCACAGAAATAGTACTTCGTACAACCACATCATTTCTTTATCAATTAATTTCATATTATCATTATATTTGTACCAAATTTAAGTGCTTACAATTTGAACGTAATATTTCTCAATGAAATTCTCATTATAATTTTAACATAAAACATATGTTGCATATATCATTAATTAATTACCATTTACTTCTATCTCTTATTAATGGCAAAATATAATTACTATTACTTATAATGATTAAATCTCAAAACATACCCTAATACAGGGAAGATAATTAATCCAATTGTTTCGTTTGAAATCCAATTTTCTATGTTAAACCCAATATCTATGTACTAATTTAATTCCATCATTTAATTACAAATGTAATAAAACCTGTTCATTATATATTTAAATTTCAAACAAATCCTTTTATTTTGATTTACATTCTTATTACTAAATCAACTATTCCCTTATGCAATTGATTGACATAAGTTTTACACTCACCATTCAACAGTTAACGTTTCTTCTTATATCAATTGTAATATTTTAATTACGTTAATTCTCCATTAATTACCAAATAAATTTCTAACCGATTTAATAATAAGAAAATAAATGAAACAATGGTTATACGATAATAATCTATATCTATTAACTTATTCTTTACAAACAAAGGTTAATAAATTTACGTACAAAATAATTGATTTCATACTCCATACTAAAACCAATTGCAATTAATAACAAAAGATTACATCAATTTATACATCATTTATTCTATTCCTTATTAACCTTTATTATTTAATTGATTGAAATTACATTAGTCAATTACATTCAATCAATATTAGCCAATTATATGTTTTATCTCATTAAATTATTTGTTTTAAGATTTATCTTAAAGTCAAAATTTCAAATCTAATAAGATTCAATTTAATAAATCATAAACTTTAATTTCTGAAAATATCAAAGCCCAAAACCTTTTTAAATTTAATATTTTTAATTATCAAGATATGGGTTGTTACAGTCTCCCCCACTCAAAACTTTTTCGTCCTCGAAAAGGAACAAGAAGGAATCAAGGAGTTTGAAATATTTTATTCAAAATGATCAATTTATAAACAATTTAACTTACATATTTAAATTTAATATAAATTTGAAAATAACTCCATTCGGTTATTGAATAAAAATTTAAGTTTTTTTTGGTATTTGCCTTTGAAGAGAAAAGAAATATTTCAACATATCTAAAAATTTAGTTAAAACATTTAACCTCATTCACTTAGTAAAAATATAAGATATATTTAAAACATCCTCAAAGCATTATGCAAAGATTTTTCAAAAGCCTAAAACAGTGTTAGAAATTTACATCAAACATTATAATAAGCTTTAAAATAGGGTTCCTTAAATCCAAAAAATTTATTAGACTCATTATTTTTAAAATAAGTATAAACACAATATTATTAAACTGAAACTAATAGTATACTCAGATCTTACATTAAATTTCTAAATCAAAGTATAAAATTTCATACCTTCATAATTAATTTAAACACTTGTTTCAAAATGAATATTCTAATACAAAATTTAAATAGTAAATAAACCTATAAACTTTACTATTAGTACTTTGAAATCAAGTAAATATTTCAAACTATACTTCCAACATAGGGATTCAAATTTATTTGTCAAGTATATTGCAATAAATAAACTTAGCAAATCAATTTTTTTCCCATTTATATAATATCTTTAAATTCTACATTCAAAGAAACTTATATAAATTTTACTTGCAATATTCATTTGAAAGCTTCATTTGCAATTCAATTATCTTTAGTACTTTAAAAATTTTCAAAACCCATTTGTAAAATTTCCAGCTTCCTTTATAAGTAACATTTATATGTTTAAATGACACCTTTATAAACATATGAAAACTACTTGGAAACAGTTATTCACATCATTAGTTATATTTACAAGGAAGTTATTTGAAAGCATTAAATCCATAATTCATAAATTTATTAATTTTCCTCAAGACACTTTGCAAACATTATTAATAAATCAATAATCATTTGCTTTAAATATTTTTATTTAATTAATAACTTCCAAAATATTTATAATTTTATATTAAACCATGTAGTATATAAGTAAAAATATATTTTAAAGATTATATTCAAAAAGGAAAGGAAGGTAGATTCTGGAAACAGAATATAGGTGAACAACTGAAGCTGAGCAGATAAGGTAGATTCAAAAGAATAGTATCAGGCATGAATCTTTAAATCAAACCATAAAATTTTAAATTTCAAATATTAATTCAAAATTTATTCGTTGGGAAAAATACTTTTATAATAAATACCTTTATAATAATACTTTTATAATAAAATACTATTATATCAAAATAAATTTTCCTTTTTCAAAAATACTTCTATAACTCGATGTTTCAACAAGTTTATCCTCGTTCTTGCAGACTCTGGCCATGCGTTGATCAGGCGCAAAGCCAGAATTCTTCAAGTATTTAGTAGACTTGTTTCAACACCTAGTGAAAATACTTGAAAAACCTTTAAAATAGATATGGAAAGTACAATCCAAACAAAACAACCAACCAAAACCTTTGTCCGACCATGGTTCGCAGATACACAATGGTTACGCCTGGATCCCCCAGGAAACAATCCATATCCGTAAACTTTCTCAGCCCTGCGAGTTACGCCATGATGACTAGTAGAGTGCAGGATACACAATGGTTACTCCTGGGTCCCCCAGGAAACAATCCGTACCCCTAGGCTGTCTCAGCCAGGCAGTTTCGCTACTATTCGCGACCTACACAGATTGCAGAATACACAATGGTTACGCCTGGATCCCCCAGGAAACAATCCGTACCCCTAGGCCAGACTCAGCCAGGCAATTGCGCTATGCAGTCACGAGAGAAAAAAACCATGGGTTACGCCACAGTGGGAACATTCGAGTATTACATCCGGAAAACCAAAAATCAGAGAGAATAATATCGATAGAATCCACGATGTGGCCACAAATCGGATATCAAGCAGAAGGCACTTTCCATATCTTTACTTCGAAAATATATATCATACAGTACCTTTTCAAATCACTTTCAAATATCATACTTATATAAAGTCAATTATATATAGGATTCCATTTTCAAATCGAATACTTTCCAAATCAATAATCTCAAATATATCAGATCATTCTTATATAAATTCTGTTATATATAAAATTTATCTCTTCAGATCGAATACCTTCCAAAATCAACTGTTTGAAAATCACTTGTACTTATACAAAGTCCATCTTATACAAGAATTAAAATTTCCAAAATAAATTTCGATACATAAAAAGCCATATAGAATTGAACATCTTTGGTTTATAAAAGGTTTTGAATTTAGAATAGTTATGTATTTCTGTATACAAAACGGTTGTGTAAAATAGTTTGTAAAATAGTTTTGTACAGAAAATAGTTTTGTGAAATAGTTTGGTAAAAAAAATAGAATAAGATAGTTTGTATAAGAAAAATAAAAGAAATAGTTTTGTAAAAATGGTTTTAAATCAATAGTAGTTTTGCATAGAAGAAAATTCCAATTTAAATTATGAAGATATCCAACCCTACAACTTTCAATTTCAGCGCCAAAGCATATCTATTAGAACATAAGATGTACGTATGTCATCATTTCGCAAATTCACATTCGATCGCTCGCTCGATCACACAAGTTAGCTTTCAAACTAGTATTGTCCATAAAACTTCCCTAATGCGGACTTCGATATGGTTTCTTGACTAGAAACCATCATTCTCCTTGCATGGCCATATACTATGATAGAGAATTCTATAATCAAACCAAAAACCCATATCAAATATTCGCCATCAAGAATCGAATGAAAAATCTCAACACGAAGTGATGTAATTCACATAGAACTTGTGTACTCAAATCCGGATCAAATTAATTTTGTGAATAAAATAATATACGTGCAACTTATGTAATTATTCCAATTTGTTTCATCACAATTTCATTTCAATTAAATTCATTTTTAATCTCATCGATTAACACAAATATCACTTCATACTTTAATATTTGTTTCACAGAATTTCTCCATTTAATATAAACATTAATATATCCATTCTCATAATATAGCTTATATTTCTCTTTAATTTAAATTACATTCATTTCACATGTAATATTTCTCATTTAAAACTAATTTATTTGCAAATCATTTCATAAGGAATTTCTTTATGGCCAATTTATAAAACTTAATTCCTTTTTATAAGATATTGTTTGAGTTTAAAGTTATCACAACTTTATTTATAACCATTTATTGCAACATCTATTTATTTCATAACAATTTACAAGTCATGGCTTTATTTGAAATCATTTCACTTTTAATTCATATTGCTTATACCATTTAGTTTCACCTTTACCTTTAAATTTATTTATGACATGTTTCGTAAATGTTAATTAAGTTTATAAACACATTTTTCCAATTTAATCGTATTTACAACATTTCCTTAATCACAATTTCAATTTAAAGATCCAAAGGTTTAAAGTACACACTTGTATATTATTACATTTCATGCCAAGAATGTATACCCCAATTCCATTCATTTACTAAACATAGATATAACAAATTAAACCTTATTTTACTTGCTTTCAAATTAAGGTTATCAATTCAACTATATAATTCAACTTAATTATCAAGTTTCACTCATATATTAATACAAAAGGGTGTCGATTATCCAAAATATCCAAATATTCCATTTTTTCCAATAGGTGAAAGTACATGTCAACAAACAACAAAATTCACATCAACATTTCAATTTCATAAATAAATATCCTAATTATTTATTTTATTCTCTTTAATACACCATTATTAAACTCGTGTTTAGTACATTAATTCAATCAACAATAATTAACCAATGTTTGTAATTTGATTAAATACAACAAGTCAACAAAAATGATAATAATTAAATATTACCATTTCATAAATCAAACACATTACAAATAACTATACTAGTCTTAAAAATTTATTCTTTTATATATATCATATAATATTAGGAAAAACAATTTCATTTCAAAATTTATATAAAACATGTTTATAACACTAACAAATACGCGCTCTCGTATATACACTCAGACAACTCGTTCTAGGGTATTACTACCCTATCTCTAATGAGCTAACCCCAAACAGGCTAAGGTATGTCTAAACCTAAGCTTTGATACCAACTGTAACGAACCACCCTTTTGGACGGTTCAAATCAACAATAAACCATACATGTCAGAATCAAACCATTCAAAAGGGAGGATTGTCAATGGGGTAAATAAAAAAATAATAGAAAAGAAGGAAAAAGAAAAACAAAATAAAGAATCTTGCAGCGTAACGACAAAATATAATAATCAAACAAACAGTTCATGAAGCTGTTTTACAAATAACATTTGATTACACTTTTACAAATTCAAATCAGAGTTATACATATACCATAAATAACCAATAATGCAGCGGAACACAGAATGTAGTGGAATAATAAGTAGCAATAATATACTGAATCTTCGTCTTCGTCCACAAGAAAATAGTCTTCAATGCTGAAAAACTCAGGCTGACCCGAGCATAAAGGAAAATAATACACTCGAGTCAGAACTAAAATTCTTATGCAAATTAAATCAAAAGTAGATGAAATAAGGAATGCAGATAACTACATTTTTTAAGGTTCAAATTTCTGGAAATTTTATTGTTTCCGTATTCAAAATAAAATGGATTTCACAATAGATCCATTCTAGTAAATTACAAATTTACAGAACAATTCCTAGTAAAATTTTATAATTTGAGAGATTTGATTTATAAAAAATGTTCCAAATTTTCAATATTCACTTTTTTGGAAACTTCCCAATGTTTCAAAATTTAATTTTGAAAACTTTCAAGTAAGGTAACGACGGTTTACTTCCCAAAATGATTTTTATGGCTTAAATAATAAATCAAAACATACTATTTTCCTCTGATGTAAATATTTGAAATTCATGGGTTTTACATCCTTAATCAGTGTGCAAATAATCAATATGAAAATCTAAATAATTACAATAAACTGTAGGGCGATAACAAGGATATATCAAATAAATGAAAAAATATACATTCAATCACAATAGCATCTATCACAACATACAATCAACATTCAAATCAATCAATTCAACAAATCAACCAATTCAATAACATGTCACAGTAATTGTTAGTCGTCGCATATTGGAATTTAGCTATTCAAATTAAATATTAATAAATATTCCAAACCAACTGTAACGACCCAGAATTTTTAATAATTTAATTTGAAAATATTTAATTAATTTTAAATATTTGAATGATGGTTTGAATTGATTTTCAAATTATCAGAATAAATTTAGCGATTAAATTATAGAATTTAATCTATTGAAGTTGAATAAAAATTTGAATCTTCAATTTTAAGCCGATTAAAAAAATATTTCAAAGGCTTGTAAAATTCATATTGATAATATTGAAGATAATAGAAGCTTCAGAATTTAAATTGGAAGTGAATTGTTCAGTTTTGAAATTTAATCGTTTGAATCGATATTCAAAAATAGCCGTCCGAGGCACAGTCTCGGAATTCGACGAAACAAGTTCCATTGGGTCCGGAATATTGAATTTTTGCCGGATTTCAAGTTTCGTATTTTTCGGAGTTAATATGTGAGCACACGGTGTGTAAACGCATTTAATTTTTATCGAATTCAATTTAAATTAAATTTAAATTTAAAAACAAACAGACGGCATCCCTCCTTTCACGCCTAAGATCACTCCTAACATCACGCCTTCGATCGTGATAACCATTCCTCTGTTATTTTTAAATATCTCGTCCCCCTCTTCCTTATCGTTCAAAAACAAAATCACAGAAAACAAAAAAAATTAATGGCCGCCACTCCTCCCCAATTCAGTATCTAACCGAACGAAGGAAAATTTTCCCTCTTCCCTTCTTTAAATCGAAATACCTTTTCTTCCCCCCCCCCCCCCCAAAATCAATGCCGCAATTCATTAATAAAAAAAAAAAATAAAAAAAAAAATAAAATTCAATGGCCGAAGCCTCTCAGTGATAAAAAAAAGAAGGGGGAGACGAACGAAATTGAATCGCACGAGCACGAGGCGATGCGGCGACGCGTGTTGGTGGTAGGGACGCGCGAGCACGCGCGCGCGTGGGCCGAGCGGTCGCGACACAGTGGAAGTAGGCGCGATGGATCTGGGCACGACGGCGTGGGGGAGCTCGAAAGCGATGGTTGGGAGGCGTGCGATTCGAAGGCACGGCGGCGACACAAGGAACACACGCGTGCTTGCGCGTGGGTGGAGGGCGCAGGCAGGAGGCGAGGTCGCGACGTCAATTTTGGGGTCGAGGCGACTCGCGTGGGAGTCGCGACGGCGGCGCGTGCGATGGCAGTAGTGGCGACATCGCGAGGCAGTGGGTTGTGATGGCTCGCGCGTGATGTAGGCGATGTGCGGCATCAATTTGGGGCCGAATCAATTTGAGGTATATTGTTTTTTTTTATAAGCATTTATGCTGTAGAAAATAATTTAACAATTAAAAAAAAAAAAGTTTATACACAGAAAAAAAATTATGAATGCAGTTTTCAAACTTTACTTAAAAAGAATTTAAATGCAGTTAATGTATATATATAGATAGAATGGTGAAAAAATATATTAGAAATTTAAAACAGTTTGAAAATAAAATTTTTAGTTTAAAATATAATTTTTAGTTAATCAAATTTATTAAAAAAAAAAGGGAAAGTTAGTTTGAAAATAAAATGTTTAGTTAAATAAATTTATTTAACAGAAATTTGGTTGAAACGGAAAATAATTTTTTTAAAGAAAAATTAGTTGATTTGAATTTATAAAAAAAAAAAAGAAGAGAAATTTAGTTCAATCTAAAATTTCTAATTAGAATTATTTTAAAAGATAAATTAGTTAAGTAAATTTAGTTCTATTTGAAATCTCTAGTTAAAATTATTTAAAAAGGGAAAATTTGTTAATTTAATTTATTTAAGTAAATTCAGTTGAAATTAAATTTGAATTAGACAAATTGTTAAGAGTAATATGTTTGAAATTAAAAGGAGTTAGTTTGATGTAATAAATAGGAGAAATTTATAAAAGGAAATTTAAATTTTAGTTAAATAAAATTTTAAAGAAGAAATTGGTTTAAATAAAACTATCAGTTAATTTAACTATTAAAAATGAAATCGCCGATGAATAGAAATTATCTAATGAAAATTTATTATTCGATTATTTCGAATATTAATAAATTGTGTATAATATTTATACAAGGTATAAATGAAGAAAACAAGTTGAATTGGAAGTGGATTGCAAACAGGAATAAAGGTGAGAACTTCTCACTCAAAAGGAATCTTGTTGTTTAGTTAAATTTTAAATAGTTAGATTTAAAAATTTGCTTGACTGTGTTAATTGAATGATTGAATGATGATTGTTATATATAGTTATTGGATGTGAATAGACCCTATACGCCGTTAGTAAGCGGAGGTTATTTATTACACACATATACCGCGATATTCCACCTTGAAGTGGAATTGGTACTATATATTATATATAGCAATATATATATATTGGCATATGTATATATTGCAGTTGATTGATTCCCCGCATTTTCTTTTAGCGGATGAGACCCTATGCGCCGTTAGTAAGCGGATATATATTTATAAAATCCCATGTACCGTGATATTCCGTCTTGAAACGGAATGGTATTGTGCTAATATCTGTGGATGCAGGGAAACAGGTTGGAGGGATCCAACTGGATTCCTCACAAATATTTATTTGATTTCATATATTGTGATATTTGATTGTTATCATGGATGATATATCATATTTGAAAGTCGTGATTGACTATCGATGTGTTGCATCATCGAATCCAATTTTTGAAGTTTAAAAAAAATGATTTTTGATTTCTAAAGTGATTCTTGGAAATATACGTTTATAAAATATTTTTGGAATTGATTCATCTCAAATAAATAAACGTTATAATTTTAATATTATAAAAATTATGATTTTTGAGAAATACAGTTAAAAGTTGATTTTTGAAAATATAGGATTAGTGATTTTATAAAATAGTTTGAACTGGGAATTCTGAATTTATTATAAGAAGTTTAAAGATAGGATTTATAAAAATTTTATTTTATAAATCAGAATGATGAAATTATAAAAGAGTTTAAAGATGTTTAAAGTAATAATATAAATTGTTTTATATTAAAAGATTTATAAGTTGATATTTATAAATTTAGAATATCTTGAATTATAAAACGAGCTTTTATAAGTGATAGAATGATTTGTAAAAGGATTTCATAAAGGAATGAAATCTATAGAATTTATCAAATTTGATTATGTTATAAATCATAATGATAAATTATAAAGGAGTTAAAAGACGTTTTAAAATAGTAATATAAATTGTTTTATATTAAAAGGATTTATAAATTGATATTTATAAATTAAAAATATTGGGATTATTAAACGAGCTTTTATAAGAGTTAGAATGAATTGTGAATGAATTTCACAAATGAATGAAATTTATGGGATTATAACGATGAAGTTATAAATAGAATTTTATAAATAGTAGGTTTATAAAATTTATAAAGGAAAACAAAATAAAATTCATAAAGTTATTAAAGGAATGGAATTTGGACAAATAATTGAATCTTATAAGTTATAAGATTTATAATTATGAAGTTTAAAGGAACGATTTTTACAAACAAATAAATTATAAGTATTTGACTTATAATATGAATTTTTAATATATCATTGTGATATGAATTAAGATGGAGTAATAAAGGAATTTATAAAAAGGAGTTGATATAAAATAAATAGAAATAGGATTTATAAACGTTGTTTTATAAATCCGCAACGACTTATTTTGATAAGGAATTGTTGTAATTTATTTATGGAATTATATTCATGTTTTAGACAGTGAATAATTCTTTAAAATAAAATGAATAGAAGTGATGAAATTTATTAACAAGTGTATTCACGTTTTTGAATAGTGAATATTATGTTAAAGAAATTATTTTAGATGTGATGTTTTAAATAGAATTAAAACTATCTAAAGATGTTTTAAACTGTATTGAGATTCGAAACCATAGATTTAAACATTTATTGTTGAAATAGATGCTTTCGAGAAATAAAAGGAAATGGTGGACTATAACACTGTTGTTATATTAAATGATTTCCGAAAGGAAATGTTTTTGTATAGTATTGGGATTTATATATCTATTTTAATTTCGAATCCCTATACTAGTGATTTTGGGTTGTCGTAACGATGTTTTACGCGACATTCGTTTTGACCCAAATGAATATGATTAAGTGAATGATTTCCTTAAAAGAATGAAATATATGCTTAACTTCGATTAGGGTATATTAAATATTTTCTAAGTATAGAAAATAAAAAGATCCGTGAATTACTTATTTTAATAAGTATAGAAATGCTCTTCCAATATTAAGTGAATATTTGGAATTTATCTTTTTGAAGATAAAATTGAAAATGAATATTAGAAATTGAATGAAAATCATATATTCATAAATATTTTGGGAATGTAAATTCAATATGGAATTTATAAATGGAATTGGGAAATTTAGTTAAAAATAAATATTAATTTATTTTTTAAAGAATGGAGAATGTATATCTTATAAAGATATTTTTGGAAAATAAATAATTTGGAAAATTATTTGGAATCTGGTGATGTTGGCATATCTATTGATAGTTCAAAAACCGACTATCAATATTTACCTTTAATAGGTATTTGTTGTGATTTGTTTGAAATTGGATGCCACACTTATTTTTTTTTTAAAAAAATAAGCGCTCACTATTCGGGTTAACCGGGAAAGAACCTTGGGGTCGTATAACCCATTCTGAATATGTGATACGTCGTTATGAATTGCATTCGAAGATCGGTGTTGAAGACCGGATATTTTCGAAAGCGAAAGGGTTTCTTGTTGATTGTCTCTGCACTGGCTGATCCCTGGTATTGAGATCTCCATAAGTGATGGGAAATCCGAACGTGATTAGAAATTATTCGGATTGCAAGGACTTCTTTGTAAGTGCCTTCGGTTCTGTTCGAGCCCGGAACAGACTTGTATGGATTGTGTGTCTGATATTACAAGTTGAGATGTAAAGCCGATTTCTTTCAAATATATTTCTGTGGTGGCGGAGAATTTATTCTTTTAGCTTAACACCCTTCTCTGAGACGTACGAGCTCAGAGGTTATATAGTTGAAGTTATCAGCGATATATTCCCAATTTGGTAATGTGACATGCTGAGTGTTGCTGTAAATGATCATTGTGTTGATTATTGTGATAGGATCATTTATTTGATCGTCTATCTTGGTGATCATTGTGTTGATCATTTGTTGACCTAAAGCATGGCTTTTGTATAAAGTATGTTTTTGTGGACGTGACTTCGTCGAGCCTCACACCCCGGAAATGGTCAAAACAGGAAAGATGCGGCAAGGTTATGAGGGGTAGCTCCCTTTAGGGTATGTACATTTCCTTCTGGATAGAGGTGGTATCATGGTATGGAGCCCAGATATTTAACCTATGTGGTTACTACGAATTTATTACTTTGTGGTTGTTGGTTTTCGGGATCCCGTGAGAAAGGTCGTTTACGATCGGGGAATGGCGTGCTCGTGTCAGTAGTTACCCAGTTATGGGTAACCCGGCCATGTGTTGGTAGAGTTCCGGTTTGGTTCTCGGGGATGTCTTTCCAGAGGCATTCTCATGTGGCAATGTGAAGTTCCTTGGCCTGACCATTTGTTGGAAATCCAAAGAAACAATACGAAACCCTGTACGGTTTTAGTTGTAGAACCTGCCATCTAATATGGTAGCTATTAGTAGGCATAATATAATGGTACCTATGCTGGCTAAGATTTATATTCTACTTTCGAAATCGTTTTATACAGTATGCACTAATAATAATATCAAAATTGATTTGACTTTAATGCGTATCAAGCATCTTTGACTATCATAAGAAGAAATCTTCTCCAAGTCTGCGTTTGCATTGTGTGTGTGGCAGGAGGTCTTATGGTAGTCTCATTTTTAAAAGCATTGCGAATTGACTTTAAAAATATTCCTCTATTTTTGATTTTAAAGTTAAATAAACTGTTTTGAGTTCTCGCACCAGTCACATGACTGACTTGGAGTTTATTGTTTTCCTTCCTAAACTCTGGGTGCCGACCAATTTCCACACGGGCAGTCAAGAGTTAAGGTTTATCAGGATATTCTGGAGTTGCTGGAGGCAAGATGGATGGCATGGCGTATTACTAGTTTATATAGTATTTCTTTTTCCGCTGCATTGTTTGTTGTTGTACACTCTAATGATGATATGATGTAAAGTATAAAAATGTAATAACTGATATAGTTCTTTGTTTAAAGATTATTCATTTATTATTATATGTTGTTCCGCTGCGAATTGTGAGATTCTGTTATTGTTCTGTTGTTTTCTGTTCCGTCCTATTTTAAAATTCCGTTCTATTTTCTCTAAGTTCTCTATTCTCTTTTTCTTCTATTTTAAAAATTTTCTATTTTCTTTTCCCTCCATCTTCTACCTTCTTCTCTTCTTCTTTCCTATCTTCTTTCTTCTTTTTTTTCTTTCTTTCTTCTTTCTTAAACCCATAACATTTCGGTTTTTGGCCTTCGATTTCTCGGCAGTCGATAAAGTGAGTGTCGATGTTGAATTTTCGAAAGTCGAAAATTCCTGTTTGTTACACCAACAATCAAAAATTTATCACTATATGACCTGGTTAAACTTGCAATAAAATTTTAGTATTTCGTGAGTGAGTTTAAACACTCACCTTTTGGATTTCCCTTGTCTTGTCGAATTTGAATCCGCTACTACTTCCTCCTTTTGATTTATTGCCTTGCTAACTTTATCTTTTTTTTGGAATGTTTTGGAGGAGACTGGGAAGTTTGTATAGATCTGGATATGAAGAAAACGATTTGGAAAAAGAAGAATGCTTGGAAAAGAAGAAGAAAATTTAAAGAGATGAGGAATTTGAAAAAGAAAATGAAGCTTTGAAAAAGAAGAAGAAGATTTGAAGTAGAATAAAAAAAAGCATAAAAATGAAGCAAAAAAGAAAGAAGAAGGAGATTTAAAAAAAAAAGGGAATGAGGAAGGTGAAGAGTGAATAGAAATGAGATGAAAATTTTGTTTGGAAAAATGAAGCTACAGAAGATGAGATTAGAAATGAGGCTATAGGAATGAAGATGGAAAAAAAATGAAAAGCTAATAAGGTATATATAAACAAACTAGGAATTGAAATAAAGTAAAAATATGAATAGCCCTAAAATGTAGTATTGAAAGATGTAAACAAAAGGAATAAATATATCAATAAAGATAAATTAAATCTTCCGTTTTAAATATGAAGCTTCAAGAATTGTGAATAAAAGGAAACTACAAGAACAAATGATGCATAAGCAAAATAAACTTTTCAAACGGAAAATAGTAAATGCTAATTAGAGGGCATGCATATTAATTTGGATGTTCGCATTAAAAACGAAAAAACAGAAAAGGAAAAAACTTCAGGTAAAGCATTTAAAAACAGCAAACGAATAAAGGAGAAACAAATGAAAAGAATGTGGAAATTATTAATTATAAATAAATCAAATGAAGCAACCATTAATTTATAAGAAATGAATGAGTAGTTTAATTATTAGACTACTTGAAAATGAAAAGAGAGAGATTGCAAGGTGATAATCAATGTAAAGTAAATGAAGGGACCACCTATTTCCTATAAACAAACCTTTTGGGTCCACATTCTAAAACTTGCTCCAATTAATTTATATCAATAAACTCAAATATACATATATTTACATTATTTAATTCCATATTAAAACATTCTTTTTATGCTAATATATGTGCACACTACATTAACTCAATCAATCAGTTAACAATCAACCAATCAATTAATCAAACATTCAATATATATTTATTTACGTTACTCAAACAAATTTTATTGATTAATGAATATATATCATCCTATGCACTATAAGAATGATTTACTTTACTTTTTAATTACTGTAATGGCCACATTAATGCAATCCATTTACAAATTTTAACCATATATAAAATGGAAAAATGAATATAAACTTATGTAATCAATGTACAACTGTAAAAAAAAGTAATTTCTAATTGATTCCACGATATTTACACAACCACGAACCATCTGATATATTTAAAAGTTTGAATATTAATGTGCTTGTGTATGTATATGCTATTCTAAAATTCAATTTTTTTTATCCAAAATCATTCTTGTTCAAAATGAAAGTTTTATTTTTATACGTCTCAAAACATGCAACAATTAATAACAAAAGGAATGAAGGGACCATGTACATCGCACAACCTTTTTGAAATTCAATTTGTGAAACGTAACCAAATTGACTTCATTAACTCAAACAATATTCAAATTTGTACACCTTTAATTTTTTTATCTATGCATAATAAATAAAATTACTTACCACAAAAATGAAAACGTTCATTTTGGTTTTCCCAAAATGATCTTTTATTTCCATTAAAACAACCTTTCTGTTTAACACAAAAGATGCGTTTCTTTTATTAAATCTATTAATTGCAGTCAACGTTTTCTTCCCTTCTCATTGAACTATTTCAATTATATTAATTACAGTTACTTATAAAGTTAAATTTCAAAACAGACAACTAAAATGGATGAAAAATAGAATAATTGTTTCCTTTAGTCATTTAAGCACATTTATAAATTTGTTGCTTATACAGTAGAGAAATAAATAACTTACTTAAATAAATTATTTTTCCACTCTTGTAATCCATCTACATGCTAAAACACAGTTCAAATGTACTTATATTTCTTCCTTTAAATTAATCATTCTATTCTTTATTTTAATGAAATTAAAACTACATGCACAAATGAAAGATCCATTTTATTTGATAATAAATGTTCTTTTCATTAAACCAACTTATATTTAAAGATTATCCCATTAAAAGTCATAGAAATAATTATTCGTACAACCACATCATTTCTTTATCAGTTAATTTCATATTATCATTATATTCGTACCAAATTTAAGTGCTTACAATTTGAATGTAATATTTCTCAATGAAATTCTCATTATATTTTTAACATAAAATGTATGTTGCACATATCATTAATCAATTACCATTTACTTCTATCTCTTATTAATGGCAAGATATAATTACTATTACTTATAATGATTAAATCTCAAAACATACCCTAATACAGCGAAGATAATTAATCCAATTGTTTCCTTTGAAATCCAATTTCCTATATTAAACCCAATATCTATATACTAATTTAATTCCATCATTTAATTTCAAATGTAATAAAACCTGTTCATTATACATTTAAATTTCAAACAAATCCTTTTATTTTGATTTACATTCTTATTATTAAATCAACTATTCCCTTATGCAATTGATTGACATAAGTTTTACACTCACCACTCAACAGTTAACGTTTCTTCTTATATCAATTGTAATATTTTAATTACGTTAATTCTCCATTAATTACCAAATAATTTTCTAACCGATTTAATAATAAGAAAATAAATGAAACAATGGTTATACTTTAATAATCTATATCTATTAACTTATTCTTTACAAACAAAGGTTAATAAATTTACGTACAAAATAATTGATTTCATAATCCATATTAAAACCAATTGCAATTAATAACATAAGATTACATCAATTTATACATCATTTATTCTATTCCTTATTAACCTTTATTATTTAAATTGATTGAAATTACGTTAACATAATATAGTAGTCAATTACATTCAATCAATATTAGCCAATTATATGTTTTATCTCATTAAATTATTTATTTTAAGATTTATCTTAAAGTCAAAATTTCAAATCTAATAAGATTCAATTTAATAAATCGTAAATTTTAATTTCTGACAATATTAAATCCCAAAACCTTATTAAATTTAATATTTTTAATTATCAAAATATGGGTTGTTACAGCTGTAGACCCAATACCGTCTCGAGTAAGCTTTGCTGTGGTGTAAGAATTTCACCCATCTCTGAAGGAAGTCTTTTTGAGGTTCAGAGTCCATTTTTGAAGTGCAAGTTTGGATAAGTAAGGGCTTGGAAACTTCAGAAGCGAGTGATGGTATCTTGGAAACTTCAGAAAGAAGCAGCCGCATGGTGAGACGCGGTGACTATGAATGTTTCTGAAGATGTTTCTTTAGGAGCAAGTTTAAGGAAGAGTGTTTGCATCTGTGTTGAGGCTAAGTTCAGCAGGGTGTTTGCGTTTGGTTTGAGGCCCGAGTTATTAATGAGATGTCTACCCATCTCTAGGCTCTGTGTGGGATTGGTTGATGTAGCTTTGAGGTTCGAAAAGCTTTGGATAGGAAGCCTTTGGCATCTGTGGCAGTGTTGCAGCCGGAGTGTTCTATTTGCCGGCAGGAAGGTCATCTGGCTCAGCACTTTTCTAGAGTTGGAGTTCAAAAGCAGCAGAGTGGATCCATTTCTTTGATGGATTGGTTAGTCAAGCATTAGTTGTTCTGATTGGTAAAGAGAGAACAGTTTCTTTGGATATTAGACTGGGTTGATCGTAAAAGTGACTTGCGATAGTTGAATGTTCTCTTGGGTGATATTTTTCTTGAGATCGAGGCATCTCAAGGGAATGTAGGAGTTTTGTTGCTAGTAGTGTAGATTGTTTGGATTCAGTAAAGTGAGTATTCCAGTGTTATACCTGGAAAACTCTAGATAGTGCTAGGAAATCTATCCTGATTTGTGTCAGGATCATTAGATTTGTTTGCTTGAGTGAATTGGTTGCTATGATTGTTAGCATATAGTTGATAATATATGTTTGTGAATTAAAATTAAAATTTTTAATGGGTTATGTGACGACCTGCCCTTCTACTCCCAGAAAGACGTATCATCAATTAAGAAAGAAAGGGATAGAAATAGAAAAGAATAGAAAGAAAGAAATAACAACATCAGAATCTCACAGCGGAACGGAACAAAATATAATACGTCACATAACTATTACATAGTTTTACATATATCAGAGTTATACAATATCATATACATGACAGTCATACATACATCTGTCACTATAAGCATCAGAGATACAGCATACATCAACTAACACAGCGTAACTAGATAGATAGATATATACGTCTGGAACTCCTGTTCCAAGCTCCTCCAGAAACTCGACAATCCAAAACCTATCACTTGGCTACACATAAAAATTTGAGTACCTAAGAGTTTATGAAAAACAAAATATAAACTTTGGGTCAGACATGGGTCTAGTATGAGTAAACGTTTTGAAGTTGTTTAACTTTGAAAACTTTTGAAAATAAAGGTATCACGTAAGACTCTCCACACATAAATACGGGTAAGTTTTTACCTTATGCTAACCAACACATTTTATGGAAAATCCTGTGATATTATAATAGTGTCTAGGGTTTTCAAGTAAATAGAAAATAGCCGAAATTGTTACATCTATTAAATTCCAGCTACTAGCCACGAAAGTGGGCAATACAAATCAAAACTGTAGGGTCTCATAGGGAAAATGGATTTCCATCAATGGCAGGGCTACTGGGTACCGCCCGTCACAGTACGGGGCCTAGATCACCGTACCAAAGATCACTTCCTACCCCCAACAACACAATGTCGGAACCATTCCTTACTGAACAGTACCGAACAAGATAACCCCGCGGTTGTAGCTAGCAACCGCCCACACAACCGAAATAAAAAGAGACATCTAGACAGGGGTGTATCTCGTCCTGCTTGGGCATGACCCACCTAACCTTGCTTCACATCCCCTGTTTTAGCCATTTTCGGTTGATGAGGCTTGAGGCTGCGATTACCTTTACAGAACATATGTCTTAGATCGCTCATCGTCCGCCTGACAATGTTCTGAAAGCATTCAATCCATACAAGTTTGTTCCGGGTTCGAACGAAACCGAAGGCATTATCTCGTTACACTCATTTTGGAATCACCCTTAGAGTCAACGACAATAACCCTTGCATTCTGAAAACACCATCTCGATCTCCACTTGAGATGCCACGACCTAACGTTTAATTTGGATCGATGTGGTTTTTGGATAATCATAAATGACACCCGATCTCGGTCTCATCGAAATCCAAATGCAATTTTAAGGACCAAGTTGTTTATTAGTTTTAAATAGTTTAATTCAACACTTTGGATTCACAAAACATTTATCACGGATAAATCATACACAGTCATCATAGATATATCAAGAGCATATCATAGAACATCACAGAATATCCCAAATAAATGTCACAAATCAGATATTCTACATACAGAACATTCATAAGCAATCATCTTTGATTCTTGTTGTAATTAATTCAAATTGAATCAATTACTGGAGAGTTAATTACTTAACCCTGCTTAATTAATCATTAATTATCAATTAATTACTAATTCCATTTCAAAATACTTAATTAATTAATCATTTTCTTAATCAATTATTAAATCTTAATTATTTAATTAATTACCCTTAATCATTAATTCATAACCTTAGTTATTGATTAATAAAACTTAATTATCCATTTATTAACCACTAATTGCTTCATTAATCAATTATTAATTCTTAATTAAATTACTTGATTAGTTGATTAATAATCCTACATTAATTAACTTACGTTGTTAATTCAAATTTATCAATCACTTAAACATTCATTAATCTCTAATTACGATTATACTTTAATTATTCTTAATTACTTAACTACTAATCATTCATTAATTAACTTAAGTAGTTAATTACCATTTATTTATCACTTAATCATTAAGTAATCCAAACTCTAATTAAAATTAAAAAGTTAATCATTCTTAATTACTTTCTAAAAATAATTTATTAATATTAATTATTCAACGTAATTAACATTTTATAAGTCTTCTTTAACTTTTTGAAAATCAATATATTACTAACTACAAACTTAAATATTAATAAATTTCATACTTAACTTGAAGTAATAATTAAGAGTTAAAAACATTGTTATGTATTAATTAAGATAATTAAAACTTATATTAAGTTTTTAACTTAAAACTATTAAACACTATTAAGTTTTACAGTTTTTAAAGCTTGATGAAAATCTGTTTACTTAACTTTACTTTTAAAATACAATACTGCAGTTTGAAGAAACCCGAGACTTCCCTCGTTAAAACTCGAGTAGCACTTCGAGTTACACATCTATATCACCCGAGACGTTCACCTGTATGCTCTTCTTCTTCTTCTTTCTTTTTTTTCTGTAGTTTAAGATTTAAACTAAGTTATAAATTTACGCATCAGGCAACTCACTCGAACTCGAATACAAACCCGAAGCAACCACCAAATTAACTCGAGCATCGACTCGAGATCGTACCCTCATCAACGACGCTGATACATCCTCCTACCGTACACGTGCACGGCGGCATGACTCGACTCCGGCGAACCCCACTATCATCAGCAATTCGCAAATCACACCAAAGCACGAAATCCAAACTCAAATCACCTAAAAAAATTTCAAAACGAAAAACAACAGTTCGACCGAAAAACTGAACCCAACCCAATCAATATGATCACCTCGCCATCGTCGCTCACTCCACCGAAGACGCCTAAAATTCAACCACACCACGAAAACACACCAAGCAACCATCCCCAAAGATTCGTGCAACTCGATCGCGTGTAGAAAATGAACTCATTGCATTTTGGACAAGAGTAAAAACTTGAACCCAAGCCCTAAATCAATCTCGTTCGACAAATTCTTGTATTGGAAAAATTATTCAACAATTTTCCCAACATCATAGATGTTCAAACATGCTTCAAAATAAATTTCAATATTTATTAATGATTCGATTGTCAGAAATTGAGAAAAATGCAAACTTTATTCAATTTCAAACTGCTCTTGAGATACTCAATTAAAAATCTTCGATTTTGTTTTAAAAATCATAAATCGAAGTAATAATTCAAGTTATCAACATGAATTAACTTTCTACATCAATTGAATTTATCAAATTATTATTTGATTTCCTGTAAACATGGTTTCCAGGGTTACTATTTTCCCAACATGCTTAAAACAAATTTAAAAATCTTGGTTTAGGTTTTAAACATCTTGTTTGTAAAAAAAACTCTAAACTTTCCATGATTAGATGACAATAGTTTAAGTTTTGAAGAAAATATACAACCTGTAACAACTACAGATAAGTATAGAGCAACACATAATATACACAGAATTATATCAAGGATCAAACAGATACAATACTATATAATAAATGAATCAACTTTACAGATTTTAATTAAACTTAAACATTAAAATTGATGTTTACTTACCTGAAAAATTGTAAACAGAGAACACTTTGATGTTTTTGAGAACCTGAAGTATGAAACTGTCTTGAGTTCTTGACCGTTCTTGTTTGAATTTGAGTTTAAGCTTTAAGAAATGAAGATGTTTATTATATTTTTTTTCTGGTTTTCTATGGTTTACTGAACGAACTAAAATGAAAATTGTATACATATATAGAAGAAAACAGATGTATAAAGGAAGGTATTAACTGGTACTGTTGTTTTCTTCTTCTGGCTTTGATTGATCAGATTTTTGTTAATATTTGAATTGACAAATTGCTGGCTGAGCTGATGGCTATAAATGCCTTGTTTACCAAATATGTTTACATATTATAATTATGTTTGCTGTAGATAGATATTTGTATGAAGACATACATTTAGCAGGTAGAAATATGTCTTGTGAATAAGATACTTTGTGTAAAGATGTTTGTTTTATCTGGTATTAATTCTAGCTTTCACCATATACATATATATACACTTGTCTGGTTTACTTTTTATACCTTGCTTATTTTTATACTTTGTTTTTATTCTATTCTATACTTTGTGTTTCACGTAAAATTGTTATAGTTGTTTATACACTTGTGTTTGTCGATTTCATGTTCTACTTAGTGCTTATTTTTATACTTTGTTCTTACAATTTTAAATCTATGTTGTATGCTTGCTTATTCATTTTAATTCTATTTGTATGTTAACTATCAATATTTAAATTAGATTCATATGTTTGACTTACATTTAATATTTATATTTTATATTGAGAGAGTTTGATTTTATTTTAAACATTATCATCCATATATATCTATTTACCAAATGTTAATAGGATAGAACATTTTAATTCTATTATATATGTAACAACCCTAGATTTTGATTGTAAATTTAAATTTGACTTTATTTCATTTCAAAATTATTTTAAATTTATTTTATTTGTTAAATTTCATCTCTAAATATTTCTAAAATGATGATAGAATTTTTCCAAAATTTACTGTATTTATTTCCTATTTTTAAAGGCTGTTTTCTAATTTTCTACTATTTTCTTCATATAAATTATATTTAATCAAATTATATTTATTTATTTTGTGAATGAATTTTTAATTTTATGTTATTATCTTTGTTATAATTATTTTTTCCAATTCCATATAATTTTTCTAAAATTTATTCTGTTATTTTCAAATTTTTCTAGACTAGTTTGCAGTTTTAAGCTATTTTCTTATTTTACCTTATGTAATTAATAAATATTTTTATATTTTGTTAAATTTTCGAAATTTTAACTGAAATGATTATTAGTTTCAGTAATTTAACCTTATATATCAATTAAAAGAAATTTGAAAGGGTTTTGACTTTTGGTTTTCAAGTGGCCCTTTATTTTCCAACCTTTCACATCCGTAACTTACTTTCGTCATCAATTAGCTTTTATTTTTCACTTCTTTCAGCCGACCAACCTTATTCTCATTCACATACAATATTTTTTCATTCCTCGAACTGAAAATTTTGGCCAAGCCTTCTCCTTTGATCAAAAAAAAGGGGTAAATGTTCTTCTTTTATATTGTTTACATTGTTTTTCTATTGATTTTTGCATTTGCTTTCAACTAGATGTGACCGGCCCCACCTCCTCCAGCAGCTAGGCCAACCCTACCACCTCTTAGATCGACCATCAACCACCCTATATCACCACCATGGCAGGCCGAGCACCCCTTGACACGAGATCCACCACCAAAGGTCACAAACCATCACTTTTGTGATCAAATCTAGCCTAGTTTGCTCCAACCACCTCCACCTTCCTTTTGCCACCACCACCATCACCACCACCAGGCCAGATCTAATCACCACCCTCTGCCACATCACTCACCATCACTTGGAGCCTCTGGCCATGCCCCATAGCCTCTGGCCAAACCAAGCTTTAGCAAAGAAATGATGTATTTGCCTTGATATTGCCTTGTAGTCGTAGATCCAAACACATACATCTTGCACCATCTTTTAAACCGTGTTAGGCTGAACATATGGGCTCAAGACCAAATCCAAATTCAACCCTTAATAGTACATTTCATACCTATAACTGAAGTATAGGAGGTTGAAAGCAAGTGCAATGATTTTGGATTGGTTTTATACAATTGTTTCGAGCATTGTTTATTGAATTTTAGGTTGAAATCTTATGTTGTTTGTAATTGTTTTATGAAAATAAATTGTGACGACTCGAAATTTTTGAGCGTTTAAAATTTGAATATTTAATTGATTTTAAATATTTAAAAGTTAATTTTAACTTGATTTACGAATATCACAATTTATTTGACAATTAAATTTATTGAATTAAACAATTTGAAATTGAGTAAAATATTGAATCTGGAATTTTATGCCTGTTAAAAATAATTTGAAGGCTTATTGAATTTATATTGATAACATTGAAGATAATATAAGTTTTAAAATTGAATTTAACGGTAATTTGTTCGGTTTTGAAATTTTATATCGTTTAAATTGAATTTAAATATAGCCTTCCGAGGCACAGTCTCGGAATTCGGCGAAACCAGTTTCATTGAGGCGGTAATATGGAATTATTATCGGATTTCAAATTTCGTATTGATTGGAGCTAGTGTGTGAGTGGACGATATAATAACGCGCTGGGAAAAATAATAATAAACTTAATTAATAATAATTTATTCAGTCAAGCTTCTCTTTTACGCCATCCTTTACTAGTTTAAACACGCTACCTATTCCTTTGTTCATATCAAGCTGTTCCTTTTCGTTCCTTCAAGAAGCAAACAGACGAAAAAAAAATCAGATAATGGCCGATGCTTCCATTTGAAATTAAATTTGATTTTATGGCCGAACAATTTACTTTCCGCAAATTTTTTTCTCCTCTTCCCAAATCATTCGTTCGCTCTTCCCAGACTCATCGACCTCTCCTCTGGCCATTACATCAACGCGACCTGCCCTAATCCCTTCTATCTGTATAATGGATGTCGCCGCCTCACTTCATTGAACACTTCCAAGTTCAACACTTCTACTTCACTTCAGATCCAGATTCAAAAACCATCAGTTAAAGAAAAGGGGGCCGAGCTTTTCAAGTGGATTTCGCATCTCTCGCGACGGTGGTTGTTAGGGCACGCATGCGGCATGGTTTGTCATGGCAGCGAGATGATTGGTGGAGTGCTTCGCGAGACCGTGGGGTTCCTCGTTCGCGTTCGAGCCTGGGGAGGTGGATTCATGTCAGTGCCGAGATTCGTACGAGTTGTTGAAGAGGCGGTTGTTAATGGCTGTAGTCGAGGACGCGACAACGATGGGAAAGAAGCAGGCTGCTCGTTTTGGATTTTGGTGGAAGGTATAAGATTTGATTTCAGTTCATTTTCGAATTGAGTTATATGTGTGTATAATTTCAAATGCAGTAAAGGAAAAAGTTTACAGAAAAAAAAAGTTATGAAGCTAATTTTAAATTTAATTCAAATAGCCGTAGATAGACAGTGAGGTGAAAAGAAAAAAAAAGTTATGTTTAATTGCAGTAAAACAGAAGATTTTATAAATATACATATATATAGGGATTTTGAATATTGAAAAGAAGTTATATAAATTAGATTTTAGATTTATGTACACAAGTTTTTAAGTAAATGAGGAAGTACATATATATATGTATGTAAACTTATCTATTTAAAAATATATATACACATGTCTTCACTAACTAGTTTATTGTTAATAATGTATGATGAAGATATTAACTTGTTGAATTCTTTTAGATACTAAAAATATTTTATAACAAGGAAATCAGCTTAAATTTAAATTATTAGTCTGGGATAAAAGCATTGAATAATTAAATTTATATACGAAAAATTTAATGGTCGATTTATTCGGACGTTAATAAAAATCATCTAATGTTTATTCAAGGTCTAAATCGGGAAGAAATCAAGCTGGATTGAAATGGATGCTAATAAAGTAAAAGGTGAGTTAATCTCACTCAGTTAGATTTAAATTTAAATTTAAATGATTAAATTTAAACAATTGGTTGAATGGATGAATTGATTGATTATATTATAGTATATACTACATCTTGGAATGTTTGATTTATATTGTGCCATAGTATGGTATAATTTGGAATTGATTTATTATATTGTGCTACTATCTGTGGATGCAGGGAAAACAGGTTGGAGGGATCCAACTGGATCCCTCAACATATATTTAAGTTAGTTATTACCCTCTGCTGTGATTATTTGATATTTTATGATAAATGATATTGGGATAGTGAATGCTATGTCTTAATTGATATAATTGGGTATAATGAATTATCAAAATATATAAATTGGATTTTGGAAAGAAAATAAAAGAAGTGGATTCGTAAGTAAAATAATTTATAGAAATTTAAATAAATTTAGGAATGAATTGGAAAGGTAATAAAGTGACTTTAAATTTTTAATAAAAATGGGAGGGAAATGTAAATAAACAGAAAGTTAATGAAACTTAAACCTCAATGTTATTGTTTAAAAGAACAAAACATTTATTTTAAAATTTAGCATTTAAATTATTTAAGAAGAATAAAGTCCATAATTAATGAATTTTGAGATAAGCTGATAAGTAAAGAAATTTATTTCAAATGGAATAAATTGGAAGTCAATCTGGAAAATTAATCTAAGTAATTGAGATTGAGAAATTCTCCCTGGATAACCCGGTACGTTTTCAAAATAAATTTTAAATATAAACTAAAAGCTTTAAAGTTGTTTAAGAAGGTATGTTTGAAAAACCTATTATTTCTAAATATTTAAACTATAAAAGTAAGTATTTCCTTAAATCTATTATAGCAGTAATCATTTAAAGAGTGACTTGGTATATTGTTTTTTTTAAAAAGGTGGAAATCTAGTTTTATATTTTATTAAGTAATCTTATTTTCAAATATATTCAAATAGTATGTATTTTTAACAAATTATTAAAGTAATTTTAACTTGAATGTTTTAAAGTATATTTTTAAAAGTAAAGTGTTTCAAATTAATTTAGAAAAGCTAGTTTTTGCTTGGTGATTTCAGAGGAGATAGAAAATATTTGGGAAAGTTTATCCTGAATAGAGGGATGGTTTTGAAACTGTTTTCAAAGGGTTGAAAATAGAATTTATCTTGTGAGGATAATTTGAGGTAAATAAATAATTTGGGAAATTATTTATTGGTTGATGGTTGTTTTGTGAATATAATTGATAGTTAAATAACCGACTATCAATATTGGACAAACACGCTGATCGTTTCGAAGAGACCGGGATCGAGATTTATTTCTCGAAAACCACTTCGATCCGGTTTGTATGTTTCGTGTAAACGATTTGGATTCGAAGATGGAGCATTGGAGTGCAAGGGCTAGTCGCTACTAATCCTGAGGATATTTCCAAAATGGATGAAGTAGGAATAGTGCATTCGGTTCCGTTCGAACCTGGGACGGACTTGTATGGATGAATGCTTGCGAAAACATCGTCAGGTGGACGATGGGCATTCTAAGGGATATATTCTAAAAGGTAACGCTTAGCCTCAAGCCTCATCAAATGGGAATGGCTGAAAATCAGGGGATATGCGGCAAGGCTTCGTGGGTAGCCCCCACTAGAGGGTGAGGTCATCCCTGTCTAGATGTCCCTTTATTTCGGCTTAGTGGGCGGTTGCTGATTTCAACCGCGGGGTGATCTTGCTCGGGACTGTCCAGCAAGGGATGGTTCCGGTCTTGTGTTGCAGGGGAGTTAGGGTGGCTCCTTGGTACGCTGATCTAGACCAGGTACTGTGACAGGTGGTACCCCAGTGCCTAGCCATTTGTTGGAATCCATTTTCCCTACGCGCCCGTACGGTTTTGATTGTGCCCAACTATTGCTGAAACGTGAGATGCAAGCATTTCAGCTAGATTCTATTTACTTTCTATAGACACTATTATAATATCAGAGGATTTCTATAAAAATGTTTTAGCTATCGTAAGGTAAAAACCCGACATGTTTATTTGTGTCGTGGTCTTACGAGATGCTTTTGTTTTCAAAGGATTTTGAAACTTTAATAAGCAATTGGGTGTGATTTTCTCACGCTGGTATTCCAGACTGACTCGGGTATTATTTAACTGTAATGCTCGGGTCAGACCGAGTATTATAGGATACAGGAAATGCTGTGGAGCTCAGGAGACGAGCTGGATGACGACACGTACTCTCGTACTTGTTTATATATATATATATATATATATATATATTCCGCTGTATTGAGTTGCTATGTATTCATTTGTATGATATTGATGTTGAGCTGTGATTGATGTACTCTGATGATGTAATATATAAACAGATATATTTGATTTTTGAGTAAAGATCATTTATTATCTATTATATTTTATTCCGCTGCGATGGTTAGATTCTGATGTTGATTTTGTTTTCTCTTCTTCTACCTCTTCTTCTTTAACCCAAATGGTTCGTATTTCTGTACAACTTGAGTTGATTTAGGTAGAACAGTGTTGACTCAAGGGGTACGGATTTGCGGGTTGTTACACTTGGTATCAGAGCATAGGTTGGTGATAACCTTGGCTCTGGTGGGAAATTACTCATTTAAAATAGAGTCCGTAGTACTCTATAATGAGTTTGAGCGTATAAATAAATATGAGAGCGTATTTGTTAGTGAATATAAATTGTTTTAATATTGTGTTGATTGGTTTATTGAGTGGCATATGAACCTTCGTCGGCACAGTCCGTACAACTGTATCGAAGGGGTTTCTAAACATTTGAATAGAACAATTAACATGATATTGTTTTAAATGTGGGTGAATGAAATAATTTTACCCAAAAATATATTTTGATATAAATAAAAAGTTTTGAAAACTATTTAGCCAATATATGATTGCTTGGATGTTAGAAATGATGATATTAAGGTATTATCATTGTTAAGTGAATTTAACTAGAAATTGAAAGTATAACCATGGTTTAAGGGAATAAATTCATTATAAAATGAAATCCATAAGTATGAGTCATAAATGAAATTTATAAATTGAAATATAATCAAATAAGAATTTGTATGAGCATAAGCTATGCAAATGAATTATAGTAAACTTGATTTAAGCAGGATTTGGAAATTTAAAACCCGGAGATTTCGAAAGTGTTTTGAAGATAAATAATAGCACAATTGTTATGGTGATGTTTCTGAAAGGAAATTGTTATAAATGGATTTTGGAAGAAATATTGCATTGAAATCACTTGGATTATTGGAAAATAATTCTAATGATGACGGCCGCATCATCAGTATTCATTTTCGAATTTCTAAGTGAAGAAATGCTACCAAATTGATTTTGTTTAGTACAGCAAGTTGTTTTTGAAATTCCAAAGGAAATTTGTTGGGAATAAAACCAGGGTTTTGAGAAGTGTGATTTTGAAATGTTGGATATTTCAAAATAATTTGAAATCAAAAGCCGGGTGTATAAAATTATAATGAGATAAGTTGTAAGCTTATAAATTGAGATGATTTTGAAATCAGAAATGGAATATAAGCTTTGAAGGTTGAAATTTAAATTTAAAGTGAAAAGTTGAAAATGAAATTAACTTGGATTTGGAAATAAAAATTTGACTGGATTGGAATTAATTGAATAAGCTAAAATAATATCTAGTTGTATTCGAATTAAGTTGAAATCGAATTGAGTTACATAAATCCGAGTTAAAGTAAAAATTGAATTGGAATAAGAATTCAATTTAATTAATGAATGGAATTAAATTCTTACCTGGATAACTGGAAAATAAGTTGGATAAGAAATAAATTGGGTAAGAGTTAGATTGAGTTAAATAAATCAAAATAGCATATAAAAGAATTAAAAATGCATGGAATAAAATAGGCTTGAGTTAAAAATAAAAGATGAATATATTCAAGCTTATGATGAAATAGAATTGTATAAAAACGATAAGTTATGACTTATTAAATTGAAAATGGAATACAAAGCCCAAATTTAATATTTTGATGAATTGAAAAATAAAAAGGAAATCCAAACTTGAATTATAAAACACATTGAACTTAAGAAGATCAAATGAAGTGATATTTTGGAAATAAAATCAAGTATTGTGCTATAAAAGGGAGAGAACTAGTTTGTTAATAAATTAGTTAATGAAATTGAATTGTGAGTTTATGATGAGGTTTGAAAATAAAACTCAAGTTATCATTAAATTCGACTTACGTTGTCGATGAAGGAAATATAATTGAAAGTGGCCTTGCAATTAATTAATTGATTTGTGAATAAAATTGCAATGTAAGTTAATAAATTGGATGGTAAATTAAAGGTGAATAATAGAATCAGAACTTAAGTTATTAATTAAAATTAGACTTGAAGTGTTAACAAATTAAATATTATTGGGAATGTATCAAATTAAAAAAAAATGTAAATGGGTTAAAATAGCAATGGTTTGATTATGCAAATAAAATTCAAATAAGTGAAGATAACCTGGAAATCAGCCAGGTAATAAATGGAATGAGTTGAATCTGGAAAGTTAAATTTTATAATAACCAATCAAATGAAATTTGCAGATTTAAATTGGGATTGGATTAGAATAAAATCAAGTTAAATTGAAAAGAGAAAATTTACTTGTAAAATGAAAATGAGTTTAAGTGTAAAATTTGAATAGATTGAGGTTAATGGACTTAAGCTAAATGAATGAAGGAAAGTTGAATTGAATTCAACTTAAAAACCAAGTTTAAAGATATTGGATGGAATTTAAACCAAGTAAAAATAAATTTGGATCTGAATAAAATTTGGTAGGTTGTAAATAATATTTAAGGAAATAAAAATTCACAATGGATTGAGTGGATAAACTAATTATATTGAATAAATGAATGGATGTGATAAATAAGAACCCAATAGAGCATGGCTTAAATAAGTTGAGAAATGGTTATTGAATGATATGGCTTGGTTGTTTTGAGCTAAATAAAATAGTTTGGAATAAACTAACATGGAATGAGATGTAAATAAATGGATTGTAAATGAACTCTAATGGAATGTGTCGAGCTAAATAAATGATTGTGGATGGATTAAAATAAATAGGAAATTTAATTGGTAATGGAGATGAACCTAAATTGTTATTAGTTCTGAATAAACCAGATTGGTTAATAAAATGAAATGCGGGGAGAATGAGGATATGTGGATTGTGAATAAATTTAAAATGGAATAGAATTTGGTAAAATTGAGTTGAAATCCATTTAAATTGGTTATAAACATAAATACTTATTTATTCACATAAATCTCGTCAAATTGCAAAGAATAAATTGTTATTGAATGTAAATAAAAATTATTAAAATGCCTTGGATGGATAGGAGTAAATAAATTGGTTTTGACAACTATTGAATTAAATATGAGTTCAGTTTGTTTAAAAAAATAAATTAAATGTAAGTAATTGAGTTTTAAACCATTCAAATTGAATGGAGATGGTTTGTAAATAAGTTGAAACAGTTGAATTAACTTGGAAACTATATAAATAGCTTACGGAAAATGTTTGGTATGCGTTTCTTTTAGAATTCATATGTTTTAACTATTACAAATAAGTGATATGCTGTTAAACTTCATATATTTGGCACTTACATGTTTAAATTGAGTAAGTACAGGTATCCGGGAGCCGTGTGCCTGGATTTGGATTGCATTAACTGCTAAATAAATAAGCTGTTTGCTTAAAAATGCTAAAGAAGGTACGCCTACGCAATAAAAATAGGATATATGAACTGTTTTTGGTTTTTCCGACCGTGTGGGTCGATGTATATATATTTATCTCTTTTGTCAAATTGCAAAAGCTCCTCCGTACAAAGGGGACTCTGCCAAAAAATTTCAGAAATTTTGGGAGTTAGAAATTTTTTGAAAATTTTGAAAAAGTTTGTTAACGACAAATCAATTTTTTTTTTAAAAAAACTGAAAATTGAAATAAATTAGTAAATGAAACTAATTAAAATAATGACATAAATTAGTTATAAATGAAAAATAAAAAGTTTAGAGTTGAAAATAAATTGAATTCATATGGAAATGAAAGAATTAATTTGAATAGGAATGGATATAAACTAATGTGGTGAGATGAAAATGAATATAAGAAACATATCAAATATTTAGGTTAACTTGAGTAAGGAATGGTGAATTTCTTAATTGGAAATTGTCAATATCAATATATTCCAAGTTAATATTTGGATAAATAGATATTGGCGTTTTGTGAAAAAGTCGATGAATTGTTTTGGGATGTTGTGATTGGATATTAGTGCTAAGCAGGTTATGCAGGTATTATAAAGGAAAAAGAAAATTTGGGTTTGATATCAAAAGATAAAGTTTGAATTGCCCGACAAAAGGTATGTATTTTAAATTTGGTATGAAATTTGATTGGGATTTGGATTGAGCCACTTGGCTTTTTGTTTTCTTTTTGGATTTGGGAGGCCGTAGTGCCATTTTTGTAGTTGTACCGAGTCAGCCGCGCAAAGGAGACGCTGGCAAAAGTTTTCGGGAATTTAGAGAGTTAGAAAAATTTTGAGAAAATTTTGATTATTCAAAATTGGTTTTATGGTTAAAACTTAAATGGTAGGGCAAATAAGATTGTTTGCAATCTAGGGAAAGGTTTGGACAGTTAATAAGAATAATAATGGGCCTTTTGTAAAAAGATAATTGGTAAGAATGTTGAATTGTTTGGTTTTGAGGAAAAGTAAACGGGTGTTGGATCATTCTTCATAACTAGTAATTTCGGGGACGAAATTCTTTTAAGGGGGGAGGAATGTGACGACCCGAAATTTTTGAGCTTTTAAAATTTGAATATTTAATTGATTTTAAATATTTAAAAGTTAATTTTAACTTGATTTACGAATATCACAATTTATTTGATAATTAAATTTATTGAATTAAACAATTTGAAATTGAGTAAAATATTGAATCTGGAATTTTATGCCTGTTAAAAATAATTTGAAGGCTTATTGAATTTATATTGATAACATTGAAGATAATAGAAGTTTTAAAATTGAATTTAACGGTAATTTGTTTGGTTTTGAAATTTTATATCGTTTAAATTGAATTTAAATATAGCCTTCCGAGGCACAGTCTCGGAATTCGACGAAACCAGTTTCATTGAGGCCGTAATATGGAATTATTATCGGATTTCAAATTTCGTATTGATTGGAGCTAGTGTGTGAGTGGACGATATAATAACGCGCTGGGAAAAATAATAATAAACTTAATTAATAATAATTTATTCAGTCAAGCTTCTCTTTTACGCCATCCTTTACTAGTTTAAACACGCTACCTATTCCTTTGTTCATATCAAGCTGTTCCTTTTCATTCCTTCAAGAAGCAAACAGAAGAAAAAAAAATCAGATAATGGCCGATGCTTCCATTTGAAATTAAATTTGATTTTATGGCCGAACAATTTACTTTCCGCAAATTTTTTTTCCTCTTCCCAAATCATTCGTTCGCTCTTCCCAGACTCATCGACCTCTCCTCTAGCCATTACATCAACGCGACCTGCCCTAATCCCTTCTATCTGTATAATGGATGTCGCCGCCTCACTTCACCGAACACTTCCAAGTTCAACACTTCTACTTCACTTCAGACCCGGATTCAAAAACCATCAGTTAAAGAAAAGGGGGCCGAGCTTTTCAAGTGGATTTCGCATCTCTCGCGACGGTGGTAGTTAGGGCACGCGTGCGGCATGGTTTGTCATGGCAGCGAGATGATTGGTGGAGTGCTTCACGAGACCGTGGGGTTCCTCGTTCGCGTTCGAGCCTGGGGAGGTGGATTCATGTCAGTGCCGAGATTCGTACGAGTTGTTGAAGAGGCGGTTGTTAATGGGTGTAGTCGAGGACGCGACAACGATGGGAAAGAAGCAGGCTGCTCGTTTTGGATTTTGGTGGAAGGTATAAGATTTGATTTCGGTTCATTTTCGAATTGAGTTATATGTGTGTATAATTTCAAATGCAGTAAAGGAAAAAGTTTACAGAAAAAAAAAGTTATGAAGCTAATTTTAAATTTAATTCAAACAGCCGTAGATAGACAGTGAGGTGAAAAGAAAAAAAAAGTTTTGAATATTGAAAAGAAGTTATATAAATTAGATTTTAGGTTTATGTACACAAGTTTTTAAGTAAATGAGGAAGTACATATATATATGTATGTAAACTTATCTATTTAAAAATATATATACACATGTCTTCACTAACTAGTTTATTGTTAATAATGTATGATGAAGATATTAACTTGTTGAATTCTTTTAGATACTAAAAATATTTTATAACAAGGAAATCAGCTTAAATTTAAATTATTAGTCTGGGATAAAAGCATTGAATAATTAAATTTATATACGAAAAATTTAATGGTCGATTTATTCGGACGTTAGTAAAAATCATCTAATGTTTATTCAAGGTCTAAATCGGGAAGAAATCAAGCTGGATTGAAATGGATGCTAATAAAGTAAAAGGTGAGTTAATCTCACTCAGTTAGATTTAAATTTAAATTTAAATGATTAAATTTAAACAATTGGTTGAATGGATGAATTGATTGATTATATTATAGTATATACTACATCTTGGAATGTTTGATTTATATTGTGCCATAGTATGGTATAATTTGGAATTGATTTATTATATTGTGCTAATATCTGTGGATGCAGGGAAAACAGGTTGGAGGGATCCAACTGGATCCCTCAACATATATTTAAGTTAGTTATTACCCTCTGCTGTGATTATTTGATATTTTATGATAAATGATATTGGGATAGTGAATGCTATGTCTTAATTGATATAATTGGGTATAATGAATTATCAAAATATATAAATTGGATTTTGGAAAGAAAATAAAAGAAGTGGATTCGTAAGTAAAATAATTTATAGAAATTTAAATAAATTTAGGAATGAATTGGAAAGGTAATAAAGTGACTTTAAATTTTTAATAAAAATGGGAGGGAAATGTAAATAAACAGAAAGTTAATGAAACTTAAACCTCAATGTTATTGTTTAAAAGAATAAAACATTTATTTTAAAATTTAGCATTTAAATTATTTAAGAAGAATAAAGTCCATAATTAATGAATTTTGAGATAAGCTGATAAGTAAAGAAATTTATTTCAAATGGAATAAATTGGAAGTCAATCTGGAAAATTAATTTATGTAATTGAGATTGAGAAATTCTCCCTGGATAACCTAGTATGTTTTCAAAATAAATTTTAAATATAAACTAAAAGCTTTAAAGTTGTTTAAGAAGGTATGTTTGAAAAACCTATTATTTCTAAATATTTAAACTATAAAAGTAAGTATTTCCTTAAATCTATTATAGCAGTAATTATTTAAAGAGCGACTTGGTATATTGTTTTTTTTAAAAAGGTGGAAATCTAGTTTTATATTTTATTAAGTAATCTTATTTTAAAATATATTCAAATAGTATGTATTTTTAACAAATTATTAAAGTAATTTTAACTTGAATGTTTTAAAGTATATTTTTGAAAGTAAAGTGTTTCAAATTAATTTAGAAAAGCTAGTTTTTGCTTGGTGATTTCAGAGGAGATAGAAAATATTTAGGAAAGTTTATCCTGAATAGAGGGATGGTTTTGAAACTGTTTTCAAAGGGTTGAAAATAGAATTTATCTTGTGAGGATAATTTGAGGTAAATAAATAATTTGGGAAATTATTTATTGGTTGATGGTTGTTTTGTGAATATAATTGATAGTTAAATAACCGACTATCAATATTGGACAAGCACGCTGATCGTTTCGAAGAGACCGGGATCGAGATTTATTTCTCGAAAACCACTTCGATCCGGTTTGTATGTTTCGTGTAAACGATTTGGATTCGAAGATGGAGCATTGGAGTGCAAGGGCTAGTCGCTACTAATCCTGAGGATATTTCCAAAATGGATGTAGTAGGAATAGTGCCTTCGGTTCCGTTCGAACCTGGGACGGACTTGTATGGATGAATGCTTGCGAAAACATTGTCAGGTGGACGATGGGCATTCTAAGGGATATATTCTAAAAGGTAACGCTTAGCCTCAAGCCTCATCAAATGGGAATGGCTGAAAATCAGGGGATATGCAGCAAGGCTTCGTAGGTAGCCCCCACTAGAGGGTGAAGTCATCCCTGTCTAGATGTCCCTTTATTTCGTCTTAGTGGGCGGTTGCTGATCCTAACCGCGGGGTGATCTTGCTCGGGACTGTCCAGCAAGGGATGGTTCCGGTCTTGTGTTGCAGGGGAGTTAGGGTGGCTCCTCGGTACGCTGATCTAGACCAGGTACTGTGACAGGTGGTACCCCAGTGCCTAGCCATTAGTTGGAATCCATTTTCCCTACGCGCCCGTACGGTTTTGATTGTGCCCAACTATTGCTGAAACGTGAGATGCAAGCATTTCAGCTAGATTCTATTTACTTTCTATAGACACTATTATAATATCAGAGGATTTCTATAAAAATGTTTTAGCTATCGTAAGGTAAAAACCCGACATGTTTATTTGTGGCGTGGTCTTACGAGATGCTTTTGTTTTCAAAGGATTTTGAAACTTTAATAAGCAATTGGGTGTGATTTTCTCACGCTGGTATTCCAGACTGACTCGGGTATTATTTAACTGTAATGCTCGGGTCAGACCGAGTATTATAGGATACAGGAAATGCTGTGGAGCTCAGGAGACGAGCTGGATGACGACACGTACTCTCGTACTTGTTTATATATATATATATATTCCGCTGTATTGAGTTGCTATGTATTCATTTGTATGATATTGATGTTGAGCTGTGATTGATGTACTCTGATGATGTAATATATAAACAGATATATTTGATTTTTGAGTAAAGAT
This sequence comes from Allium cepa, assembly GCA_030765085.1. Lineage (NCBI taxonomy): Eukaryota > Viridiplantae > Streptophyta > Magnoliopsida > Asparagales > Amaryllidaceae > Allium > Allium cepa. Next base: position 926,748,452 of record CM060941.1, read on the forward strand.
CATTTATTATCTATTATATTTTATTCCGCTGCGATGGTTAGATTCTGATGTTGATTTTGTTTTCTCTTCTTCTACCTCTTCTTCTTTAACCCAAATGGTTCGTATTTCTGTACAACTTGAGTTGATTTAGGTAGAATAGTGTTGACTCAAGGGGTACGGATTTGCGGGTTGTTACATAAATTCAAGGTGTATAGCTTTGGCTCTCCACTCTCGAATCGCTATTGTGTTGTCGTGCCTTCATTTTGTCAGTATTGTGTGTTTGGTGTCAATCTCCAGTTTTGAACAGATGAGTTATTCTCACCAGACAATATATATATATATAACTAGTGAATTGACCCCTGTGAATCTGTAAAATGCATTATCATGTTATATCTGCTATATTATGATTATATGATGTTCACCCATGCTTAAACACCTGTTATTACATTTGTTACTGTTATATTATGCTGTTCTGTTATTTTTATCATTTTATCACACTGCAAGTTCCCTTTAGATTAGAATCATTATGGGTTGAAATGATACATACCAGAATGGACTTTAGAATAAGGAAAAATCGTTATGGGCTGAAATGATAGGCCTGAATGATTTTCAATTTATTTCATTTACTTGGGACTGCGGGTTTGAAATGATAAAACCCGTATTTTTCTTTGTAAATTACGGGGTGAAATGATATATTACCCGTATCACTTTTCCTAGTGTATAAAATTATATACAGACCCGTAGTAAATATATGATTTTCTAAAATTTTTAAAATTATTTTAGAAATGTAAATATTAAAATATTTTGGTTTAGATCTAATTAAAAATGATTTTTATAAAATATTATTGATTTTCTGAATAATTATAAGTGAAATAAAATAATGAAAAGTTAGAAAATTTTGAATGTAAGTTATTTTGCAAAATTTGATTTAATTATAGTTGGACATTAATTTGAATATGAAATTATGAGAAATTTATGATAATTTGAATTTAAATTTAAAATGATTTTATACCATATTAATGATTTTTAATAAAGTTGAAATGGGAAATGAATGAATATTTAAGTTGAGATTTTGAAATATAACTAAAATTGGAAATTTATGAAATTGACATAAAAGTGAATTTTTAGTTAAGTAAATAAAAATAAAACTAAGTTATATTTGAGAATTTGAATTTAAGTGTTAAGTTGAAATTTAATGTAATGAATTTAAAATTGAAGGTTGCAATGTAATAAGTGAATTAGTATTAAATATGAATTTTAAATGGAAATTTAACTTTATGTAATCATGAAATTAAGGAAAATTAAATGGTGTTTATAAAAGTAAAAATGTGTGATTTTATAAGTTAAAAGTGATTTAAAGAAAAATATAATTGTTGTGAAATTATATTGAAATTTGAAGTTAATTAACTGCATTTTTGAAATGCTATTATATCCAATATAAATGATAATACAACATCTGCAAATGCTGTAGTTGATAAGTGAACTAAATATCTAAATTGAATTTAAGGCTATTATAGCATTTTTTAAATGCTATAATTGTTGGATTAAACAAAGTTTTCTTTGAAACTAATGTAATCTATTACAAGATTTTAAACGCTGTCTTTTGTTAAATTGAACTGTTTTGAATATAACTTTCTATAGCATTTTCCAAATGCTGCGAAAGTTGAATTTTCACCATTTTGATAAAATTAAGCGAATAAATGAACTTTGGAAGTTGAAAATTTTGGAATTTTAATAATTTAATTTTTATATGTAATAACTTCATTTTTAAATGATTTAAATGAAGTAATTTGTTTGGAATTGAACTATTTTGAAATGTGAATTGAAATGGTATTTTTAAATTGAATAAAAATGAATATGTTTTTCAAATGAAATGATAAGTTTGATATTTTGAAATGGATTTGAAATGATATTGGATTTTGAGAAATAAATACCATTTTTAAATTATAACTATGGGTTATAATAACGATGGGTTGTTAAAGAGACCGGGATCGGATATGGACATACTCTCTATCGATACCGAAAACCACTTTAACAACTGTTTACGTGGTGGAGATTCCAGAATGAAGTAGGATGGTGACGATGTTCCTAAGGTACTTTACGTGGACCTAACTCCCATGAGTTAGCTTAAGGTGGCTAAAATAGGAGAGATCTCGGGTCAAAGGAGGTAGCACCCCTGGACTGGACACACTTCTTCGATACCATTCTAATACTGTTGTGATTGATTGGGCGCACCCCTTGATTTTGGAGTGTTGTTCTGGGTGGGCGTAGTGGCTGCTACGTTACCACCAGCCCGTGTGCGTAATTGGTATATCTACCCTAGCATTGCCTTGTGTGCCGTGTCACCTACCATATCGAGCCTTTACTACGAGTTTGTTTTTCTCCCGTAGCCCATGGAGTATTTAGGGTAGTCTCTCGGAGATATGCTGATACTGAATGGACTACTGGGACTATTATGTGTGAAGGGTGATATGGGTAGCTCGGAACGCTATTTAGAAGTATGTTTATTTTACTGTAGACATTATTATAATAGCGAAATATTACTATATAGTAAATAGTTTGACGGATCCCTAGAGGATGGGCGGTCCCAGGCATCCTTTAAGTTACTTGTATCTTTATTACAGTTCACTTGAGTTGGTTTACATTATATAAGTATATTGTCCTCACTCGAGTGTTTTGTGTTTTGCTTTACGCTCGGGTCAGCCTGAGTATTCACAGCTTTGGATTCTCTTTCTGGAGCTGGTCTTTGCTGGAGATTCTGCTTATCTACATATTTATCTACTTCTGTTTCAGCTGTTCTAGTTTATCTCTTGTATTAGTGAACTTCTATGTATTTGGGATTTCTATTATGTTATTTTCAGACTGTATTATGTATTTTGTTTGAGACTCTGTTGTAGTAGCTTCATGAACTACTATGTATTTTTATATTCCGCTGCGAGTTATTCTGCTTGCTCTGTGTTTGTGATTCTGTATATTTAATTTTATTTGCTCCAAATTTATTTACAATCTGTTATTTCGCATCATTCAAGTCTGACATGTATGGATTATTGTCGATTTGAATGGCACGAAATTGGGGTTGAAAGATTTTATTGTAAATATTATTAAGAGATTTATTTTAAATTTCCAAAATCAAATTTCTTTTTAAAAAAAAAAATACAAATCATATAAACAAATGGTAATTATTCCAAAAGTCATATTCATTTTAAAATGATAAGTTCACTTTCTATTTAATTAGATTAAATATTTATCAAAATAATACGGCCAAAATCCAGGGTCGTTACATTCCTCCCCCCTTAACAGAATTTCGTCCCTGAAATTTAAAACAAAAGATAATTCAAAAGCTGTTATACCAACCATTCAAACATATATATCATTCATGCATTAGCAAACAACCAAACAATTTTTCCTAACAAACATCACTAACTATCTGGACACAAATCCGGATAATCCTTCCTAAAACTATCCAGAGGTTTCCAGGTACAATCTTTGGGATCCTCGCTCCACTGCACTTTGACAAGCTTAACTATCTTACTCCTGAGTTGCCTCTCGTCTTGATCAACAATCCGAACTGGATTCCTGACCACAATCAAATTTGGCTCGACCTCCGAATTTTCCTGGACTATTGGTTCTACAACTAATGATGGATCATGAACAAATTTCCTTAGATAGGATACATGGCATACATTATGAATTCCAGACATCCGTTCTGGCAATTCAACTCTATAAGCTACAGCTCCAATCCTTTCCAATATCTGAAATGGTCCAATATATCTCGGGGTAAGTTTTCCCGTCTTTTCGAGTCTAACAGTTCCTTTAATCGGAGAAACTTTGACAAAAAAATCACCAATCTCAAATTCCAATTGTCTTCTTCTCATATCTGCGTACTTCTTTTGACGGTCCTGAGCGACTCTCATCCTTCTTGATAAGCTCAACTTTAGCAGATGCTTCACGAATCAAATCTGGCCCAAGCACAAGATGATTTTTCGACTCTATCCAACAGGATGGGGATCTACACGGTCCTCCATATAAAGCTTCATAAGGAACCATCTTAATACTTGCCTGATATATGTTATTATAGGAGAATTCCACCAAATGAAGATGGTCTTCCCAAGATTCATCAAAATCCAAAACAAAAGCTCGCAGCATATCTTCTAGAATTCTGTTCAGTCTCCGTCTTTCCATGTAACAACCCGGGGTTTTGTAACAATTAATTATCGTCGTTAGGGGATTAAATTGTTAGCTAATTGCTATTGAGAGTTTTAAGCAGTTGAAATTCTTTTAAAAAATTTATTAAAAGAGTTATGCAGGCTTTATTTTGGCCCACGTTTTTATTCTGGGTGATGTATTGTATCAAGGCAGAGACCCGATCCCCCTTCATTCATTCGTTCGAAAACCCTAAGCAAAAACAAATGAAAAAAATGGCAGCTTCAATTCTTCGTTGCTTGCTAGTTTTGAAATCAGGGCTTCATGTTGAAGTAGCCGGCTTTTGTCGATTCGATTGATGCTGCTTGGATTTCATTCTCCGTTTGATTATATTGCTCGCGACTGCTTCAATTTGTCGAAAAAGGCGAGTGATTTCTCACTCACATCTTCAAGTCAATCTCGTTTATTCGTGAATTTCGTTGCTTGATTTCTTGGCTACCACTGCTTTGAATTTTAGTGATTTCTGATTGCTCGATTGCCGTTCCATGACTTTTGAACTTGTGTGTATTTTGGCTTGATTCGAATTCTTTGACAATCACGGCTTTGATCTGTATTTGTTCGAACTTGCCTTGGTTATTGATTTTGGCCTCTATGTCACTAAGCTTTTTTGATTTGGAACTTCATCATTTTGTTGCTCCTTAATGTTCTGACCTCCACTATATGCTGCACCATTGTTATATGTATTTTGGGCCTGGTCTTTGATGTCGAGGCAGCTGCACTATTGCTTGTTCCATTATGTAGTAGCTGTTTCACTGGTGCATCCCTTCTTTGTTGACATGTGCATTGCCTTCACTGGTCTTGCATGTGGTCTTCTTATGTTGCAAGTGTTCATGTACCTTTTTGTGTCTGTATCATATTTGAGATTGCTCATTGAGCTACTGTGGCCTTCACTTGATATTGTCACAGATCTGTACACTTAAATTGGTTCATTAGGGTTTGTTTATTCATATAGTTTGGTTTCACTTTTTGAGACAATTTGCATGTCTTGTACCACTTGTGTCTGCACTTTGTTAACCTATCTTGTGCAGTTGCATTCTGGTCTTGCTTGCATTATTCATTTCCCAGTTGCATACATGTTGACTTCGTATATTTTGCCACTCCAAGTCTGAGTGTTATTCATGCATCCTGATGAGCATTCGTACATGAAGTACATGTCGACTTTGCTTGTTGCCTGGTTGACATGAACGGACTGTCCAGTCTTTATTGTTTTGAGTTTCACTGCCTGGTTGTTGATGCCACTGTTGTGCTACCGTATCTATGAACTTTTCTGAGATCTTTGCCATTGTTGCCTCGGGTTTGAGCTTTGCTTGTTTTGGAGTTTCAGGCCTGTAGCATTATGTTGACTCTGTTTCTGTCGAAAAATATTTGATGTGCTCATTTTTAACTTGTACCTGTGTTGAATCCATCTGATAGCTCGGGTTTGACCTTGTGCTCGTTTGTGAATTTCATTGTGCATTCATGTGCACTTTGTTCATTTGATGATTACTGGATGGATGTCGTGCTTGCTGTTGCAGTTCCATCTGGTTCGTTTTCATTTGAGTTAAAGCCATTTGCTTCTGATTCATTGATCTTTTGCCTATTTCATTACTGTAGTGGCGAGGCACTGCACGCGAGCGCATACTGCAGCCAAACCAGTATTGACTTTTTAAGTGATATTTCAATTGTTTGAATTGTTTCGTGTGTTCAATTCAATATTTTGATATTGTATTTTGATTAGGTTTAATTTGATCATTTTGTGATATCTAATTATCTACTGGATAATTAGATTATGTGTTTTCTAACTATCGTATCGATAATTAGATTTTGTTGTTTATGCTGTTTCACTGGCTAGGGTTCCGCTTTGGCCACTTGTTGTTTATTGTTGTTTAGGCAATTCTGGTTTTTTCTAAACTATCTTCATTGATAATCCTTTTATTTATCTTTGATGATGATTTGGCTTTGCTGATTCGCTGTTTATTGCTGTTTCATGTTATATCTACTGTTATCCAATTCCATTATTGAAGGATTGGATAGGTGAGATTTTATTGTAACGGTCGTCTATTTGATTATTTAATTATTATTGCTTCCGTGCATTAATAACTAAGTTTGAACTAGACTGACCCGCGTATTATTTTCTTTTGAATTTAATACTCAGGCCAGACTGAGTTATTTCAGGTAGTTGATATCTTGCTTTGGGTTGCTAATTGAGCTATGAAGTCTCTTCATATCTTTTGGAGTAGTCGTTGTCATTTCATAGGATGATATGTATTCATGTATATTATATATAGTAATGTACTTGTATATGTAACTTCCAATGTCGACAGTTGTAGTTGTATCATATGTATTGTATCACACGTATTGTAACTGACATCAGTTATATATATATATATGAGACTTTTTATTATTTGTGTTCCGTGCTTAACTTATCTATGTTATTATTATATATATTATCCTAAACTATTATGAACCATCGTAGTTCGTTTTATACTGGAATTGGGTATGTCGATGGGAGTAAGTAAACAAAGAGAGGAAAATAATTATATATACCACTCCTATCGAATAACCAATACTAGTGTAAGGCCTAACTATGGATGGCCGCTCCTATCCAGCCTTATTCTTCGTAATAACAGACAGTATTTCTTTTAATACTCTTTGTTATTGTGAGCATAGAGGTGGGGCGTCACAGTTGGTATCAGAGTGAGGGGTTTATGGACATAATATATAATTTTACTTAGATGGAACATGTGTTACAACTATTTGTTGATGCTTTATTTGTGCTTTGAGTCAAAACTAAAGTTTTGAAATTATGATGAAATTTTTGAATATCTTTATTTAAAAATATAAGTGAAATTATGTTTTGATGGTTGCGTAATTTGTGTTCTATTTATCAGAGTGCGCAGCGGAAACAGTGAGACTGTCTTCGCTGAGTAAAGCTGATAACTCCTTTGATTTAAAAATCAAAATACGAAAATGAAATTAAATTCATTATGTTGTTACACAGATATGTTTATTTTGTTTTCTTTGAAAATTTCGAATCCGAAGCGATTGTAGTTATGTGATTTTGCTGTTTTAAATTATATTCATTGAAGATATAACCGAGTGATTTCTTTGTTCATCTTGTAGTGTGCGTGCAAATATGAGTTGCACGTTACTGCATTAATTTTACGTTGAACCGGTGTTTGGTTCTAAAACGTATTTTGTTGCCGTTATTTTTATAACGGGATTTTTACGCTGGTGCTAAATTTTTGAAGTACGGTGTTCTGGTGACATTTTGATGAATGAAAATTCACTGGTATTATATTTTTGATGCGAATTAGTTTGATGAGATTTTGATGTATAAAAATTACTGTCGCTTTGACTTCGGTAACCGTCAATTTTAAAGTGAATTTTCTAGCGGTTATCCCGCAGTGCTGATTCTGAGAACCGTTTTTACGGTGTTTTGAGAAGTGCAATTTCCTTTTCGAAATTGCTACTGATGTTGCTGTTTTAATCACGTGTTTTAAAAATCGTTTTAAAATAAAATTGTTTTCAATTTTTTTTTTCAGTTTGCGCTTTCAGAAGAATGAGGAAGCGATTTAAATGCTTCAGCAAAATTAAGGACTATGAACCCTCATTTTTACTGAATCGCTTAATTCCGGACTTGTCCGTTTGAGAACGTAAAATGTTATTTATTTAAAAATACACAAATTTTGCACTTTCAAGGAAATGATGAAGTGATTTAAACGATTTAGCAAAAGTGCGGAGTATGGAACCACACTTTTACTATTTCGGTTAATTTCAGACTCGTTAATTGAAATATTTGATGTTTGATGATTCTGATGATTTTGTGTGCTTTCGAGCCACTATGTTGGACATTCGGGTCATATGTTGGACCTTCGGGTCATATGATGGACCTTCGGGTCAAATATCAGTACTAGATCCTTGGGTCATATGTTGGACCTTCGGGTCATTTGTTGGGCGCCAAAATTATGATGACGGTACTTGGTAGGCTTCGACCATATGTTGTTGCACGTGCGGCGTAGCTTAGACTCGCCATATGATTGGATCGATCCACCTTTTATGTTGATTTTCTAGTTATCTTAATTGATTCTAGATATTTGTTGCTTTAAATTATCCGCAGGTAATTAGATATTTGTTGCTATGAGTTCTAATTATCTTTGTTGATAATTAGATATTTGTTGTTATGAGTTCTAATTATCTTTGTTGATAATTAGATATTTGTTGTTTTCTGATTATCATTTTTGATAATTAGATATTTGTTGAAGTTTTTGATAATTAGATATTCGTTGATTTGAGGTTTCTGATTATCGTTTCGGATAATTAGATATTTGTTGATTTGAGATTTCTGATTATCGTTTTTGATAATCGGATATTTGTTGTTTCTAATTATCTTTTTTGATAATTAGATATTTGCTATTTCTGATTATCGTTTTTGATAATTAGATATTTGAGATTTTTGATTATCGTTTTTGATAATTAGATATTTGTTGTTTCTGATTATCGTTTTTGATAATCGGATATTTGTTGTTTCTAATTATCGTTTTTGATAATTAGATATTTGTTGTTTCTGATTGTCGTTTTTGATAATCGGATATTTGTTGTTTCTGATTATTGTTTTGATAATCAGATATTTGTTGTTTCTGAATATCGTTTTTGATAATCGGACTGATTATCGTTTTTGATAATTAGATATTTGTTGTTTTCTGATTATCCTTTTTGATAATTAGATATTTGTTGATTTGAGATTTCTGATTATCGTTTTTGATAATCAGATATTTGTTGTTTTCTGATTATCATTTTTGATAATCGGACCTTTGTTGTTTTCTGATTATCGTTTTTGATAATTGGATATTTGCTAATTTTGTCGATTATGAGACTTTCTAGTCTCTAATTGATTCTAGATTATGTTGATTATATTTAATTGTTGTTTTCTATCTATCTCTGTTGATAGTTAGAGTTTGCTGATTATAAAGTTCGTGTTTTCTAATTATCTGTTGGATAACTAGATATTTGTGGTTTTGCGATTTGTGATTTGTGTTTTCTAATTGTCTTTGTTGATAATTAGATATTGCTGTTTTGTGATTTCTGAATTTTAATTATCTAATTGATAATTAAATATTGCTGATAATTGTATTTATTCAGTTTTTTTGTTTTCTGATTATCTATTCGATAATTAGATTTTGTTGAGAATTTATGAATTTCTTTTATGAAATTAAAAGATTTCCTTGGCATTTGTATTCTTGACCTTTATTTTTCTAGCTTAACTAGTTTATGTTAGAAAAATAATTGTTATTGATGACTTTAATTATGAAAATTACGGGGATGCAATTTTTATAAGGAGAGGAGTCTGTAACAACCCAGGGTTTTGTAACAATTAATTATCGTCATTAGGCGATTAAATTGTTAGCTAATTGCTATTGAGAGTTTTAAGCAGTTGAAATTCTTTTAAAAAATTTATTAAAAGAGTTATGCAGGCTTTATTTTGGCCCACGTTTTTATTCTGGGTGATGTATTGTATCAAGGCAGAGACCCGATCCCCCTTCATTCATTCGTTCGAAAACCCTAAGCAAAAACAAATGAAAAAAATGGCAGCTTCAATTCTTCGTTGCTTGCTAGTTTTGAAATCAGGGCTTCATGTTGAAGTAGCCGGCTTTTGTCGATTCGATTGATGCTGCTTGGATTTCATTCTCCGTTTGATTATATTGCTCGCGACTGCTTCAATTTGTCGAAAAAGGTGAGTGATTTCTCACTCACATCTTCAAGTCAATCTCGTTTATTCGTGAATTTCGTTGCTTGATTTCTTGGCTACCACTGCTTTGAATTTTAGTGATTTCTGATTGCTCGATTGCCGTTCCATGACTTTTGAACTTGTGTGTATTTTGGCTTGATTCGAATTCTTTGACAATCACGGCTTTGATCTGTATTTGTTCGAACTTGCCTTGCTTATTGATTTTGGCCTCTGTGTCACTGAACTTTTGTTGATTTGGAACTTCATCATTTTGTTCCTCCTTAATGTTCTGGCCTCCACTATATGCTGCACCATTGTTATATGTATTTTGGGCCTGGTCTTTTATGTCGAAGCTGCTGCACTATTGCTTGTTCCATTATGTAGTAGCTGTTTCACCAGTGCATCCCTTCTTTGTTGACATGTGCATTGCCTTCACTGGTCCTGCATGTGGTCTTCTTGTGTTGCAAGTGTTCATGTAGCTTTTTGTGTCTGTATCATATTTGAGATTGCTCATTGAGCTGTTGTGGCCTTCACATGATATTGTCATAGATTTGTACACTTAAATTGGTTCATTGGGGTTTGTTTATTCATATAGTTTGGTATCACTTTTTGAGGCAATTTGCATGTCTTGTACCACTTGTGTCTGCACGTTGTTAACCTGTCTTGTGCAGTTGCATTTTGGTCTTGCTTGCATTATTCATTTCCCTGTTGCATACATGTTGACTTCGTATATTTTTCCACTCCAAGTCTGAGTGTTATTCATGCATCCTGATGAGCATTTGTACATGAACTACATGTCGACTTTGCTTGCTTCCTGGTTAACATGAACGAACTGTCTAGTCTTTGTTGTTTTGAGTTTCACTACCGGTTGTTGATGCCACTGTTGTGTTGCCGTATCTATGAACTTTCCTGAGATCTTTGCCATTGTTGCCTCGGGTTTGAGCTTTGCTGGTTTTGGAGTTTCGGACCTGTAGCATTATGTTGACTCTGTTTCTGCTGAAAAATATTTGATGTGCTCATTTTTAACTTGTACCTGTGTTGAATCCAGGTGATAGCTCGGGTTTGATTTGAGTTAGTGCCATTTTCTTGCTGTTGCAGTTCCATCTGGTTCGTTTCGATTTGAGTTAGTGCCATTTGCTTCTGATTCATTGATATTTTGCCTATTTCATCACTGTAGTGGCGAGGCAGTGCACGCGACCGTGTACTGCAGCCAAAACAGTATTGACTTTTTAAGTGATATTTCAATTGTTTGAATTGTTTCATGTGTTCAATTCAATATTTTGAAATTGTATATTGACTTGGTTTAATTTGGTCATTTTGTGACATCTAATTATCTACTGGATAATTAGATTATGTGTTTTCTAACTATCGTATTGGTAATTAGATTTTGTTGTTTATGCTATTTCACAGGCTAGGGTTTCGCTTTGGCCACATGTTGTTAATTGCCGTTTAGGCAATTCTGTTGTTTTCCGAATTATCTTCATTGATAATCCTTTTATTTATCTTTGTTGATGATTTGGCTTTGCTGATTCGCTGTTTATTGCTGATTCATGTTATATCTACCGTTATCCAATTCTCTTATTGAAGGATTGGATAGGTGAGATTTTATTGTGACTGTCGTCTATTTGATTATTTAATTATTATTGCTTCCGTGCATTAATAACCGAGTTTGAATTAGAGTGACCCGTGTATTATTTTCTTTTGGATTTAATACTTGGGTCAGACCGAGTTATTTCAGGTTGTTGATATCTTGCTTTGGGTTGCTGCTTGAGCTATGAAGTCTCTTCATATCTTTTGGAGTAGTCGTTGTCATTTCATAGGATGATATGTATTCATGTATATTATATATAGTAATGTACTTGTATATGTAACTTCCTGTGTCGACAGTTGTAGTTATATCATATGTATTGTATCACATGTATTGTAACTGACATCAGTTATATATATATGAGACTTTTTATTATCTGTGTTCCGTGCTTAACTTATCTGTGTTATTATCATATATATTGTCCTAAACTATTATGAACCATCGTAGTTTGTTTTATACTGGAATTGGGTATGTCGATGGGAGTAAGTAAACAAAGAGAGGAAAATAATTATATATAACACTCCTATTGAGATAACCAATACTAGTGTAAGGCCTAACTACGGATGACTGCTCCTATCCAACCTTATTCTTCGTAATAATAGACAATATTTCTTTTAATACTCTTTGTTATTGTGAGCATAGAGGTGGGGCGTCACAGTCCATCTGTTTGAGGATGATAGGCTGTACTCAATCTCAAACTTGTTCCCATAGCTGATTGCAGAGCCTCCTAGAAATTGCTGATAAAGATAGGATCACGATCACTTACTATACTGACAGGAACACCATGCAATCTGACTATCTTCCTCAAGAAAATCGCTGCCAAAGAATACATAATACGAGTTGCCTTAACTGGTATAAAATGGGCGCTCTTAGTTAACCTATCCTCAATAACCCATATTCCATCGTTCCTTTCTTGATTCTTGGCAAACCGTCGATGAAATCCACCGAAATCATTCCTCCATTTCCATTCTGGGATTTCCAAAGGCTGCAACAAACCGGCTGACTTTTGTTGATCTCCCTTAACTTGCTGACATATAGCACAACTATTGACGAAAGCAGCTACATCCCTCCCTATGCTCGGCCACTAGAAAATTCTTCTCATATCTTTATACATCCTAGAAATTCCTGGGTGAATATTTAGCTTGGGGCGATAACACTCAGCTAAGACTTCTTGCCTCAATCCATTTATATTAGGCACAAACAATCGACCATTAATCCTCAAAACACCTTGATCGTTCACCTTGAAATCAGAATACCGACCATCCTAGGTTCCAAGAATCAGTTCCTCAAAAGATCTATCCTCAATTTGCTTACTTACGATTCTTTCCTGGAGAGATGGAATGATATCCAAAAGAAACAAAACTGCATTCCCACAAAGAGCATCAGCCACAACATTCGCCTTTCCCGGAGTATACAGAATATCCAAATCATAGGATGCCAGGAACTCGACCCATCGCTGCTGCCTCAAAATAAGATCCTTTTTGAGAGAAAAGATATTTCAATGGTTTGTGATCCTTGAATAACTCAAACTCTCTCCCAAGAGATAGTGTCTCCAAATCTTCAAAGAAAAAACAATGGCTAACAATTCAAGACCGTGCGTAGCATAATTCTTTTCATGTGGCTTTAATTGCCGACTCGCACACGCAATTACTCTTCCATTCTGCATCAAAACTGCTCCCAAACCAACTATACAAGCATCTTTATAAACCTCAAATTTGCTTTTCCCATCTGGAAAAGTTAGCACTGGTGCACTGGTAAGCCTCGTCTTCAACTCTTGAAAGGCTTCTTCACTCTGGGGTGTCCATTTGATCTTAACTCCTTACCTTGTCAACTTGGTCAGATATGAAGAATTCTTGGAATAATCCTTGATAAATTTCCTGTAGTAGCAAGCTAAACCTAGAAAATTACGAACATCCATCGGTGACTTCGGTTTCTTCCATTCCAGAATAGCCTCAACCTTCGCTGGATCTACAGAGATACCTTCACCAGAAATAATGTGCCTCAAAAATTTGACTTCCGATTTTAGAAATGGCACTTGGAGAACTTCGCCATGAAAACATGTCTCCTCAAGTCTCCAACACTATCCTCAAATGCTGCCTGTGATCTTCTTCGGACTTAGACCAAGATATCCTCAATGAACACCAAAAAAAACTTATTCAGTTCTCAAAAATCCACACTGAATCTTAGCGATCCATCCGATTTAGTGACAAACACTGCAGCAGAACCTCAACATGAAAAACTAAGCCTGATCAACCCCTTCTCCAAAAGATCTTGAGTCTTCTTAACCAACTCTTCTCTCTCTCTAGTAGCCAACCTCCTACTAGGCTGAATCACCGGCACTGCTCCTGGAATCAAATAAATACGAAACTCGATCTCTCGATGCGGAGGCAAACACTTAACTTCCTCAAATACACAGGGAAATCTTGGACCACATCGATATCTTCAACCTACTCTTGAGAAGTCTCAACTCCATGTAAAAAGATTACTCAAGTGAATTCCAGAATTATCACACAACACTCTGGCAATTCTATCCAAATCAGTTTCCAACGAACCTGCATTCCCATCACAATTCAGAACAACTTATACTTATCGAGCCAATCCATCAAAGAAATGGAACTACTCTACTGCTCCTGAAATTACCTTAAGAAAACTGCTAAGCCAGAAAATATCCGCGGCGGCACACATAGCACTTTGAGCTACACTGCTGACATAGATGCCAAAGACTTCCTATCTAAAGCTCTTCAAGAAACTCGGACCTCGAACCAAACAGAAACACCCTACTGAACTTAGCCACAACACCGAGTAGACACACTTCCTTAACTTGTTCCAAAGAAACATCTTCGGAGACATCCATAATCACTGTGTCTCATCACACAGCTACTACATCCTGAGGTATCAAGACATCATGACTTGCTTCTGTCCAACCGACATATCCAAACTCTAGCTCATCTAAACTTAAACTTCAAATATGAACTCTGAACCTCAATAGATTTCCTTCAGAGATCGATGAAATCCTTACACTACCCAAAGTTTACTCGAGACGGTAATAGGTCTACAGTCTCGACGGATACACTTCCAACCTCAAACATTCAAACTCCAACCATTGGTAGTCGTGTTACACACACCACTACCCTATCTACCTTTATAACTTATATTGGAAAACTAGAACAGGTAACCCAACAAATAGGTAGAAATTATAATATATATATATATATCAAAATTAAAAATACGCTTTCTCACGAAAGAAATCACTCAAGAGCCTAGGCATTCGCTCAACCTAGCGCTCTGGTTCCACCTGTGACGACCCGCCCTTCTGCTCCCAGAAAGACGTATTATCAATTAAGAAAGAAAGGGGCAGAAATAGAAAAGAATAGAAAGAAAGAAATAAGAACATCAGAATCTTACGGCGGAATGGAACAAAATATAATACATCACATAACTATTACATAGTTTTATATATATCAGAGTTATACAATATCATATACATGACAGTCATTCATACATCTTTAACTATAAGCATCAGAGATACAGCGTACATCAACTAACACAGCGGAACTAGTGAGACGGCCCAATTTTCTCACCTCAGAAAATCGCATCATCAAGAAGAAAGAAAGGGATAGAGAATAGAAAGAAAGAGAAGAAGAAAGAAACAACACATCAGAATCTAAACAGCGGAACGAATAAATTATGTTAATAACATAAGTATTACATAGTTTACAACACTAATCAGAGTTACACAGCATATACATCACATACTAGACAGTTATAAACATCTGTCCAGTTTTACAACTCAATACAACTCCATACATCACAACAAAGAGAAACAACGCAGAGTACACACAGCGAAACTATATATCTAACGTAGAAGCCTCCTGCTCCATTGCTCCTCCACAATTCGTCAAAGCTAATCTGAATCCCTTGGCTACTCGTAAAAATTTGAGTACCCAAGATTTTATGAAAAACAAAAGATAAACTCCGGGTCAGACATGGGACTGGTGTGAGTAACAGGTTAAAGTTGCTTAACTTTTGAAAAACCTTTGAAAAGAAAAGTATCACATAAGACTTCCCACACATAAACATGGAAAAGTTTTTACCTTACGCTAACCAAAACATTTGATAGGAAATCCAGTGATATTATAATAGGTTTAGGGTTTTCAAGTAAATATGAAATAGCCGAAATTGTTACATTCATTAAATTCCAGCCACTAGCCACAAAAGTGGGTAATACAATCAAAAACCGTTGGCACTTATTGGATTTTGGATTCCATACAATGGCAGGGCTACTGGGGTACCGAACGTCACAGTACGTGGCCTAGATCAACGTACCGAGGACCACTCCCGATCCCCTGCAACACAAGACCGGAACCATCCCTTACTGGACAGTCCCAAACAAGACAACCCCGCAGTTGGCTTACGTTCCAACCGCCCATACAGCCGAAATAAAAAGGGACTTCTAGACAGGGGAAAATCTTGCTCTCAAGTGGGGGCTACCCACGAAGCCTTGCTGCACCTCCCCTGTTTTAGCCATTCCCGGTTGATGAGGCTTGAGGCTACGATTACCTTTAGGACATATCTCTTAGAATGCTCATCGTCCACCTAACGATGTTCTGAAAGCATTCAATCCATACAAGTTCGTTCCGGGTTCGAACGAAACCGAAGGCACTATCTCGTTGCACTCATATTGGAATCACCCTCAGAGTCAACGAACATAGCCCTTGCACTCTAAATCACCATCTCGAACCTATGAGTACTATTCCGTCAAACTCATTACGGAATCACCCACAGAGTTATACTGACGTATAGTTCCTACACCTCGAGTCTTCACATGCTCCACTTAGATTCATGACCTAACGTTAATTTGGATCGATGTGGTTTTCGGATATCCAAATATGGAAACCCGATCCCGGTCTCATCGAAATCCAAAGCGTGTCTTTTAAGGCCAAGTTGTTTTAAAGTTTTAAAACAAATTTAATTTCATTATCTATTTACACACAGATTGATAAATCATAGATTCACAATAGGTAATTAACATTATCATCACAACAGATAATCTATATTATCATTATCAGAAGATAATCCTAATCATTATCACAATGCAACCAATGCATCCATATCACCCAACATTATTTATCTCATATCTGAGATTCAAACCAATCAAGGCAAACAATATCATCCATCCATATAAGCAATGATCTATAATCACTAATTATAATTAATTTAAAGTGAATTAAATTAACTACATCATTCTCTAATTAATTTAAAATGAATTAAACCAATTACTTCATTAATATAAATCTTGCTTACATAACCTTTAATTAATTACAAATTAATTAATTATTCATTGATTAATCGCCTTAATTAATCACCTTTGGTTAACCATTCTTTAATTACATTCAAGTAATTATCCATAAATTAATTTTACAAATTAATTATACTTAACCAACTTCAGTAATTAACCTTTAATTACTTCATAAATTAATTAACTATAATTAATTACATTAATCCTTAATTAATTACATTAATTAATTACCTTTAATCACTTATTATTGATTAATTAATCTTAATTAATCAATCTTAATTACATCATTAATTATACTAATTAATGATTTTTAATTACATTTTAATTAATTATCTTATTTAAATTAATTACATTAAGTAATTAATCTTAATTTAAACCATAATTGTTAATCACCCTTGATTAACCCATTCAGAAATTAACTACCCTTAATTACTTTACCAAACAAATTAACTACTCCATAATTAATTATCTCAAATTAATCCCTTGATTAATTCACAAAGTAATTATACTTAAATCACTTCAATATCAAATCATCTTCAATTAATTACATCCAGCAATTAACATTAATTACTACCCTAAGTAACTTCTCTTTATTTAATTACATTAAGTAATTATACTTCACAAATCATCAAATGATTATTTTAAACTAATTAAACTGAATTAATTAACTTAATCTAATCAAATTAACCTCAATTAATTACAATGAATAATTAATTTCCTTAATTACTTCCATAAGTAATTATACTTAACAATTTACTCAAAAGATTATCTTTAAATTAATTAACATATTAATTAATTATTAAATAATCCTTAGTTAATTACCTTCATTAACTATTAACAATTCATTAATTATTTTCTAAAATAATTAACTTATTTTAATCATTACTAATTACAAATTAATTAATCAATAATTAACCCATTAATTAATCCCTAATTAATTAAATAATTAAGTACTAATTAAAACTTAATTAATCCATTATTACTTGATTAATTAATGATTAATCATTAATTAAAATCAAATCTTATTTAATTAATTATTCTTAAATTACAATTAATTATTCTAAGAATAATTAATCTTAAACCTTTAAGATTAAACCCTTAATTACCATTTAATTAATTTATTAAAATAAATTAATTACTCATTTAATTATCCTAATAATTAAATGAAATACAAATTATTACATAACTTTAACAAGTTTTAAAAATTAATCTAAAACCTTTAAATGATAAATAATACTTTTATTATAAAATAAATTTTACAAAAGTTAAAACAAATTCCCTTTTAAATTGAAAACCATTTAAACTTTATGTTATTACTCAAATTTATTTCAAACACTTATATTTATAAAACTTAAATTTAATTTGAAACAAAGATTCAAATCCAAATTTGAATCAAATTTAAACTTTGTTTAAACATTACTTTATATATCAATTTCCAAATTTAAATTCAATTTTCTTTACATCATTTCTAAACAATAAACCCCTTTTAAAGTTTATTTAAACAAATTTGAATTTAAAACTTAATCATTTCCAACTATGATTCAAATAAGAACTTGAATCCATAATACAAAATTAGATTTAAAACACATTTTAAATCTTTGCTTAATGATTTAAATTTTCAGTTTTAAAATTTGAAACATGACAAATTTTAAACTGCAAACTAACCCGAACTCAAAGGATTCACTCGAGTAAACGCTAAATAAACTCGAGTAAAACTCGAGTAGCTTTCATTTGCATTATTCTAACATATGGGTACTGACAGGTTTAACAAATCCTGTAACAATAGAATACCCATGACCCCAACTCAAAGACTTCGAGTTCCCAACCTCAATGCTTCGAGCAAAACACAATGCAATCCCGAAACCCAACTTGAGCAAAATTCTCCCCTGAACCCACAACAACTTCAACTTCAAATCTACTTCCCAAAAACTTCGAGTAGAAACACGAGACAACCCAAACAAAACTCGAGTATCCCTTCTCTCCAAAACACATCTGATACGCTATGATCTGTGCACCTGCACCATCGCGGCAACCCCCTCCGACCGTTCACGACCATATGCGCAAGTCGCCAACCATTTCCCAAAACCATTCCGACCTTCCATCCAATTGCAAAACCCCAATTCAAAAATCGAGCATCGAGCTCAAAACTGGAACAATGTTCGATTCTGGAAATCGCTTCAATCACCCAAATCTAATCACCAGAGAAACTACAACTCCGGCCACTTCTCATTCTATACTCCATCTATCATCAATCCAAATCTGGAAGAACTCGATCTCATATTTTGATCGTGGTGTTCAAATTTCTTGAACACAGGAGAACTAGGGTTATATTATTAGATTCAGAATTCCCATCACCTCAATGCGTTAATCCATCAACCAGTATTTTCCTTAGATCTTCACTCATTACTCTATCACCAGAGAGAATCATGGCCACCCAGATCATCTAGAACGACAGTTACACCCAAAAATACCATTTCTGGTTAAACCAGAAATGCTCAACCATTTTTAAACTAAAAATTCTAATTTTAGTTTTAAAATTCAAGTTTTAGATAATGTAATCGGTTTATAAACTTAAATCAATGAATCTAGCAAATTAAATTTCTATTTTCATATAATTTGTTATGTTATGTCATGTTTCTAGAGATAGTACAGTATATTTTTTTTTATTATATTAAATAAAATTCAAACTTAACTTACATTACACAACCAAATTCTTGCTTAAATTATACCTCTTTACACAGAATAAATCCACTGAAATGGAAATTTAGCAGTTCCTAAATCTGTGGACTTATGCACAGAGAAAAATAATAATAACACAGCTACTTGCTCAACTACATATATTCATATATCTATCGGTAAAGAACTTGTAAATTGCATGCAATAACACTTATTTCTAGAGTAAACAGGCAACTAATTTATACTTAAGTGTATTTAATATAAAATGTTACTCACCAAAGTTTAAAGAACAGAGCAACCATGATTTGAAAAGCTTGAAACGGAAGGACGCTTTGAACTTAAGTTGTTGAAATTTGCATTTGAACTTAAAACTGCAGTTTGCTTCTCTCTTTTTTTTAAACTTCAAACTTGATTTACAGTAATGCTTTTACTCTGAATCACATGCATGTTTCCAGAAAAATGCAGACATGGATGGTTTCAAACAGAAAAGGGGAAAGACTGCAGGACTTTGAATTGAAACTGCTGTTGCATGCAGTTCTGTTGAGTGTTGCAAAGTGGTTTCAGGTTTATGAATATGAAGAGCTATTTTCAGGTTTATACATGTTTTCAGTTTGAAGATGATTTTGGTTTTAGAGGAACATTGTTTCCAGACAAAGAAATGCAGGCTTGGTTGATTTTGCAGTTGCATGCATGATTGGGAATTTGCAGAATTGATGATCAGGTTGATGTTGTTTCCAAATAGAAAAGAAGACTGCAGGTTTTTGAATAAAGTTGCAGAATGAAATTGCAAATTTTTAATTAGTCATTTAATGTTTTGAAGAGGCTATGATTTGCATTCAGGTTTGAGGAGATTTTGCATTACAGTTCTGAAGGTGGTTTTGGGTTTTGAAGAAGATTCAAACAATTTTTGATTTGGTTTATGAAGAGCTTATTTACAGGAATTCTGTTTTTTTTATGCATATGATTCCAGATTTTAGATCTGAAGATTTCTTAAGTTTGAAAAAGAAAAATAGAAAAGAAGATGAAATGAGGAGTAATATGTTTATATAAACAAAACTTTTGATTTAATTAAAGAAAATTAAAATTAAAGGGGACACTTGTTCCTATTCTAACATTTGTCACATGGTTTTATTAAGGGCTTAACACATGTCTTTAAGTCTTAAGAAACTTGCACATGTATTAAGAATATTTTAGTTTTAATTTAAAATTGTTTATAAACTCTTAAGTCTAAATTTACTATTTCTTATGTATATATAAATGAGTTTATCTCTTTTTAAATTGAAAAGAAATGAAAACAAACAAATTAAAAATACAGCTTATTCAAACATATTGAAGTATTTATTCTATTAAATTTCAAAACATTAAATCCAAATTTTAAATTAATTTATCAAATCCATTTTTTTTAAAAATCAAGTTATATATGTGTGCATATATAATTCTTATTAAAATTAAAAATAACAAATCCTATTTCTAAAAATCTATTTATGTTTTATGAAACACTCAGTATTATCATTTTTATTTAAAAATAACAAATTAAACAAATTTTAGATAATTTATAAAAGAGATTGTAATTAACTTTTATTACTCAATAATTTAATATCATTTGTAATTGTATTATAAATTCTTATATATAATTTCAAGCAATACTTTAAAAAGAAAATAAAAAAAAGCTTTGATGTTAAACAAATTTAACTTCATATTTTAGTTAATTAAAATATAAATCTAAACAAATAAGATTTTCCTTTAATATAAACCATATAATTATTTATTAAATTGTCTTGAAAAGTTAAATGTTAAGTTTAAATCAAATTTCCAATTTACCAAATATAAATTAAGATTAGATAACTGATTCATTTATTAAGCACCAAATCAAAGTTTATCTATTTACAATATATACAATTATATATATTATAAACAGAAAACAATTAATTAGCTTTAAAAAAAATAAAATCTACCAATTTAAATATTTATTAAAAGAAGATTAATAAATCTAATTGAATTATTATCAACAAAATTATCAATATCAATTTAATTTTAATACCGATTATTAAATTGATATTGTCAAAAATTCCGGGGTGTTACAACTAGATAGATAGATATATACGTCTGGAACTCCTGCTCCAAGCTCCTCTAGAAACTTGACAACCCAAAACCTATCACTTGGCTACTCATAAAAATTTGAGTACCCAAGAGTTTATGAAAAACAAAATATAAACTCCGGGTCAGACATGGGTCTGGAATGAGTAAACGGTTTAAAGTTGTTTAACTTTGAAAACTTTTGAAAATAAAGGTATCACGTAAGACTCCCTACACATATATACGGGTAAGTTTTTACCATACGCTAACAAAACATTTTATAGGAAATCCTGTGATATTATAATAGTGTCTAAGGTTTTCAGGTAAATAGAAAAAAGCCGAAATTGTTATATCTATTAAATTCCAGCTGCTAGCCACGAAAGTGGGTAATACAAATCAAAATCGTAGGGTCTCGTAGGGAAAATGGATTTCCATCAATGGCAGGGCTACTTGGGCACCGTCCGTCACAGTACGAGGCCTAGATCGCCGTAACGAGGATCACTCCCAACTCCCTACAACATAAGGTCGGAACCATTTCTTACCGAACAGTCCCAAACAAGATAACCCCGCGGTTGTAGCTAGCAACCGTCCACACAGCCGAAATAAAAAGGGACATCTAGACAGGGGTGTATCCCGTCCTGCTTGGGCATGACCCACCTAATCTTGCTGCACATCCCCTGTTTTAGCCATTCCTGGTTGAGGATTTAGGCTGCGATTACCTTTACAGGACATATCTCTTAGAATGCTCATCGTCCGGCTGACGATGTTCTGAAAGCATTCAATCCATACAAGTTCGTTCCAGGTTCGAACGAAAACGAAGGCATTATCTCGTTACACTCATTTTGAAATCACCCTCAGAGTCAACGACAATAACCCTTGCATTCTGAAAACACCATCTCGATCTCCACTTGAGATGCCACGACCTAACGTTTAATTTGGATCGATGTGGTTTTCGGATAATCATAAATGACATCCGATCCCGGTCTCATCGAAATCCAAACGCCATTTTAAGGGTCAAGTTGCTTAATAGTTTTAAATAGTTTAATTCAACACTTTGGATTCACATAACATTTATCACAGATAAATCATACATAGTCATCATATATATATCAAGAGCATATCATAGAACATCACAGAATATCACCAAATAAATGTCACAAATCAGATATTCTACATACAGAACATTCATAAGCAATCATCTTTGATTCTTGTTGTAATTAATTCAAATTGAATCAATTACTGGAGATTTAATTACTTAAGCCTGTTTAATTAATCATTAATTATCAATTAATTACTTATTCCATTTCAAATTATTTAATTATTTAATCATTTTCTTAATCAATTATTAAATCTTAATTATTTAATTAATTACACTTAACCATTAATTCATAACCTTAGTTATTGATTAATAAAACTTAGTTATCCATTTATTAACCACTAAATGCTTGATTAATCAATTATTAATTCTTAATTAAATTACTTGATTAGTTAATTACTAATCCTACATTAATTAACTTAAGTAGTTAATTACAAATTTATCAATCACTTAAACATTCATTAATCTCTAATTACAATTATACTTTAATTATTCTTAATTACTTAACTACTAATCATTCATTAATTAACTTAAGTAGTTAATTACCATTTATTTATCACTTAATCATTAAGTAATCCAAATTCTAATCAAAATTAAAAAGTTAATCATTCTTAATTACTTTCTAAAAATAATTTATTAATATTAATTATTCAACTTAATTAACATTTTACAAGGCTTCTTTAACTTTTTGAAAATTAGTATATTACTAACTACAAACTTGAATATTAATAAATTTCATACTTAACTTGAAGTAATAATTAAGTGTTAAAAACATTGTTATGTATTAATTAAGATAATTAAAACTTATATTAAGTTTTTAACTTAAAACAGTTAAACACTATTAAGTTTTATAGTGTTTGAAGCTTGATGAAAATCTGTTTACTTAACTTTACTTTTAAAATACAATACTACAGTTTGAAGCAACCCGAGACTTCCCCTGTTAAAACTCGAGTAGCACTTCGAGTTACCCACCTATATCACCCGAAACATTCACCTGTACGCTCTTCTTCTGCTTCTTTCTTTTTTTCTGTAGTTTAGGTGTAACGACCCAGAACTTTAATTTATTAAAATTTGAATATTTAATTAATTTTAAATATTAATAAGTGAAATTTATAAGTCGAATAAATTTTATTTTGAACAATTGGATTTAATTGGATAATTAAATCGATAGTTTAATATGTTAAATTATGGAAATAATAGAAAATTGGGTTAAATATGATTGTAAATGATTTGTAAAATTTTATTTTATCATGTTGAAGTTAGAACGATATTTTAGAACTTTTAAAATCGAATTAAAAGTTTATTTGTGAAAATTGAATATTTTAATATTTAATCGACCAGTGAAATTAGCCAATTTTTGAACAGTCTCAGAATTGGACGAGACCAGTTCCATTGGATCCGTAATAGTTAGTTATTACCGGATTTCAAATTTCGTAGCAAACGGAGTTATCGTTTGATCGTGGCAGCTCGAAACGCATCGGAATTGTTTTTAATATTAATTTGGCGAGTTAAAATAGTCATTTTTCAAAAAGTCTCGGATTTACACGAAACCAGTTTCATCGGATCCGTAATGTGATATTATTATAAGGTTTAAAATTTCAAGTCAATCGGATTTATCATTTGTCCGGTGCAAGCTAAAACGCCTAGAAAATCGTTTAAATCGGTTTAATTCAAATTGAACGTTTATTGCCATAACTCGCACAGATGACCGAATTAGCTTCCGAAACCTATTCCATTGTGTCCGGAACGCGGGGTAAACCCTAGAAACGCTGGTCACCGCCCGTAAATCGGAGTTTGGAATTTCCGGGATGAATAGTGTCGTCAAACTTCTATAAATAGCCCTCTCTCTCTCACAAATAAAAAAAATAAACAAACCTAGGTTAAAAAACTGCAGCCGCCACCCCCTCAACCCACGGCCAGAAACTCACCATCATCTTCCTCGATTTCTGGCCGATCCATTGACGATCAACAAAAACTTTCAACTGAAGAGTGGTAGAGGACGATGAGATCTATGATCTCAACGGTAGAGATCGAGTTTCGAGCGACGATGGGAGAGAAATGCGACCGCGTCGGCCTAGAGTTTGAGCACGTTTTCTGAGGCCATGTGATAGTCGAGCTCGACTTTGTTCGGGGCGTGGGTAGCTCTCATGATGGCGAACGAAATTGAAGTTGTTGATCGAGGAACGGTCGAGCGTGGTGGTTGGGGTTCAAAACCCTAGATGGGCGGCTATGGGTTTGGGAAATGAACGCGACCTGGGAGAAGAAGCAGTGTAGCGCGCGTGCATCCCTGATGTCTCCAGGTTGAAATCAACGGCAGTGATCAAGTGTAGGTTTAAATAGAAAATAATTGTTGTAATTTATATATATATAAATTCGTAAAACTTGTAAAATACATATCTTTTTCATACGAGGTCGAAAACGCACGAAACCAGTTGCGTTGGAATCGTATGGACGAGCACTACGCTATGGAAATGGATTGGAGTCGTTTGGAGTTAGTGAGAATTTTGGGTAAAATTAAACGTCCGTTTAATTTTATTCGAAATAAATCGCAAAAACGAAATTGAAATCAAGGTTAGAGCTTCTCACTCAATCGAATCAGTTTCGATTTTATTTTAAATAATTAGATTTAAAATTGTTGAGAGTATGTTTGAATGATGATTGCTATCTATTGATTGTTAAAATAGACATTATGCGCCGTTAGTAAGCGGATGTTATTTATTAAAAACATATACCACGAATATTTCATAAACAGTGAAATTGGTATTATATATAATAGCAATATATATATATATATATTGGCATATGTATATATTGCAGTTGATTGATTTCCCGCATTGTATAGCGGATGAGACCCTATTGCGCCGTCTATTAAGCGGATAATATTTTAAATCCCATATACCGCGAAAATTTCGTACTGGAACGGAATTGGTATTGTGCTAACGTTTGTGGATGAAGGAAAACAGGTTGGAGGGATCCAACTGGATTCCTCAACAGTATTTATTTGATTTCAGATATTTTGATATTTGATGGACTATCATATCGATATGTGTTGTCGTTGTAGTCGTGATTGACTATTTGGTGGGTAGCATCATTGGACCAAGTTTTGGAATTTTAAAATGATTTTAAAGTGATTTTTGAAAGTATATGTTTATAAAATATTTTTGGAATTTATCCATTTTAAATAAATAACGTTATGATTTTTAATGTTATAAAAATTATGATTTTTGAGAAATATAGTTAAAAGTTAAATTTTTGAAAATATGGGGTTAATGATTTTATAAAATGGTTTGAATCGGGATTTTTGAATTTATTATGAAAAGTTTAAAAATAGGATTTATAAAAATTTAATTATTTTATAAATCAAAGAGAATGGTGAAATTATAAAGGAGATTAAAGATGTTTTAAAATAATAATACAAATTGATTTGTATAAAAGAATTATAAGATGGATAATTTATTAATTAAAATATTTGAATTATAAAACGAGTTTTTATAAGTGTTAGAATGAACTTTGAATGAATTTCATAAATGAATGAAATTTATAGAATTATAAACGGTGGAGTTATAAATGGAATTTTATAAGCAGTAGGTTTATAAAATTTATAAAGTTATTAAAAGAATGGTTTTGGATAAATAATTGAATCTTATAAGTTATAAGATTTATAATTATGAAGTTTAAAGGAACGATTTTGCAAACAAATAAATTCTAAGTATTTAATTTATAACATGAACTTTTGGTTTATAATTGAGTTATAAATCGAATAGGTTAATAAAGGAGATTTATAAAGGAAGTAGTTATAAAATAAATAGAAATGCAATTTATAAACATTATTTTATAAATTCGCAAACGACTTATTTTGATAAGTTAATTGTTATAACTTATTTATGGAGTTATATTCATGTTTTAGACAGTGAATAATCATTTAAAATAAAATGTATAGAAAAGATGAAGTTTGTTAACGTAGTATATTCACATTTTTGAATAGTGAATAATATGTTAAAGAAATTGTTTTGAATGTGATGTTTTAAATAGAATTAAAACGATCTAACGATGTTTTAATCGGGTTAAGATTCGAAACCATAGATTTCAACATTCATTGTTGAAATAGACGTTTTCGAGAAATAGAAGGAAATGGTGGACTATAACACTGTTGTTATAGTAAATGATTTCCGAAAGGAAATGTTTTGTATAGTATTGGGATTTATATATCTATTTTAATTTCGAATCCCTATACTAGTGATTTTGGGACGTCGTAACGATGTTTTACGCAACATTCGTTTTGGGCCAAATAAATATGTTTAAGAGAATGATTTCCTTAAAGAATGAGATATATACTTAATTTCGATTTAAGTATATTGAATATTTTCCAAAGGTTGAAAATAAAAAGATTTGTAAATTACTTATAATTAATAAGTATGGAAATGTTTTTCCAATGTGAAATGAAAAGTTGAGAGAATTTATCTTTTTTAAGGTAAATTGAAAATGAATATTTGAAACCTATTGAAAATCGTATATTCATAGATATTGTGAAATATAAATTCATCATGGAATTTATAAAAGAAAAGGGAATTTGTTTAAAAATAAATATTGATTTATTTTTGAAGTGTGAAAATTATTTATCTTGTAAAGATATTTTTGGGAAATAAATAATTTGGGAAATTATTTGGAATCTGGTGATGTTGTGCATATCCATTGATAGTTCAATAACCGACTATCAATATTTACCTTTGAAAGGTATTTGTTGTGATTTGTTTGAATTGGAATGCCACGCTTATTTTTAAATTATTGCGCTCGTTATTCGGATTACCCATTCCGAATAGTGATACGATGTAATGGATAGCATTGATGACCGGTGTTGAAGACCGGGTATTTGCGAGAGCGATAGGATGACCTGTCGATTGACTCTGCACCGAGTTGCTCCGGTATAGAGTTCTCCATATGTGATGGGGAATCCGATCAGGATTGTGGATATCCGGATTGCAAGGACTTCTTTGTAAGTGCCTTCGGTTCTGTTCGAGCCCGGAACAGATTTGTATGGATTGTATGTCTGACATTACAAATTGAGATATAAAGCCGATTTCTTTCAAATATATTTCTGTTGGTGGCGGAGAATTTATTCTTTTAGCTTAACACCCTTCTCTGAGACGTACGAGCTCAGAGGTTATGTAGTTGAACGTTATCAGCAATATATTCCCAATTTGGTAATGTGACATGCTGAGTGTTACTGTGAAATGATCATTGAGTTGATCATTTGTGATAGGATCATTTATTTGATCGTTTATCTTTGTGATCATTTCTATGATCATTTGTTGACCCAAAGCATGGATTTTGTATAAAGTATGTTTTTGTGGACGAGACTTCGTCGAGCCTCACACCCCGGAATGGTCAAAACAGGAAAGATGCAGCAAGGTTATGAGGGGTAGCTCCCTTTACGGTATGTGCATTTCCTTCTGGAAAAGGGTGGTGTCATGGTATGGAGCCCAGATACTTACTCATGTTGAAAACGCTTTATTTCTGATTGTGTGATGATGGTGACGAGCGCTCGGTTAAAGGTCCCAAAGGACCGGGGAATGGCATACTCGTGTCAGTTGTTACCCAGTTAGGGGTAACCCGGCCTTGTGTTGGCAGAGATCCGGTTTGGTTCTCGGGGACGTCCTTCCAGAGGCGTTCTCATGTGGCAATGGGAAGTTCCTTGGCCTGACCATTCGATGGAAATCCAAAGAAACAATACGATCTTGTACGGTATTAGTTGTAGAACCTATCATTCACTTATGGTGGCGCCCCACTGTTTGGATGGTAGCTATAGTAGGCATACGATAATGGTCGTATGTTGGCTAAGATTTATATCTTTATTTTCGAAATTGTTTTATACACTATGCACTAGTAATAATATCAAATGTTTCTTTTTAATGCGTATCAAGCATCTTTGACTATCATAAGGAGAAATCTCCTTCGATTCTGCGTTTGCATTGTGTGTGTGTGCGGGAGGCCTTATGGTAGTCTCATTTTTAAAAGCATTGCGAATTGACTTTAAAAATATTCCTCTATTTTGATTTTTAAAGATAAATAAACTGTTTTGAGTTCTCACACCAGTCACATGACTGACTCGGAGTTTATTGTTTTCCTTCCTAAACTCTGGGTGCCCACCAATTTTCACACGGGCAGTCAAGGGTTAAGGTTTATCAGGATATTCTGGAAATTCAGGAGTTGCTAGAGGCAAGCTGGAAGGCATGGCGTATTATTAGTATATAGTATTTCTTTTTCCGCTGTTTGATGCTGTTTGTTGTTGTTGTACACTCTGATGTAATGATGATATGATGTGATGTAATGTAATAACTAATATAGTTCTTTGTTTAAAGATTATTCATTTATCTATTATATGTTCTTCCGCTGCGATTGTGAGATTCTGATATTGTTCTGTTGTTTTTCTGTTCCGTTCTGTTTTCTTTTCTCCTTATTTTCTATCTTCTTTCTCTCTCCTTCTGCCTTTTTCTTTTTCTTAAAACCCTAACTATTCGGTTTTTCGGCAATGAAAAATCGCGTACGTTACATTTGGTATCAGAGCATATGGTTAAGCGACAACCATGGTTCTGTTGGGTATTACTCATTAGAGATATAGTCAGTAGTACTTTAGAATGAGTTGAGTGTAATAATAGCTATGAGAGCGTATTTGTTAGTGAATATAAAATTGTTTTATATTGTGATGATTGGTTTGTTGAGTGGTATATGGATTCTGGTTAATACGAGTAATTAACGTTGTTGATAGGGATCTCTAAACACTTGTACAGAACAATTCGACATAATATTGTTTTAAATTGGGTAAATGAAATAATTTTACCTTGATTATATTTTTATATGTAAAGGAATAATTTTTCAAAATTATTAAAGTGTATATAAGTTGATTGTTTAGTTGTTTGAATAATCTAAATAAAAAAAATAATTGTATAAGCAAATGAATTATAAGAATTGAATTATAATTAAAGTGATTACAATTGTGAAATAAACTTATATATAAGAAGTGAAACTATATGAATATATTTATGAATATGAGTTATAAATAAAAATGAATTTAAAGTTAAATGAAAATTTACTTTAGAATTGGAATCTGAATTTATTTATAAGTGGGAATTTAAGTTAAGTAAAAACAAGTGATGTTTATAAAATGGAAGTATAACTTAAGAGATGTTGAATGAAGTTGATTTCGGTATCAAAGTAAATTAATAAAGTTAAGTGGTGGATATGAACTTAAGTTATGTAAATGAAATTCAACTTTTGAAATTGAATTGAATGAATGGATTGAATGTTAATCAATTAAATGTGAATAATTGGTATGAAATGATGGATGTAAGTGTTAATTCATTAAAATTTAATGTTATTAGAAGTTGAATAATTGAATGAAGATCAATTTAATTTAACAAATTGAAAGTAAAGGTGTTAAACCAAATTGAATGAATATAAGCAAAGGGATTTGGTTGTAATTTAATATACATTGGTTGATATATGGTTGTTAGTTGATTGTATATAATTCATTAAGTATTAATGAAATTGGAAGCTAAAGTAATTGAAATTCAATTGGAAGTTAAGTGAATCTTGAATAGAATTGAATTTGATTTGGAAGTGAACCAACTTGAGTATGAATTAGTAAATATAAACTAATTGAGAATGAATGTTAGTAAAATCCAATGAAAATGAATCAAATGTGATTAAAATTGAAAACCATTTCATTGAATATCAATGAGAATATAAATGAATATTGATTTGGTTATGGATGATAGTTAGTTGATGTTTGCATTTGTTGTTTTACTACATTTGCTATGTTGGCATATATAGTTATTATGTTGCTATATGTTGTATATTGATACTATTTTCATACATGCATGATTCTCATGTTGTTTGTTGAGTGTTTAGTAGGTGCGGATCGCGTTTGCTTCGCATTTGGAGCTCGCTTTCGCGCTATATTAGCCGTATATGTTTGCTAATAAAATATAAGGTACATATCTCGGATTAAATATCGTACTTTTACAATTTTTTCCGTGCGGGATGCCGCATTACATGATGAGATGTATATTTGTGATATATATACTGCCAATTTTTTTGGGATCGAGCCGCGCAAAGGAGACTATGGCGAATTTTTTCGAAAATTTAAGGCGTTAGAAAAATTTTGAGGAAATTGGAAAATTTTGAAAACTTTAACTTTGATTTTGGAGTTGAAAGTTAAACAATAGTAATTGTTTTTGAAAAGATAACTAAGTATGATTTGGAAACTTAGTAAAGTTATTGTAAGAAGTTTGACTATGAATTTTGGGAAAATTAATGGATTCTGTAACTTTTCTTACTTGTTAATTTCGAGGACGAAATTCTTTAAGGGGGGAAGTATGTAACGACCCAGAATTTTAATTTATTAAAATTTGAATATTTAATTAATTTTAAATATTAATAAGTGAAATTTATAAGTCGAATAAATTTTATTTTGAATAATTGGATTTAATTGGATAATTAAATCGATAGTTTAATATGTTAAATTATGGAAATAATAGAAAATTGGGTTAAATATGATTGTAAATGATTTGTAAAATTTTATTTTATCATGTTGAAGTTAGAACGATATTTTAGAACTTTTAAAATCGAATTAAAAGTTTATTTGTGAAAATTGAATATTTTAATATTTAATCGACTAGTGAAATTAGCCAATTTTTGAACAGTCTCAGAATTGGACGAGACCAGTTCCATTGGATCCATAATAGTCAGTTATTACCGGATTTCAAATTTTGTAGCAAACGGAGTTATCGTTTAATCGTGGCAGCTCGAAACGCATCGGAATTGTTTTTAATATTAATTTGGCGAGTTAAAATAGTCATTTTTCAAAAAGTCTCGGATTTCGACGAAACAAGTTTCATCGGATCCGTAATGTGATATTATTGTAAGGTTTAAAATTTCAAGTCAATCGGATTTATCGTTTGTCCGGTGCAAGCTAAAATGCCTAGAAAATCGTTTAAATCGGTTTAATTCAAATTGAACGTTTATTGCCATAACTCGCACAGATGACCGAATTAGCTTCCGAAACCTGTTCCATTGTGTCCGGAACGCGGGGTAAACCCTAGAAACGTTGGCCACCGCGCGTAAATCGGAGTTTGGAATTTTCGGGATGAATAGCGTCGTTCAAACTTCTATAAATAGCCCTCTCTCTCTCACACAAATAAAAAAAATAAACCTAGGTTAAAAAACTGCAGCCGCCACCCCCTCAACCCACGGCCAGAAACTCACCATCATCTTCCTCGATTTCTGGCCGATCCATTGACGATCAACAAAAACTTTCAACTGAAGAGTGCTAGAGGACGATGAGATCTATGATCTCAACGGTAGAGATCGAGTTTCGAGCGACGATGGGAGAGAAACGCGACCGCGTCGGCCTGGAGTTTGAGCACGTTTTCTGAGGCCATGTGATAGCCGAGCTCGACTTTGTTCGGGGCATGGGTAGCTCTCATGATGGCGAACGAAATGGAAGTTGTTGATCGACGAACGGTCGAGCGTGGTGGTTGGGGTTCGAAACCCTAGATGGGCGGCTATGGGTTTGGGAAACGAACGCGACCTGGGAGAAGAAGCAGTGTAGCGCGCGTGCATCCCTGATGTCTCCAGGTTGAAATCAACAGCATTGATCAAGTGTAGGTTTAAATAGAAAATAATTGTTGTAATTTATATATATATAAATTCGTAAAACTTGTAAAATACATATCTTTTTCATACGAGGTCGAAAACGCGCGAAACCAGTTGCGTTGGAATCGTATGGACGAGCACTACGCTATGGAATTGGATTGGAGTCATTTGGAGTTAGTGAGAATTTCGGGTAAAATTAAACGTCCGTTTAATTTTATTCGAA
Organism: Allium cepa; assembly: GCA_030765085.1. Taxonomy (NCBI): domain Eukaryota; kingdom Viridiplantae; phylum Streptophyta; class Magnoliopsida; order Asparagales; family Amaryllidaceae; genus Allium; species Allium cepa. The sequence continues at coordinate 926,780,953 of CM060941.1, forward strand.
ATAAATCGCTAAAACGAAATTGAAATCAAGGTGAGAACTTCTCACTCAATCGAATCAGTTTTGATTTTATTTTAAATAATTAGATTTAAAATTGTTGAGAGTATATTTGAATGATGATTTCTATCTATTGATTGTTAAAATAGACATTATGCTCCGTTAGTAAGCGGATGTTGTTTATTAAAAACATATACCGCGAATATTTCATAAACAGTGAAATTGGTATTATATATAATAGCAATATATATATATATATATATTGGCATATGTATATATTGCAGTTGATTGATTTCCCGCATTGTATAGCGGATGAGACCCTATTGCGCCGTCTATTAAGCGGATAATATTTTAAATCCCACATACCGCGAAAATTTCGTACTGGAACGGAATTGGTATTGTGCTAATGTTTGTGGATGTAGGAAAACAGGTTGGAGGGATCCAACTGGATTCATCAACAGTATTTATTTGATTTCAGATATTTTGATATTTGATGGACTATCATATCGATATATGATGTCGTTGTAGTCGTGATTGACTATTTGGTGTGTAGCATCATTGGACCAAATTTTGGAATTTTAAAATGATTTTAAAGTGATTTTTGAAAGTATATGTTTATAAAATATTTTTGGAAATTATCCATTTTAAATAAATAACGTTATGATTTTTAATGTTATAAAAATTATGATTTTTGAGAAATATAGTTAAAAGTTGAATTTTTGAAAATATGGGGTTAATGATTTTATAAAATGGTTTGAATCGGGATTTTTGAATTTATTATGAAAAGTTTAAAAATAGGATTTATAAAAATTTAATTATTTTATAAATCAAAGAGAATGGTGAAATTATAAAGGAGATTAAAGATGTTTTAAAATAATAATACAAATTGATTTGTTTAAAAGAATTATAAGATGGATAATTTATTAATTAAAATATTTGAATTATAAAACGAGTTTTTATAAGTGTTAGAATGAACTGTGAATGAATTTCATAAATGAATGAAATTTATAGAATTATAAACGGTGGAGTTATAAATGGAATTTTATAAGTAGTAGGTTTATAAAATTTATCAAGTTATTAAAAGAATGGTTTTGGATAAATAATTGAATCTTATAAGTTATAAGATTTATAATTATGAAGTTTAAAGGAACGATTTTGCAAACAAATAAATTCTAAGTATTTAACTTATAACATGAACTTTTGGTTTATAGTTGAGTTATAAATCGAATAGGTTAATAAAGGAGATTTATAAAGGAAGTAGTTATAAAATAAATAGAAATGGAATTTATAAACACTGTTTTATAAATTCGCAAACGACTTATTTTGATAAGTTAATTGTTATAACTTATTTATAGAGTTATATTCACGTTTTAGACAGTGAATAATCCTTTAAAATAAAATGTATAGAAAAGATGAAGTTTGTTAACGTAGTATATTCACGTTTTTGAATAGTGAATAATATGTTAAAGAAATTGTTTTGAATGTGATGTTTTAAATAGAATTAAAACGATCTAACGATGTTTTAATTGGGTTAAGATTCGAAACCATAGATTTCAACATTCATTGTTGAAATAGACGTTTTCGAGAAATAGAAGGAAATGGTGGACTATAACACTGTTGTTATAGTAAATGATTTCCGAAAGGAAATTTTTTGTATAGTATTGGGATTTATATATCTATTTTAATTTCGAATCCCTATGCTAGTGATTTTGGGACGTCGTAACGATGTTTTACGCAACATTCGTTTTGGCCCAAATAAATATGTTTAAGAGAATGATTTCCTTAAAGAATGAGATATATACTTAATTTCGATTTAAGTATATTGAATATTTTCCAAAGGTTGAAAATAAAAAGATTTGTAAATTACTTATAAATAAATAAGTATGGAAATGTTTTTCCAATGTGAAATGAAAAGTTGAGAGAATTTATCTTTTTTAAGATAAATTGAAAATGAATATTTGAAACCTATTGAAAATCGTATATTCATAGATATTGTGAAATATAAATTCACTATGGAATTTATAAAAGAAAAGGGAATTTGTTTAAAAATAAATATTGATTTATTTTTGAAGTGTGAAAATTATTTATCTTGTAAAGATATTTTTGGGAAATAAATAATTTGGAAAATTATTTGGAATCTGGTGATGTTGTGCATATCCATTGATAGTTCAATAACCGACTATCAATATTTACCTTTGAAAGGTATTTGTTGTGATTTGTTTGAATTCGAATGGCACACTTATTTTTAAATTATTGCGCTCGTTATTCGGATTACCCATTCCGAATAGTGATACGACGTAATGGATAGCATTGATGACCGGTGTTGAAGACCGGGTATTTGCGAGAGCGATAGGATGACCTGTCGATTGACTCTGCACCGAGTTGCTCCGGTATAGAGTTCTCCATATGTGATGGGGAATCCGATCAGGATTGTGGATATCCGGATTGCAAGGACTTCTTTGTAAGTGCCTTCGGTTCTGTTCGAGCCCGGAACAGACTTGTATGGATTGTATGTCTGACATTACAAATTGAGATATAAAGCCGATTTCTTTCAAATATATTTCTGTTGGTGGCGGAGAATTTATTCTTTTAGCTTAACACCCTTCTCTGAGACGTACGAGCTCAGAGGTTATGTAGTTGAACGTTATCAGCAATATATTCCCAATTTGGTAATGTGACATGCTGAGTGTTGCTGTGAAATGATCATTTTGTTGATCATTTGTGATAGGATCATTTATTTGATCGTTTATCCTTGTGATCATTTCTATGATCATTTGTTGACCCAAAGCATGGCTTTTGTATAAAGTATGTTTTTGTGGACGAGACTTCGTCGAGCCTCACACCCCGGAATGGTCAAAACAGGAAAGATGCAGCAAGGTTATGAGGGGTAGCTCCCTTTAGGGTATGTGCATTTCCTTCTGGAAAAGGGTGGTATCATGGTATGGAGCCCAGATACTTACTCATGTTGAAAACACTTTATTTATGATTGTGTGATGATGGTGACGAGCGCTCGGTTAAAGGTCCCAAAGGACCGGGGGATGGCATACTCGTGTCAGTTGTTACCCAGTTAGGGGTAACCCGGCCTTGTGTTGGCAGAGATCCGGTTTGGTTCTCGGGGACGTCCTTCCAGAGGCGTTCTCATGTGGCAATGGGAAGTTCCTTGGCCTGACCATTCGATGGAAATCCAAAGAAACAATACGATCTTGTACGGTATTAGTTGTAGAACCTATCATTCACTTATGGTGGCGCCCCACTGTTTGGATGGTAGCTATAGTAGGCATACGATAATGGTCGTATGTTGGCTAAGATTTATATCTTTATTTTCGAAATTGTTTTATACACTATGCACTAGTAATAATATCAAATGTTTCTTTTTAATGCGTATCAAGCATCTTTGACTATCATAAGGAGAAATCTCCTCCGATTCTGCGTTTGCATTGTGTGTGTGTGCGGGAGGCCTTATGGTAGTCTCATTTTTAAAAGCATTGCGAATTGACTTTAAAAATATTCCTCTATTTTGATTTTTAAAGGTAAATAAACTGTTTTGAGTTCTCATACCAGTCACATGACTGACTCGGAGTTTATTGTTTTCCTTCCTAAACTTTGGGTGCCCACCAATTTCCACACGGGCAGTCAAGAGTTAAGGTTTATCAGGATATTCTGGAAATTTAGGAGTTGCTAGAGGCAAGCTGGAAGGTATGGCGTATTATTAGTATATAGTATTTATTTTTCCGCTGTTTGATGTTGTTTGTTGTTGTACACTCTGATGTAATGATGATATGATGTGATGTAATGTAATAACCGATATAGTTCTTTGTTTAAAGATTATTCATTTATCTATTATATGTTGTTCCGCTGCGATTGTGAGATTCTGATATTGTTCTGTTGTTTTTCTGTTCCGTTCTATTTTCTTTTCTCCTTATTTTCTATCTTCTTTCTCTCTCCTTCTGTCGTTTTCTTTTTCTTAAAACCCTAACTATTTGGTTTTTCGGCAACGAAAAATCGCGTACGTTACATTAGGATTTAAACTAAGTTATAAATTTACGCATCAGGCAACTCACTCGAACTCGAACACAAACCTGAAGCAACCGCCAAATTAACTCGAGCATCGACTCGAGACCGTACCCTCATCAACGACGCTGACACATCCTCCTGCCGTACATGTGCACGGCGGCACGACTCAACTCCGACGAACCCCACTATCATCAGAAAGTCACAAATCACACCAAAGCATGAAATCCAAACTCAAATCACCTACAAAATTTTTAAAACGAAATACAACAGTTCGACCGAAAAACTGAACCCAACCCAATCAATATGATCACCTCGCCATCGCCGCTCACTCCACCGGAGGCGCTTAAAATTCAACCACACCACGAGCACACACCAAGCAACCATCCCCCAAAGATTCGTGCAACTCGATCGCGCGTAGAAAATGAACTCGTCACATTTCGGACAAGACTAAAACTTGAAACCAAGCCCTAAATCAATCTCGTTCGACCAATCTTGTATTGGAAAAATTATTCAACAATTTTCCCAACATTATAAATGTTTACACATGCTTCAAAACGAATTTCAATATTTATTAATGATTCGATTGTCAGGAATTGAGAAAAATGCAAACTTTATTCAATTTCAAACTGCACTTGAGATACTCAATTAAAAATCTTCGTTTTTGTTTTAAAATTCATAAACCGAAGTAATAATTCAAGTTATGAACATGAATTAACTTTCTACATCAATTGAATTTATCAAATTATTTTGATTTCCTGCAAACATGGTTTCCAGGGTTACTATTTTCCCAACATGCTTAAAACAAATTTAAAAATCTTGGTTTTGGTTTTAAACATCTTGTTTGTAAAAAAACTCTAAACTTTCCATGATTAGATAACAATAGTTTGAGTTCTGAAGAAAATATACAACCCGTAACAACTACAGATAAGTACAGAGCAACACATAATATACATAGAATTATATTCAAGGATCAAACAGATACAATACCATATAATAAATGAATCAGCTTTACTGATTTTAATTAAACGTAAACTTTAAAATTGGTGTTTACTCACCTGAAAAATTTTAAACAGAGAATACTTTGATGTTTTTGAAAAACTGAAGTATGAAACTGTCTTGAGTTCTTGACTGTTCTTGTTTGAATTTAAGTTTAAGCTTTAAGAAATAAAGATGTTTTTTTTCTTTGGTTTTCTATAGTTTACTGAATGAACTAAAATGAAAATTGTATACATATATAGAAGAAAAAAGGTGAATAAAGGAAGGTATTAACTGGTACTATTGTTTTCTTCTTTTGGCTTTGATTAATCAGATTTTTACTAATATTTTGAATTGACAAATTGCTGGCTGAGCTGATAATAACAAATGCCTTGTTTACCAAATATGTTTACATATTATAGTTATGTTTGTTGTAGATAGATATTTGTATGAAGACATACATTTAGCAGGTAGACATATGGCTTGTGAATGAAGATACTTTTTGTAAAGATGTTTGTTTTTATCTGGTATTACTTCTAGCTTTCACCATATACATATATATACACTTGTCTGGTTTACTTTTTATACCTTGCTTATTTTTATACTTTGTTTTTATTCTATTCTACACTTTGTGTTTCACTTAAAATTGTTATAGTTGTTTATACACTTGTGTTTGTCTGATTTCATGCTCTACTTAGTGCTTATTTTTATACTTTGTTCCTACAATTTTAAATCTATGTTGTATGCTTGCTTATTCATTTTAATTCTATTTGTATGTTAACTATTAATATTTAAATTAGATTCATATGTTTGACTTACATTTAATATGTATATTTTATATTGATAGACTTTGATTTTATTTTAAACATTATCATCCATATATATCTATTTACCAAATGTTAATAGGATAGAACATTTTAATTCAATTGTATAAGAAAGATTTTATTGTAAATATTATTAAGAGATTTTATTTTAAATTTCCAAATCAATTTTTTTTTTTTTTCAAATACAAATCATATAAACAAATGGAAATTATTCCAAAAGTCTTATTCATTTTAAAATGATAAGTTCACTTTTTATTTAATTAGATTAAATATTTATCAAAATAAAAGGGCCAAAATCCAGGGTCGTTACAGGTTATTAAATTACCTTTGCTTTTAAATTTCGAAGACGAAATTCTATAAAGGGGGAAGGAATGTGATGACCTAGAATTTTGGGCAATATCAATTTAATAATTTGTATAAAAAATTAAATTGATTTGATAATTTTATTTTATAATTGTAATTAAAATTGGCAAATTTATTCTTATAAAAGCAAATAATTATTTAATTGGTAAATTTTACCTTTTAAAGTTAATAAAATGATTTTTATTTATAATGTGTATATATACATATATTTGTATATATTGTAAATAGAAAAGTTTTGGTTTGTATTTAACAAATAAATTTATGTTTTCAAATTCTAATATATTTTGGTAATTTGGAAATTATGATTAAATTTAAAGCTATTTAATAGTTAGCTATATAGTTTTATAAATACTTAAGATAAGTGTTAATTGTTTAAAATATTTTTAAGCTTAAGTTTAAATTTAAATAAGATTAACAAAAAGGTTTGTTTTATTTTCTTTTTAATTATTGCTTAATAAATATGATTTGTAATTATATATATATATATATATATGTATATATTAAAGTTTAAAATACCATTCACAAGTATGTAAAGCATATGATACATTAATTCATTTGGTAATAGAAGTAATTTATAATCTTTTTTATAAATTATTTAAAATTTACAAATTTGTTATTTTTAAACAATATTAATAATATGTTTTTTTATATATAAATATAAATAGATTTTAAATAAAAATTGAATTGTTATTTCAAATTGAATGTGTTGTTATAAATTGACTTTAATTTGGATTTTTAAATCTAATTTGAATTTGAATTTGGATTTAATTTTAAAATTAAAAAGATAGATATTTAGAAATATTTGGATTTAAAATATATGTATAAGATTTTATTTAATTTGTTTTATTTATATTTTCTTTAAATAATTTAAATATATATTTAGATACGAATTTATAATTACAAATATAAAAAGCTTTATTATTAACATTTAAAATAAATGTTAATTACTTAAATTACAAGTGTAATTAAATCAAAACATTTGTAACAGGTGTTTACTAATAAACAAGAATTATGATAAACGTTAAAATGTTTAAACAGTTTCCTTTATAATTTTCATTTTTCTTTTATTTTTATTAAATCACAAAATTTATATAAACACATTATTCTTACCCTCATTTATTTTTCTATCTTCCTCAAGTTAAAACTATGAAACTTCAACCTGTAAATTTCTCAAAATGAAAACCCTGTTAACAAATCTACAAGCAAGAAAAACTCAAGAATAAATCTGGTAATCAACATTCACAAACCAGAAACTCAGTCCAATTTCTCAAAACAAAATCTGCAACTAAAATACTTCTTTATACCAGAAATCAAAATCCAATAGCCTGTATATCTTCTTCAAATTCAAACATCAAAACCTAAACATCATTCCTCAAACCTGAAACAAAATCAATATCCTGTAGTTTATATTCAAAAATCAAACCAAAAGCCTGCATTTTTCAAACCTGAGATGAAAATCAAAGAGCCTGCAAACATTTTCTTCAAACGTGAAATAAATAGAGCGAGCAAACCTAAGATTTAATCAAAGAAATTCGTCTTTGTTTCAATTCTGAGTCATCTCAACAAGTTTTCAGATCCTAAAATTCAAGTTTTGAAAATCAAAGACATCTTTCCAGCAATCAAGTTTTAAAGATTCAAAAGCTATTTCAAATAAAGGTGCTCTGTTTATCATTTTTATAGGTGAGTAACACCGATTTTTAAAAAATTTAAATGTGAAATATGGTTGCATATGAATCTCTGAAGCAATGTATATTTGTGTATATATGAATTTTCTATGTATGTTTGGATGATAAATGTGTGCATGCCTGTTTCACTTGTGATATCTCTATTCTTTGTTTTCAAGACTAAGATTTGAAAAAAAAAAATCATAATCTCTTGATCTCATCTTTGTTAGGATTTAAGTCTTAAACAAAACTTATTTGTTTCATCATAAATTATAGTTTAAAATTTTATTTAAGTCAAAAAAAGTTTGAAATGTCTTTGGAAACAAAAATAACAGAGCAAGCTTAATATAGGTGGAATTTTCAAACATCATAATTTGTAAATTCAGGAATGTAAACTGAATTCTTATCCAAAAATATGATTTTTAAAAATAAAATCACAAATTTTGGTAAAGAATTGAGGGAGCAGTTCGTGTTTGATCAGAATGGATGTTTTGGGTTGCCTCTGGCGATCTAGTAGCTCGGCGAGGCCGTGATTCTCACTTGAGGTAGTGGAATGATGGGGAAGGTTGACAAAAATGTCAGAAGTGTATGTAGGTCACTGTGGCGGCGGTAGGTGGTCGTATTAGTCTGTAGCCCTAGTCTTTGGTATTGGTCGGAAATGTATCCACCATGGCATCTAGGGCGGATCGAGTTCTACCAAATTGTGGGAATCAATAGCGGGAAGGTCGGCGAAGGTGTGACGAGAAGCGCGGGAGCTTCGGTGGTCGGAGGAGCGAGTTTGAGGATGTTCCAGGTTAGGTTTATGGTTTCAGGTTTTGGCTTGAATGCTCAAATTCGATTTCTAGTTTGGATCGATGATCTGATGGTCGGAATTGGGTGCGAGGGAGATCGCCGACATGTGAGGGGCAATGTGGATGATCGGAAGTGGCAGCATCGCTAGTGAACGTGAGTGTTATGGTTTCCAGTTTTAAACTTTAACATTTAAACAAAATTTTGAAAAATGAAAGATGTGGTTTTTCTTGGGTAAGTACTCGAGTAGGCTTCAGGATGAACCCGAAGTAGCATGATAAAACAGATTTTAGAAGTTTTTTTTTTAAATTCAAACAAGATTTTGAAGTTAAATAATTTGGTTTTAAAACTTTTATGAATTTCTTTTATAAGATAAGTGTTGTTTAACAATTGATTTAAAAGGTTTTAAATTAATTTAAATTTTGTTGAAGTTAAATTTGTTTATCATTTTCAAATCTTAAATTTAAAATTAAATTCTAAAGTAAATTTAAAAGTAAAATGTTTTCAAATGCATTTGTAAATGATAATTAAGTCATTACTAAGGATAAGGTTTTATCTTAAAATTAATTAAGATTTAAATGATTTGAGATTAGTTAAATTAATAAAGTAATTAAAGAGTCATTAATTAATGTGATTAATTAATGATTAAGGATTAATAAATAACAATTAAGGGTTGTTAGTTAATTAATTAGGGTTCATTAATTTGAAAATAAAGATCATTAATTAGATAAGCAACATTTTTAATTAATGGTTAGAAATTAATTTATCAAGTAATTAAAGATTAATTAAGTTATAGTTAAGCACTTACTTAATTAAGCAATTAGAGATTATTTAAATTGATAATTAGAGATTTATTAATCAAGTAATTAGAAATTAATTAATTGGTTAGTAAAAATTACTTAATTTGTAATTAATAATGGTTAATTACTGCATAATTTCTTAAGGGAAGTAATTAAAGAATCTTTAATAGTTAATGAAGATCATTAACTAAGGATTATTGAATAATTAATTAATGTGATTAGTTTTAATAATTAATTAGATTAATTAATTAAGGATATTCTTTTGTGGAATTAGTTAAGTATAATTATTTAATGAAAGTAATTAAAGGGATTAATTACTCAATGTAATTAATTAAATTAATGCGATTAGTTTAAGTTAATTAATTAGTTTATTTAATTTAAAATAACCACTGGATGATTTCTCAAGTGCAATTACTTAATGTGATTTATAAAGTGTAATTACTTATTGAAGTAATTATTGGGTATTTACTGGATGTAATTAATTGAAGAATGGAAGTAATTTGGATTTTAATTACTTTGTGTAATTAATAAGAAGTATAATTACTTAGTGAAAGTAATTAAGAATTAAATACTTTGTGTAATTAATTTAAGAATTAATTAATAAACTTTATTTAAAGTTAATTAAGTGATGTAATTAATTAAGGGTAGTTAATTACTTAATGTGATTAATCAAGGCCGATTAATGGATGTAATTAATTAAAGACTAATTATTAGATATGATTAATAATTAATAAAGGAAGTAATTAAGGCATCGTCAATTAACGTAATTAATGAAGTAATTAAGTTGTGATTAATTAAGGGTAATTAATCAATGAAGTGATTATAAAGTAATTAAATAATTATAATTAATAAAGGACTGATGTAATTAATTATAGTTAATTAATTAAATGATGTAATTAAAGGTTAATTACTGTAAATGGTTGAGGATAATTCATTTGTGTAATTAATTAAAGGCTAATTACTTAATGTAATTAGAGGATAGTTAATCAATAATGATTAATTAAGATGGATAATTAGATATTAATTAATTAATTAGTTTGTGACGACCGCCCATGACTCCCACACCAAATAAGGAAATAATGCGCTGAAAAGTGTGCCAGGCAACCATGGGTGACCGTCAAGGGTAGAATAAACATCGCAGAATCTCTATCATAGAACTCACAGCGCATGGATCAAATACAATAGAGAAAAATATATATATAGTGAAGCTCCAAAACAGAATATCATCATAGACATCATAGTGGTTTGATACAATCATCTGAAAGTTAGTACAATCATGCCTCACTACAAACACTCGGAGTAACAACAAAACAGCGGAAATATCCAGTACATAGAATATGAAAATAATATGTAAAAGCCTCCTGCTCGTCTTCGCCATCTGCATCGTCAATCACTAAGGTCAGCACCTGCCACCTGTCACTTAGTCTGCCCATCCCAAAACATGGATGAACAGCCCAAGGTAATAAGAGGAGACATAAAACCTTGAGTCAGACAAAGTCCTAGTGAGCAGTAAATCAACAATCAAACATACCAAAGGAACATAAAGGATAAAAGGAATAGGAACCCAAATCATCCCACTCCACCTCTTTCTACAGTGATAGCCTCCAGACACACACTAATAAGAAGCAAGCATAGCAACAGGTAACTAAAGTAAAGCGATAACCACTCGAGTCAAGGTCGATGTTTTCCAAATACAAACCCCCAAGGCCTAGACCAAGATCAGATAAGCACCCAGAAAACACCGCTCTTGAGACCGAATGATGGTATAACCAACATCCATGACTCTGGCTATCACTGTTATCATTGCCTTGATTTCATCGTTAGTTGAATGAACGGCACATTCTTTCATCCGTTAGTCAAGGGCTAATGGTAACCCCGGTTCTAGACATAACTCCGCACGTCATCGTGACCCGTGCCTAGGATATCAATGCTGCCCAGAGTACTAGCACGTCATCGTGACCCGTGCCTGGGATATCAATGCCGCCCAACGTACTCTTGCTTTGAGCATGCTAGAACCTTCAACAACAATGAAGTCTTAGCCTCCTAGTCATCCTCCTCGACGACTATTCCCATACTAGCTCAAGCGCCTCTCGAGCCATCCATTATCCATCAAAACTCGAACCATATCACCGAGTTAACATCATGCTTGGAAAGATCCCGCCTGGACTAGACCAAGACTATCTCATATCATACTTTGCTTCATCGCATCTTAGAAAAGTCCATATCATGCTTCGCCTCATCATATCACGGCAAAGTCCATCATCATCATACTTTGCTTCCTCGTATCATCGCAAAGTCCTCGAATCCATCCATATGAGCTTCCTCATCCGCTTCATATGCCACAAGCAGCTTTCATCATTCAAGAGCCTTTCCACTTAGCTTTTGAATCATCTTCGACCATCTTGTTCCAAATCAACTACTAGCTAACTTGAAACAATCAAATCAATCATACATTCAAACAATCAATCATTCAAACAAGATCTAATAAGCAATATTAACTATAATGGCAATTTCGTAAATAAATGAGTGAAAGTCTATCATACATGAATTATGGAATTCTAGCATAGATCTATCAAATATAAACATGGGTTTTGTTCCTATAACTCGATAAATGAACTTGCATAGGTAAACATCTTCATAAACAATGGATCTACATGCAGACTTAAGAGAAATGCGAGAAATCACTATCTTTAACACATAAACGAACCACCACTCCAATATATTCCTTTGGATCTGTGTGAGAGATAATCACCACTCACCGAATCTCCAAAACAACCCAAAAGCAATACGCTTCAGATCTGGACAGCAAAGATTCAAGCTTGATTTGTCGAAATCCCGCTTGAAACGATGAAATGTCACTTTGTTGGATGAAGATCTTCAACTTCGGCTCTTGGATCTTCGATCTTGGATGGATGTTAGCACAATATTAGAGTAGAGAAAATAAGTGAAGAAATGTTGTAGTCGAGCTCCCAAAATGGCAGCACTTCGTTGCTTCAAAAACCGGTGCCAAAATAGTGAGATAGGCGCCTCTATTTATAGGCTGATTTTTAGGTCGCACGGTATTAGGTCGCTCACGACCTAAAAACATCTTGATCTACGACCTATCTACTATCCCCGACCTAAGGACCTATCGACACAACCAACTTAGCGACCTAACGCTATTGCCTAAGCTTCAACGACCTACGACTCATGCTACCTAGCGACTTAACTGGTTGCCGACCTAACACTAACACCTTCCTGCGACCTAACTACTACACGGTATCAAACATAGGTCGCTCACGACCTAACTAGAATGACCCCAAGCCATCATCTCCTAGGTCGCTCTACCCTAGGTCGCTAACTATGTTAGGTTGGTCCAACCCTTAGGTCGCTCAATACCTATAAGTCGCTCACCTATTTAGGTCGTACTAAAACCTTAAGTCGCTAATCCCTATAGGTCGCTCGGCCGACCTAAACTATAACACGTCCTACCCTCCAAACGACCTAACTATCAGGCCTTAACTCGTCTACGACCTAACTCCTTAAGGTCGCTGCAACATATAGGTCGTAACCCGTTAACTCGTAACTCGTGTAACCATCTTAAGTCGTAACTTGCTAACCCGCTACACTACTAACTCGTAAGTCGCTGCCTCTCTTGACTCGCTAGCATGCTAACTCGAATAATTTCTATAGGTCGTTACCTCCTAACCCATAGGTCGTCTACGACTTAAGAACCCCACTAACTCGTTAACTTCTTAACTCGCCCAGTTCTTAACCCGTTAGCTCGTTAGCTATCTTAGGTCGCAACATATTAACCTACTCCAATTACCAACTCGCTAACAATCTATTCCTTAACTCGTATCCCCTTAGGTCGTCTACGACTCATGAATACCGACCTAAGCTTTCCCACCGAGTTAATCTCTACACGAGTTAACTTCCATACGACTTAAGCTATGGATGACATAAACAAAACTAACGACCTAATAATTCTATGATATATCGACACGTAAAATACGGGTCGTTACATTCTCTCCCACTTAGGAATTTCGCCTCTGAAATTCCAAACAAACAAGAGCAACCAAAACTATTCCGCATGCCTACCATCCATAGCAATCAACAAACCATGCAACCAATTCTAGCCTAGCATGCAGAATTCTAAGATCGGATCAAGTAAAAAAAATCATGAGATGTCACGACACCTTAGGGCTATACCTTGAAGAGTTCAGGATGAGCTGCCTTCATCCTCTCTTCCTCCTCCCATGTACAGTCGTTAACATCGTCACTCCATTGTATCTTGAGCAACGTAATCGTCTTCCTCCTAAGCTGTTTCGTGTCGGTTTCAACAACACAAAGCGGTTTACGAGGTCTTCTAACAACTGGATCAACCTCTAAATCTTCATAGCTATCAGCAGAAACTACTGTATTCGAGTCGTGCACATACTTCCGTAGATAAGATACATGAAAAACATTGTGCACACCCGCCATCTTTTCCGGTAACTCCAATCTATAAGCGAGCTTTCCAATTCGCGCGATGATCGGGAATGGTCCAACAAATCTCGGAGTCAATTTCCCTTTCTTCCCGAATCGGACAACATTCTTCAATGGAGAAATCTTCACTAAAACCATATCACCTACGTCGAATTCCAAATCCTTACGACGCTTATCAGCATAACTTTTCTGGCGGTCTTGGGCTGCCTTCATTCGTTGCCGAATGATCTCTATACAATCCGTAGTCTGACGAATCATCTCTGGCCCAAGTATTAGCTTTTCTCCAGTTTCCAACCAACATGTCGGAGAGTTACACGGTCTTCCATACAGCGCTTCATACGGTGCCATACCAATGCTTGACTGGTAACTATTATTATAAGAAAATTCCACCAGATGAAGATGATCTTCCCATGATCCTCCGAAATCCAAAACACATGCCCTGAGGAGATCTTCCAAAACTCTGTTGACTCTCTCAGTCTGACCATCTGTTTGGGGATGATATGCTATACTCAAACACAACTCGGTATCCAAAACTTCCTGAAAGCTCTTCCAAAATCCACTAGTGAACAATGGGTCTCGATCGCTCACTATACTCTTTGGAATACCATGGAATCGAACTATCCACTTAACATACAACTCAGCCAACTTCGATGCAGTCCTAGTTGATCGAACAGGAATAAATCTTGCACTCTTAGTCAAACGATCTACTATAACCCAAATTCCTTCATTTCCTGCTCTTGTTCTAGGTAACCCATCGATAAAATCCATCGACACTTGCTCCCACTTCCATGTAGGAACTTCTAATGGCTGAAGCAATCCACTGGGCTTCTTCTGCTCTGCTTTAACCAACTGGCAGTTCATGCATTTGGAAATAAAATTCCCAACATCCTTCTTCATACCTTCCCAGTAATAGGTTCTCTTCATGTCCCGATACGTTTTATTTCCTCCTGGATGAATTGTCAACTTTGAGTGATGACTTTCCCTCAGAACTTCATCTCTCAATTCATCTATATCGGGAACAACTAGTCTTCCTTGCTTCCGAAGCCAACCCTCTCGATCGACTTCGAATCCTTTATCCTTCTCTGGTTCCAGTCCAGATTCCAGATCACCGATAATCTTGACAATCTTATCATCTCGTTTTTGGCTCTCGCCAATTCTTTCCACAAGAGTAGGTCTTATAGATAAGTTTGCCAACATCTTAGGTTCCAACTCACATCTAGGCCTGAAATCAAATCCAGCTAAATACTCGAGACTCTTCCATTCCGAAAACATGGCTCCCAATCCTGCATATCTTCGACTCAACGCATCAGCTACTGCGTTACCTTTTCTCGGAGTATAAGCTATACCAAAATCATATGATGCTAAAAACTCTAGCCATCGTTGCTGTCGAAGATTCAAATCCTTTTGGGAGAAAAGATACTTCAACGACTTATGATCTGTAAACAACTCGAATCGAACTCCCAATAGGTAATGTCTCCACATCTTCAGGGCAAACACAATCGCCGCCAACTCCAAATCATGAGTCAGGTAATTCCTTTCATGCGGCTTCAGTTGTCGACTTGCATACGCAACAACTTTATTCTTCTGCATTAGCACTGCTCCAAGTCCAGTACCACATGCATCGGTGTAAACCACCATCTCATCATTCCCACTTGGAATAGTCAAAACAGGAGCACTCGTCAGTCGCTCTTTCAGGATTCCAAAAGCTTGCTCACACTTAGCATCCCAACTGAATACCTGATTCTTTTTCGTCAATCCTGTTAATGGTGCAGCTATCTTGGAGAAGTCTTTAATAAACCGACGATAATATCCTGCTAATCCAAGAAAACTTCTCACATCAGATGCATTCTTAGGTCTAACCCAATCCTGGATTGCTGCCTCCTTAGCGGGATCAACCGCTATTCCATTTCCAGAAATAACATGGCCTAAGAATCTCACTTCACTCTTCCAGAAGTGACACTTCGAAAACTTAGCCTTCAGCTGATGTTTCCGCAAGATTTCCAAAATAATCTGCAAATGTGTCTTGTGCTCTTCTTCAGTTCTGGAATAAATCAGAATATCATCCACGAACACAAGTACAAACTTGTTCAACTGATCCCTGAACACTCTATTCATAAGATCCACAAAATATGCTGGTGCATTAGTCAATCCAAACGGCATTACCAGCCACTCATAGAAACCGGATGGTGTCATGAAAGCAGTCTTCGGCACACTATCCTTCGCCACTCTCAACTGGTGAAATCCCGTTGCCAAATCCATCTGAGAAAACATCTTAGCTTCGCGAAGCTGATCAAACAAGTCATCTATTCTCGGCAATGGATACTTGTTCTTCTTAGTCACCTTATTCAGCTCACGATAATCGACACACAACCTCAACGATCCATCCGCTTTGGTTGCGAACACAACTGGTGCACCCCATTCGGACACACTACGCCGAATGAATCCTTTCCGTAAAAGGTCATCAACTTGCACCTTCAACTCTTGCTGTTCCCTAGGCGCCATCCGCCTAAGCGGCATCACAACGGGTCTGGCTTCCTCAACTAGATCGATACGAAACTCGATATCCCTATGCGGCGGTAACCCTTTGACTTCATCAAAGACATCCCCGAATCCATTCACGATTGGCACCGATGACAGTCCATCCCGTGGAACAGCCAGCGAATACATGAAGCTCATGAAGACGCCTTCTTCATGCTTACATCGTATCACAACATTTCGCCCCTCCACATTCTCGACTGTCACCTCCAATCTCTCACAATCAACCTTTGTCGCATACTTCCTAAGCCAATCCATACCCAAAATAATTCCGAACCCCGCAAAGTTCAGAACAAAACAATCACAAACAAAAGAGCAATCATGACTCGATACAACTAGACCACGGCATAGCATACACAAACAAGACGAACCCCCAACTGGATTGGTCACAACCAATGGTCTATCAACAATATCCGGTTTCAAACCCAACCTGTCCACCAACTCATTACAAACAAAGGAATGCAACGCCCCAGTATCAAACAAAACTCTAACTGGAACACCACAAATGGAAAGAGTACCTTGAACCACCACACTCTTCCCCTTCTCTTCAGCAGTAGGAGCTTTCGAAGACGATGGAACAGCCCCCAAAGCATAAGCTTTCACAATCTGCTTTTCCCTCAACGGTTCCGGACAATTCTTTTTAATATGCCCCAGCTTATCACAGTTGTGGCACTTCACCGATACCTTTGGATTCTTGCAATCCCTGGAGAAATGGCCTTTCTGTTGACAGTTGAAACAAGTCACTTCGCCTTTCGGCTTCTTCTGGCCATTCTTACCCTTCTGCTGTTGCTGCTTCCTCTTCTTATTTCCACCCTGCTGTGGTTTGAGCTCTTCCTTGGTCACAGCAACAACAGACCCTTCCTTAGGAAACAAACTCTCATGCCTGAGAGCTTTTTCCACAAGCTTCTCAAATGGATCGTCCAGGTGATCCACCAGCTGCCTTCCAAGATAAGCATCCAAGCCTGTCACGAACTTTTCATTCTTCTGATAGGGAGAATCAATATGCGATCTAGCATACTTGGACAAGGCTTCAAACTCAGAAACATATTCCAGAACTGACCTCCCGCCTTGCTTGAGCTCAACAAACTTCTTAAACAAAACAGACTTCTGAGCAGTAGAGATGAACTTAGCTTTAAACCTAGCTTGAAACTGCTCCCAAGGAATCTCTTCTTCTGGAGTATCAATGGTGATAGAGTTCCACCAATCAGAAGCTCTCCCTTGAAGCTGCCTCGATGCAAGCTTCCTCTTAGTTGCATCCTCGATTCCTAAATCACCAAAAATCCTCCTACAAGCATCTATCCATCTCTGAACCTCAATAGTAGATTCCGTCCCTAAGAAAACCTTCCCTCCAAGAGCAGTATAATCCTTACAGAGCTTGGCAAAATCCACTGGTCTCGGAGCTTGAACTTGAACTCCAACATCTACCGCTGACCCTGGAGTTGGTATCCTTCTCATGATCGAAGTCATCATCGCTTCGAACATAGCTCCATAATCAGCAACTCCATCAGCAGCACGACCTTCCATGGCAGCTGGTCTCCCTCTTCGACTCATCCTTAATATCTACAAAAAGGAATGATTAGAACAACTTTGAGAAACAACTGCATTAGGAGTTCAAATCCTTCTAAGCTACTATAATATATATAGTAATCATCCATCAAAATACAATTACGTCTCTCATACGTAGTTACTTCAGCGAGCGTTGGCTAAAATCGATTAACCAAAGCTCTGATACCAAATGTGACGACCGCCCATGACTCCCACACCAAATAAGGAAATAATGCGCTGAAAAGTGTGCCAGGCAACCATGGGTGACCGTCAAGGGTAGAATAAACATCGCAGAATCTCTATCATAGAACTCACAGCGCATGGATCAAATACAATAGAGAAATATATATATATATAGTGAAGCTCCAAAACAGAATATCATCATAGACATCATAGTGGTTTGATACAATCATCTGAAAGTTAGTACAATCATGCCTCACTACAAACACTCGGAGTAACAACAAAACAGCGGAAATATCCAGTACATAGAATATGAAAATAATATGTAAAAGCCTCCTGCTCGTCTTCTCCATCTGCATCGTCAATCACTAAGGTCAGCACCTGCCACCTGTCACTTAGTCTGCCCATCCCAAAACATGGATGGACAGCCCAAGGTAATAAGAGGAGACATAAAACCTTGAGTCAGACAAAGTCCTAGTGAGCAGTAAATCAACAATCAAACATACCAAAGGAACATAAAGGATAAAAGGAATAGGAACCCAAATCATCCCACTCCACCTCTTTCTACAGTGATAGCCCCCAGACACACACTAATAAGAAGCAAGCATAGCAACAGGTAACTAAAGTAAAGCGATAACCACTCGAGTCAAGGTCGATGTTTTCCAAATACAAACCCCCAAGGCCTAGACCAAGATCAGATAAGCACCCAGAAAACACCGCTCTTGAGACCGAATGATGATATAACCAACATCCATGACTCTGGATATCACTGTTATCATTGCCTTGATTTCATCGTTAGTTGAATGAACGGCACATTCTTTCATCCTTCAGTCAAGGGCTAATGGTAACCCCGGTTCTAGACATAACTCCGCACGTCATCGTGACCCGTGCCTAGGATATCAATGCTGCCCAGAGTACTAGCACGTCATCGTGACCCGTGCCTGGGATATCAATGCCGCCCAACGTACTCTTGCTTTGAGCATGCTAGAACCTTCAACAACAATGAAGTCTTAGCCTCCTAGTCATCCTCCTCGACGACTATTCCCATACTAGCTCAAGCGCCTCTCGAGCCATCCATTATCCATCAAAACTCGAACCATATCACCGAGTTAACATCATGCTTGGAAAGATCCCGCCTGGACTAGACCAAGACTATCTCATATCCTACTTTGCTTCATCGCATCTTAGAAAAGTCCATATCATGCTTCGCCTCATCATATCACGGCAAAGTCCATCATCATCATACTTTGCTTCCTCGTATCATCGCAAAGTCCTCGAATCCATCCATATGAGCTTCCTCATCCGCTTCATATGCCACAAGCAGCTTTCATCATTCAAAAGCCTTTCCACTTAGCTTTTGACTCATCTTCGACCATCTTGTTCCAAATCAACTACTAGCTAACTTGAAACAATCAAATCAATCATACATTCAAACAATCAATCATTCAAACAAGATCTAATAAGCAATATTAACTATAATGGCAATTTCGTAAATAAATGAGTGAAAGTCTATCATACATGAATTATGGATTTCTAGCATAGATCTATCAAATATAAAACATGGGTTTTGTTCCTATAACTCGATAAATGAACTTGCATAGGTAAACATCTTCATAAACAATGGATCTACATGCAGACTTAAGAGAAATGCGAGAAATCATTATCTTTAACACATAAACGAACCACCACTCCAATATACTCCTTTGGATCCGTGTGAGAGATAATCACCACTCACCGAATCTCCAAAACAACCCAAAAGCAATACGCTTCAGATCTGGACAGCAAAGATTCAAGCTTGATTTGTCGAAATCCCGCTTGAAACGATGAAATGTCACTTTGTTGGATGAAGATCTTCAACTTTGGCTCTTGGATCTTCGATCTTGGATGGATGTTAGCACAATATTAGAGTAGAGAAAAGAAGTGAAGAAATGTTGTAGTCGAGCTCTCAAAATGGCAACACTTCGTCGCTTCAAAAACCGGTGCCAAAATAGTGAGATAGTCGCCTCTATTTATAGGCTAATTTTTAGGTCGCACGGTATTAGGTCGCTCACGACCTAAAAACATCTCGATCTACGACCTATCTACTATCCCCGACCTAAGGACCTATCGACACAACCAACTTAGCGACCTAACGCTATTGCCTAAGCTTCAACGACCTACGACTCATGCTACCTAGCGACTTAACTGGTTGCCGACCTAACACTAACACCTTCCTGCGACCTAACTACTACACGGTATCAAACATAGGTCGCTCACGACCTAACTAGAATGACCCCAAGCCATCATCTCCTAGGTCGCTCCGCCCTAGGTCGCTAACTACCTTAGGTTGGTCCAACCCTTAGGTCGCTCAATACCTATAAGTCGCTCACCTATTTAGGTCGTAGTAAAACCTTAAGTCGCTAATCCCTATAGGTCGCTCGGCCGACCTAAACTATAACACGTCCTACCCTCCAAACGACCTAACTATCAGGCCTTAACTCGTCTACGACCTAACTCCTTAAGGTCGCTGCAACATATAGGTCGTAACCCGTTAACTCGTAACTCGTGTAACCATCTTAAGTCGTAACTTGCTAACCCGCTACACTACTAACTCGTAAGTCGCTGCCTCTCTTGACTCGCTAGCATGCTAACTCGAATAATTTCTATAGGTCGTTACCTCCTAACCCATAGGTCGTCTACGACTTAAGAACCCCACTAACTCGTTAACTTCTTAACTCGCCCAGTTCTTAACCCGTTAGCTCGTTAGCTATCTTAGGTCGCAACATATTAACCTACTCCAATTACCAACTCGCTAACAACCTATTCCTTAACTCGTATCCCCTTAGGTCGTCTACGACTCATGAATACCGACCTAAGCTTTCCCACCGAGTTAATCTCTACACGAGTTAACTTCCATACGACTTAAGCTATGGATGACATAAACAAAACTAATGACCTAATAGTTCTACGATATACCGACACGTAAAATACGGGTCGTTACATGGTTTGCAATTAATTAATGGTTAAGTAAGCAAGATTTATGTGAAGAAAGTAATTAATTTAATATATTTTAAATTAATTAGAGATGAAGTAATTAATTTACATCATTTTAAATTAATTAGAGATGGTATGATTAATAGATCTTTGCTTATGGATGGCTGAATGATATTGAATATCTTGAATGGTTTGATATCTTTGATATGAGATGTATGTTGATCTATGATAGTGGATGCTTTGGTTGAATTATGATGATATGGAATATCCATTTATGAGATTGTGAATTATCTGTCTGTGTGAATATAGATAATAAAATCAAAATGTTTTAAACAACTTGGCTTGAAAAGACAGCTCTTTGGATTTCGATGAGACCGGGTTCGGGTTTCCAAATTTGGATATCCAAAAACCACTTCGATCCAAATTAAATGATAGGTCGTGAATCTCAAGTGATGATGAAGGTTCAGAGTACAAGGGTTATTGTCGTAAACTCTAAGGGTGATTCCAAAATGAGTGTAACGAGATAATGCCTTCGGTTTCGTTCGAACCCGGAACGAAGTTGTATGGATTGAATGCTTTCAGAACATCGTCAAGTGGACGATGAGCATTTTAAGGTAGATGTGTTCTATAAAGGTAATCGCAGCCTCAAGCATCATCAACCGGGAATGGCTCAAATAGGAAAGGTGTAGCAAGGCTAAGTGAGTCGCGCTCAAGTCGGACAAGATCTTCCAATATTTAAAAGTCCCTTTTTATTCGGCTGTGTGAGCAGTTGGTTGCAAACAACTATGGGGTTGTCTTGTTCGAGACTATCCAATAAGGGATGGTTTCGGCCTTGTGTTGTAGGTGATTTAGGGTGGATCCTAGGTACGGTGATCTAGGCCACGTACTGTGATAGGCAGTACCCCAGTAGCCCTGCTATTGTATGGAATCCAATCTCTAATAAGTGTCGTACGTTTTAGTTTTGTGCCCAACTATGTTGGAACGTGAGATGTAACCATTCCAGCTATGTAACGATCCTGATTTTAAAGCAAATTTAAATTGGTAATTAATTTAATTTTTGGAATTAATCATGAATTAATTTGTTATTTTCCAAAGTAAACATATATTTATTTGTTAATATAAATATATAAATATATAAATATGATTTCTAATTGGAAACTCAGAAATAAATGTTTTGAATAATATATTGGGTTTGAAACTCAAATATAAGTATTTTTAAAATAAATTGGATTTAAAACTTTATATTTTAGAAATTTTAGAAACTTGTTTTTTAATAAATATGATTATATGTGTTTTGAAAATTTTATTTGAATTTAGTATAGTAGATTTTCAAAAGTCGTTTGAAAGTAAAACTTTATATTTTAATAATAGAAAAGAATTTATTTTGTATTTATAACATGATGATTCGAAAGTTATATTTTGAAATTGATATAAATGAATTTACAAAAGCTATTTAAAAATTTAAAATCAAATGCATACATATCTTTTGAAAAATTAATAAGATTTGAATAAAGTAATTATAAAACTAAATTGAAAATATAATGTATATGTAAATATAAAAGTGAGGCAAGGGTTAAACATAAATTTATAAATAAAAATGGAATGAAGGTTCAAAACACTAAATACTTAATTTTAACAAGTGTAAATAACAGACATAAGAAATAACAAGTGTTGTTATTTTAAAAATGATTTAAATATTTGTAATTTAGGAAATCATGCAAGAAAACAAGTGGCAAAAGACAAATTTCTCTTTTAATTTGAATTTAGAAAACATGCATGAAAAAGAAATAACCAGGTTTCAATATCCTTTCATCTTCATTAATTCGCAAACCTGAAAGAAAAATCAAAAAAAAAAATTATCTTAATATCAAAGCAAAAGCAACAGGCTCTTTTTCAATCCATAAACCAGGAAATTTAAAATAGAAACCTGTTTAAATTCAAAACCTGAGATCAATAGAAATCATTTCAACAACATCAAAAAAACAACAACTTGAGCTCAAGTAAGGAAATCAAAGCATGCAGTAAGATCCAGCAGTAAATTCAAATTCAAAATCTGTGAACAGATTCAAGATAAATCAAGCAAAACCTGAAAACAAAAGAAATCAAAACACAAAGGATTCAACCTGAGGAATCTGAGCAAAGAAAATTCGAATAAATCAAAGGGCAAGGATTAAATTTAATATAAAAGCAAATACATTTCCAAGTCTTTGTCTTCATTTGACGGGTGAGCAAACTCTTGAACCTTCATATATAAAATCTGGTTTGTATGTTTGATTTTACTTGGATATATGCTTGAAATTCTTGTGTTTAAATGTGTATATATCTATGTTTATATATATATATATATAATGTTATACTCACAAGCAAACTCAAAAGAAAATCAATTTCTCTCTATACAATCAATTCTAGACTTTGATTTCTAAATAAAAGATGATAGTAGGAGTGTAAACTTAATTTTAAAAATACAATAAATCATAAATAATAAGTAAAATTGCTGGAAAATAGGAATATCAGTAAAAATAAATTCAAGTCGAAGATTTGATTTTGAGATTTTCCTTTGATCATATGAACTTATTCGTATTTCAAAAATACGAATTTAGGAATTCATTTCATAATTTTTAAGGGTGTAATCGTCGAGCAATTGGGAGTTGAAAGTGGTTTGTAATTTGGGCATTTTATGGTGAATGAAGAAGTCTGGGAAGTCGGAATCATGGCTGGAGGAAGTAGAGAAGTTGGCGAACATAGGAAAATTATTAGGTGAAAATTTAAACCACGAAAGTCGCTGAACGTCGGCCATATAGGGTATACACCCAGTTTTCATTGACATTGTTTCAAGGGCTTTGCAGTGTTAGAGTTAAATCGTACCCGATCGGACGATGGGGGATGGGTGAGTGGTGTTGTGGCACGTCTCTGGGAGGAACGGTGAGGGGTCTGACGATTAGAATCGTCGACCAGGGAGTGAAATTTTGATCGTATGTGGTTCCAGTATTTCGCCTTGTAACTCAATTTCGAATCACGGTGAACATGAGGGTGTTGGTTGGTCGAGGTTGACGAGGAGGTCATCAGTGAATTGTCGAGGGTCTTTGCGATGATCGGAGTCATTCCGATCGTTTGTGCACGTATACATGTATCACAGTGTATATGTTCTGAAGATGGATTTGAAGAAGAAGGAGTTTCCTCAGGTTCGAAACCGATCCCCAGATGACTCGAAGAAAGTGAAAAGAAAGGGGAACTCGAAGTTGAGCACGGGTCTGGGTCGGGATTATCTCGGGGTTTGCTCGACTGATTGTAATGGCAGTTTTGAAAATTTAAAACAAATCAAAATTTAATTTTTTTTTAACCCGTTGTTTTTAAATAACAATTGTCCCGATTAAGTTTTGAGATCAAAAAAATTTTTGCACAAATTATTTTAAATTTATTAAGGTTAAATAATTTTTAAATTTAATTAGTTTTCAAAAGATTATGAACTGAGTTTTCTTGAAAGTAAATTTGTTTAAACAAGTTTTTATAATAAATTTTCAGAGAATTAATCTTAAAATTACGGATATGTTTAAAAATTGTTCAACTATATTGGGATGGTTATTTAAAATATTTTTAAGCGTTTCAAATAAAAATTTGATGATGTATTTAAGTATGTGATTAAGATAAGTAGATTATCTTAAGTAAATTTAAGCCTTGGGTAATCAAAGATTTAATTATTTGGTTAGCAATTAAAAGTTAATTGATTTATGTGATTAACTAAAGGATAATTAATTAACAGATAATTAATTAAAGAGTTAATTAATTAATATGATAAATTAAGATTAATTTATTGATTAAAGATAATACTTAATGAAAGTAATTAAAGGATAATTACTTAATATTTAAAAGTTATTAATTAAAGTAATTAATAGAGGATAATTAATTTAATATGATTAATTATGGAATAATTAATTAAGTAAAGGTAATCGATTAAGACAAATAATTAAGGTTGATTAATTTCATTAATTAATATCAAATGATTTGTAAATAAATAATTAATTCATGAGTAATTAATTTAATTGAAAATTAAATTCAATTAATGTAGGATTAAACAATTAATTAATCATGTTTATAAATAATTATTGAATGCTTGGATTGCTTATGAATGTTTTCGTTACATGAAATGCCTTTAATTGATTGTTATTACTAGAATGTAATATTCTGTTCTATGAATTGAGCCGTGTGTAATTTACTTACTTATTTATTTATCCGTGACAAATTTATCCGTGAATCTGTGAATAAATGTAAGCACTATAGGATTATACCGCTTATCGATATTGTTATGTTTGAATCTGTGATGACTAATGATGTTGCATTATTGTGTAAAACCCTTGGACTACACTATACACATAGATAGAGATTGCACGAGGAAATTGGTTAAGTCACAGATTTTTGAAATGGTTTTAAAGTTGAATTTTGAATCCAAATGATTTTGGAAATGGAATTGGGTTAATTATAAAAAGCTATTGTAAAAGGGATTTTAAGGATAAAAGTTATTTTGAATAACTTGATAAAGCTTTGAAAATTTAAATAATTTTATTTAAATTTGAATTCAAGATTAGAAATTGAATTCTATGTTGAGAATTTTGGTTTATAAAGGTTATACAAGTTATAGATGTGTTTATATGGGTTTTAAGCCATTTTAAAAGTATTGTTTTGGGAATTTGAATTTAACCCAAGAGCTTTAACTTCTATACATGTAATCGGATTTTTCCGAAACGTAAACTATTTGTTTTCAAAGAATAAAAGCTTTCATATAAGGAAAGAATTTCCAATTTGTGTTGAGAGCATTTCAAGTTTGAAATGATAATGTTTTTCCGAGTTCTGAATAAATCTTTGGAAATGGCTTTGAAAGTTATGAATTAAATCTTTGATTTAAAGATTGGATGAGTTAATCCAATTTGAAATGGAAATTGTTATGAAAGAATGTGAATGGATCTTTGTGAAAAATGAGTGAACTTTGTGAATTGAATCTTTTTAGCTTAACGATTTGAAAATGGTAATTTGTTTAAACCATTTGAAGAAAAGGGTTGGAAATTTAAAAGTGTGACTTAACTGAGGTCCCAATATCCATATGTTTTTAAATATTGCGCTCATTATTCAGTTTATACGGGAGAGGACCTTTGTGTCATATAACCCATTCTGAATAATGATACGATGTTATGGATAGCATTTGAAGACCGGTGGCGAAGACCGGAGATTTTCGAAAGCGAATAGATAAGCCGTTGAATGTCTCTGCACCGAATGTCCCCCCGGTATAGAGATTTGATCACCATTTGTGATAGGGAGTCTGGACGTGATTAGGGATTATACGGTTTGCAAGGGCTTCTTTGAAAATTCCTTCGATTCTGTTCGAACCCAGAACAAACTTGTATGGATATGTGTCTGACGTTACACTTTGAGATGTAAAGCTGGTTTCTATCAAATACAATTCTTTTTGGTGGCAGAGGTTTATTCTCTTAGGTTGACACCATTCTTTGAGACATATGAACTCAAAGGTTATGTAGTTGATCGTTACTAGTAATACATTTCCAATTTGGTAATATGGCATTCGAAGTGCTGCCGATCATTTGTTGATCGAGGCATGGCTTTGCGAAAAAGCGTAGCTTCGTGGATGAGACCTCGTCGAACCTCACTCCCCGGAAATGGTCAAAACAGGAAAGGTGCGGCAAGGTTGCAGGGGTCGCGCCCCCAGGGTATGTACATTCGTTCTGGAAAAAGGTGGTATCATGGTATGTAGCCCAGATATTTAACCTATATGGTTACTGCAAATACATTGCTTTGTGGTTTTTGGTGTTAAGATCTCTTGGATAAAGGTCGCAAACGACCAGAGTGGCATGTCTTTAGGTGTTACTCCCGGGCAGGGAGGAAACCGGTCTTGTGTTGGCAGAGAGCCGGGTAAATTCTTCGTGCGTCCCTCCAGAGGCGTTCCCATGTAACAATAGGAAGTTCCTTAGCCTGACTGTTTGTTGGAAATCCAAAAAAATACGCGCCCTGTACAGTTTTAGTTGTATAACCTGCCATGGAATGTGGCGGTAACCTATTATTGGACATGGTAGCTATAGTAGGCATACAATAATGGTTGTATACTGGTATACTTTGGAAATGTTTTACACTATACACTAATAATAATATCAAATGGTTTTCGCGTATCAAGCATTTTTTACTATCATAAGGAGAAATATCCTCCAATTCTGCTTTTGCATGGTGTGCGCGGTGGGAGGCCTTATGGTAGTTTCATTTTTCAAAAAACATTGCAGATTTATTTTTAAGTTCTTTTGTTTGTTTTGTTTTAAAGAAAACTATTTTTGATTTGCTCATACCAGGCCCATGACTGACCTGGAGTTTATTGTTCCCTTTCTAAATTCTGGGTGCCCACAATTTTCCACACGGGCAGTCTAGAGTTGGGTTTTTCATATAATCAAATAGTAGGTGTAGACTCGTTGCATCTAGACTTTTGGATTTGGCGATAGCATTTGTTTCTTTGGAATTGGGATTGCTACATTTTAACTTGATGGTGGTTCGAGTTTCTTGGCTTGGAGACTTTGGTGGTTTGGCAATGGAGTCGCTTGATATTGGATTCTCGCTTTCTCACTTGGAATTCTATTGGAACTATCTTTCCGCTATCGATGGTTGCAAAGTCTAGACCACCTATTTTTGTTATTTTCCGTTGTACCTTATATCTCTGATATTGATATCATTTGTATCAAATTATTGTATCGAATATTGTATATCAATGATATTATCTTTCTTCCGCTATGTTGTTGTACTTAATGTGTTATAAGCTCCGGCATGAGTCGAATTTCAATGGTTGAATCTGCAGCATTCGAGTAGAAGTGAAGTACAGGTGTAGATTTTTGAACGCTGAAATTTGGGTTGTGACATCTTGGTATCAGAGCTGAAGGTTGAACTTTAGCTCAGGAGTATAACACATTAGGTAGCTCATTAGAGATAGGGTGAAGTATAATATGGAATGAGCATCCCTAAGATATCCGTCAATGTGCCTCAATAAATTCTTTTACTATTCACTGATAATAAGTATGAGTGCAAGAAGAGGACGAGATAGGGGACTGGGGAGTACCACTTCCAAAGTTCAATACCCTGCAACAATGGAAATAACTTTTCTCTATCAATCTCCTTTGATGCAGTTCCAATTCTTTGATTGCTTCGTGGCACCTCGAGAGAAGAAGAATTGGTGGCATTACGAATCGTTGTAGAAAATCATTACTTCGTATCCTCGCCAGTTTCTTATCAATCTTTCCATTTTTAACTCTAATGAATTTGAAATTTTAATTTGAAATAAATTGATTAACAAATATGAAGTTAAATTTGAAGTTGTATCGATAAAACGATTTCAATTAAACCAAATTTGAAGTTCTATTTTAATTTCTTGTGAGGACTAAAGTACGAAGAGGGAGAAGCCGGTGTAAGCTTAAGGGCATTCCGACCTAAATTTGGATTCCATACCTAGTGTTTGAGAATTATGGAAGATTAAATCCACTTATCTATTGTCTGGGTCTTGATATATTCTACGAACGATTAGTTATGCCTTCGAACTAATCAAGGCCCCTGCATATTCGTAGATCCGGATGACACGAGTACCCTGGGTAATATTGAATGAGTTTGTTCTCATAATTATTGGTGATATTCTGATTTGGTAAGCCAAATACAGAATAGATAATTGGCTTAATTAATGAGTCAATTCTCTATCTTTGTATCCATCCTTTGTTGTCTCCCTAGCAAATTCGGGGATAAAATTTTCTTAAGGGGGGAAACTGTAACGATCTCGATTTAAAAAAAAATTAAAATGGTAAGTAATTTAATTTTTGAATTAAATTGTGAAATAATTTATTATTTTCCAAAGTAAATAGATATTTTCTTATTAACATAAATAAATAAATAAATAAATATATAAATATGATTTTAGATAGGAATTCTAATTGGAAATTTAGAAATGAATGTTTTGAATAACATATTAGGTTTGAAACTCAAATATAAGTATTATTAAAATAAATTGGATTCAAAACTTTATATTTTGGAAATTTTAGAAACTTGTTTTTTTAATAAATATGATTATATGTATTTTAAATTTTTTATTTGAATTTAGTATAGTAGATTTTCAAAAGTCATATGAAAGTAAAACTCTATATTTTAATAATAGAAAAGAATTTATTTTGTATTTATAACATGATGATTTGGAAGTTATATTTTGAAATTGATATGAATAAATTTACAAAAGCTATTTAAAAAGTTAAAATCAAATGCATACATATCTTTTAAAAAATTAATAAGATTTGAATAAAGTAATTATAAAACTAAATTGAAAATATAATGTATATGTAAATATAAAACTAAGGCAAGGGTTAAACATAAATTTATAAATAAAATTGGAATGAGGGTTTAAAATACAAAATGCTTAATTTTAACAAGTGTAAAGACATAAGAAATAACAAGTGTTGTTATTTTAAAAATGATTTAAACGTTTGTAATTTAGGAAATCATGCAAGAAAACAAGTGGCAAAAGATAAATTTCTCTTTTAATTTGAATTTAGAAAACATGCATAAAAAAGAAATAACCAGGCTTCAATATTCTTTCATCTTCATTAATTCATAAACCTGAAACAAAAATAAAAAACAAAAAAATATATCTCAATATCAAAGCAAAAGCAACAGCCTCTTTTTCAGTCCATAAACCAGGAAATTTAAAATAGAAACCTATTTAAATTCAAAACCTGAGAACAATAGAAATCAATTCAACAACCTCAAACAAACAACAACTTGAGATCAAGTCTGGAAATCAAAGCATGCAGTAAGATCCCGCAGCAAATTCAAATTCAAAATCTAAAATTAGATTCAATATAAATCAAGCAAAACCTGGGAACAAAAGAAATCAAAACATAGAGGATTCAAACATGAGGAATCTAAGGAAAGCAAATTCGAATGAATCAAAGGGCAAGGGTCAAATTTAATATCAAAGAAAATACAGGCTGTAGATCAGTCTAAATATAAAATTCAGATAAAAAACAAATGCAAGCATTCAAAGTCAAAAATTACATTTCCAAGTCTCTGTCTTCATTTGACAGGTAAGCAAACTCTTCAACCTTCATATATAAAATCTGGTTTGTATGTTTGATTTTACTTGGATACATGCTTGAAATTGCTGTGTTTAAATGTGTATATATCTGTGTGTTTATACACATACACACACACACACACACACACACACATACTGTTCTGTTATACTCATCGGCTCAAGCACACTCAAAAGAAAATCAATTTCTCTATATACAATCAATCCTATACTTTGCTTTCTAAATAAAAGATGATGGTAGGAGTGTAAACTTAATTTTAAAAATACATTAAAATATAAATAGTAAATAGAATTGCTGGAAAATAGGAATATCAGTAAAAATAAATTCAAGTCAAAGATTTGATTTTGAGATTTTCAAGCTTTGATCATATGAACTTATTCGTATTTCAAAAATATAAATTTAGGAATTCATTTCATCATTTTTAAGGGTGTAATCTCGAGCAATTGGGAGTTGAACGTGGTTCGTAATTTGGGCATTTTCTGGTGAATGAAGAAGTCTGGGGGTTCGGAATCACGGCTGGAGGAAGTAGAGGAGTTGGTGAACCTAGGAGAATTATTAGGTGAAAATTTAAAAACCACAGAAGTGGCTGAACGTCGACCATATAGGGTTATACACCCAGTTTTAATCGACATTGGTTCAAGGGTTTTTGCGGTGTCATAGTTGAAACGGACTTAATCGCATGATGGGGGATGGGTGAGTGGTGTTGTCGCACGTCTCTGGGAGGAACGGCAAGGGGTCTGATGAACAGAATTGTAACATTCTTGAAATTTATCAAGTTTAATTGGCAATTAAGTTTATTTTGGAAAATAAATTGTGAAGTATTTAAAGATTTTTAGAATAAATAAATAATTTTGATTATAAATAGAAATTTGATTTAAAAATATAAGGTTAAGTATTTTATAAACCAATTTTGAATTTCAAAATAAAATGTATTAAAAATAAAATGGAAATTAAAAAGCTTGAGATTAATAAAAAGATAATGATAGTTGTTTTCTAAATTTTTAATTATATTAATACTTGGAAGTTGTAATAAAAAAAAAGAAGAAAAAATTAGTGTACTCATTTTTTTTTAAATATTATTCTTAAGTCAAATTCCCTTATATAAATAAATTTAACTATTGTTAATATAAAATCAAAGTATTTAAAAGTCATTCTTTTCTTTTTATAAAAGATTGTACAAAAATAAATAAATAAATAAAAATATGTATGAATGTAAATTGTGTAGATATAACTTTTTTCTAAATAAATGTATGGATATGAATATATATAAATGTACATAAGTGGTTATAATTCTATTTGAATTGGAATTTAAAATAAATGTTAACATACATAATAGAGATAAGCAAAGCAAATCAACATGCATAGATCTCATAATCATTTCTTCTTACAAATGGCATTCACCATAATAAATTGAATAAAATAATAAGATTAAAAAAATTTAGAAACTTTTCATTTCCCTACAAGGCAATCAATAGATATCCCAGCAAATCTGAAGCAAATAGTAACAAAAGATTTTGTATCTCAAATCTCAACACATATGTAAGAGAAGGAAATTAATTCTCAGTTCATAATTTTTAAAATCTGAGAAATCAATTCGAAAACAAAGCACATCCTCACAAAGAAGATCAAGTAAAACAAATACGAGGTCAAAGAACAGAAATTCAAAACAGTTTCAAAGCCTGGGGAGAACATGCAAGCTCAGGCAAACAAACTCAATCAATCAAAGCAAAGTTTAAATCAAGAGAAGATCAAGATTCAACAAGCAATTCTAGTTTCTGAAATCAAGCTCAGATTCAAACAACTTCAACAAGTTTCAGGTCAGGAAAACAGTGCGAATTATCTCAAACAAATTAAGTTCAGGAGTAAAGAAAAACATGAAGTTTGAAAATAAAAGTGGAAGCCTGGAAATGATAATCTGGAAATCAAATGCAAATTTTCTGGAAATAATTAAAAGGCAAGTAACATCTTTTTTTAAGATTTGAACTTAATGTTGTTGATCAGTATTGAAACAAAAGATTTAAACAACTTTATTAACAAAGTTGCAGGAAGAATCAAGTTCAAAGCAAATTGATTTCTGTTTTAAGTTGCAGAGAAAAAGAGGAAACTTCTCTATCATTCAAAACTATAAAAGCTTCAAAATATTAAAGAAGGAACAAAAATAAAAGTTTTCAGG
The DNA here is from genome assembly GCA_030765085.1 of Allium cepa. Taxonomy (NCBI): domain Eukaryota; kingdom Viridiplantae; phylum Streptophyta; class Magnoliopsida; order Asparagales; family Amaryllidaceae; genus Allium; species Allium cepa. The sequence continues at coordinate 926,813,362 of CM060941.1, forward strand.
CTAAAAAGGGGAATATCAATCATTCTCTGTTCCCTGTTCTTTGTTCTCTGCTGCAAAATCCTGGTGAGCAAACCATCTAACCCTGATTTTAGCTTGATGTTTTCTGAAGTATGATATGAAATATGGTTGAATGACAGTGTGAACTTGCCTGCATGCTTGTTAATAGTTTTGGCTTGTGAATGATTGCTATGCTTGAGTTTTATTTTCCTGTAAATGTTGATTTTTGTTTTTCTGTTTCCTGTAACACTTTGCTTTACAGTGTAAACCATACTAAATTTAAAAACCCTGCTTCTATGGCTATTGAAATTGAATGATGTAGTGAAGATAATCTTTGGTTTGCATGCAAGAATTTTGAATATATGATTGAATGTTTGGCTGTGCATGTTGAGTTTACAAAGTGCTAATCACTGTTTTAGCTTCAGAAAATCAAGACCTGTCAAACCCCTCTTGTCCCTCTGTCTCTGTTCGATCTATATGTTAAACCATGGTTGAATATACAATTGGTTTCAGTAAACAAGATGGAGTTTTATTTAAAATTGCACCATGTTTTTATCAAAGCAAAGTTGCTCTTTCTTCCTGGAAACTGCAAAACACAGTACTTATAGCTTTCTGTTACAAGAGTAAACCATACCATAATTCAATTCAAATTTCCCTCTCTTCCTCTTACTTCTGATAGGGAATTGTAAACAAGGAAAAAAAAACATTGTTTTAAAACCTTTATTACATTTCCAGTAATTAAATCAAAAGCAAGTTTTGAATTTTTCTTTTATTAGAAACTGAGTACATTCAAGTATCAGGTTTAACAAAGTAACCATTTCAAAATTTTCAATCTTCTCTTTCTCATTCCTTCTGGAAGTAAATTGAAACAAACTAAAGTTTTTGTTTAAAACCTGTGTTTATTCCAGAAATGAACTAGAGTAAATGGTATAAGAAAAATTTCCTGTAAACAATGAAGCACTGTCAAATTCAAAAAAATTGTAAGAAATTCGAACTTCATAAATTTTAATATCAATAATACCATGTGAATCCACTCTAAAAATGGTGATTTTTGAAACTAAAATTTACATTTTTCATTGAATTATCACTGGGGTATTTGGGATATTCTGGAAAGTGAAAACTTGCCAAATTCTTGAGATATATGAAATTATAGGCCTCGAATTCGTTGTCGCAGATGGTTTGGGCATTCGTGATTTCTAGAAAAATACTAGATTAAATTATAGATTCTTAAATCTTTGATTCGAAAGCAAAATAGGGTTTAAGAACCCATTTTCGTTCGTGGTGGAAACGATGGGGCTGCGCTGTCGACAGGGGACCGGACTTCACAATACCGGAGTCGTTAGAAGCGTGACGTGATGACGAAGCTAGGGTCGAAATCGCGTGGCCGATAACGGGCTGGGGAGGCGGCGCGAGGCAATTTACTGATGACGTTCCCTGATGGTTTTGGGTTGGAAGGTCGCGATTCACGTTTCAATTTTTTTACAAATCTGGGTGGTCGTATCGTTCTGGGGGATGGGCGGCGACTTGTTGGTGGCCGCAGCACCAACCAACGGCGGCAAGTTTGATCGTGCACGTGCACGTGGATGATCGGTGTGTCAGTGGACTGGTTTGGGAAGGACAGGGGAAAGCTCGAAGCATGGCACGGGAAAATCGCGTGGGAACTCGAAGCTGAACTCGGGGCGATTTGGGGTGGTATCGAGTCGTTTTCCAAACTTAGACAAATTTTTGAAAAAAGGTACTCACACGGGCCGATTTAAAAAAAACTCGAAGCAATGGGGTGGATTCCTCGGGTAGGACTCGTAGCGAGCCTCGGGTGAGTGTATAAAAACATCAGAAACCCAGTTTTTAATTAAATTTTGGAAAACAGGTTAATTAATTTTTTGAATAAATAATGACAGTTGCAAATGAAATTGGAAGTAAATGATATGGAGTCAATTATGTGAAATTTATGAAGTTCAAGAATATTTTAAATTTTATAAAAGTTGTTTTAAAGATTTAACTTAATAAAAGGTTTAAAAAAAATGAATGTCAAACATTCAACTGTTAATTTTAAACCAACTTTAATATGATGAAGTAGTAGTTAACTATTAATGTTTTGTAATGATTTTTATAATTTAAAGTTAATTAGAAGAATATGCAATTTATAAAAAAAATGTAATTAAACTCAATTAATTAACAATTGTGAATTAGTAAATTAAAGGATAATTAATTAATAAAGCCTTACAAGATTAAATTAATTCACAATTAAGTAAAATTAAACAATAATTAATAAAGATAATTATACGGTTAATTCACTTTAATCCAATCACATTAACCAACGATGATTGACCATCATCAAATATTCTGTACTGGATTGATATTTTTGTTGTGATGCTGTGATTGCTTTGTGATGTACTGTGATTTGTAATTTGTTCCTATATGTGTGTGAAACCCCTTTTGCCCGTAAAACGACATTTAAATTTCGTTGCGACAGGGAGTCGGATTCCAGTTGGTTATCCGAAACCCACATCGAATCATATTAGTGAATTTTTGTGATTGATAAATTTATTTTATCTATGAATCTGTTGATGAAAATGAGCGTTATGGGTTATACCGCTTATCGACATATCTGTGATGGTTGATGATTGTGCACTATCGTGTAATACCCCTGGACCACACTATACACACACAAATATGGATTGCACGTGGAAATCGGTTAAGTCACAGATTTCTGAAATAATTTTTAAGGTCTAATTTTTAAATCCAAATGGTTTTGGAAATGGATCGTATTTAAAATGAAAAGAATTTGGAAAAGAATATCTAAAATAAAAGTTGTTTTTGAATAACTTAATAAAGTTTTGAAACTTAATAATTCAATTTAAAATTGAATTCAAGGTTTGAAATTAAATTCTATTTTGAGAATTTATGAAGTAAAAGGTTATACAAGCTTATATGGGTTTCGAACCATTTTTTAAGTGTTGTTTTTGGGAATTAAATTTAACCCAAAGATTTTAACTTGTATAAATGAAATCGGATTTTTCCAAATTGAAAACTGTTTGTTTTCAAATGATAAAAGCTTTCGTATAAGAAATGAATTTCCAATGTGTATAAAAGGAATTTCAAGTTGAATTGAAATGGTTTTCCAAGTTGTGAATGAATAATTGAAAACGGGTTTGGAAGTTATGAGTAAAATCTTGGATTTAAAGATTAAATGAATTAATCCAATTAAAATGGATGTTGTTTGGAAACCGTAAATGGATCTTTGTGAAACTGGTTAAACTTTGTGAAATAAATCTTTTGTTTAAATATTTGAAATGGTAATTTGGTTTAAACCATTTAAATGAAAGTTTTGAATAACAAGTTGTGACTTAACTGAAAATCCTATATCCATATGTTTTTAAATATTGCGCTCGTTATTCGGTTTAGCCGGGAGAGGACCTTGTGTCATATAACCCATTCCGAATAATGATACGTCGTTATGGATAGCATTTGAAGACCGGTGGTGAAGACCGGGTATTTGCGAGAATGATAGGACGACCTATCGATTGTCTCTGCACTGAGTAGCTATGGTATAGAGTCTCCCTAAGTGATGGGAAGTCCGATCGGGATTGTGAATACCCGGATTTGCAAGGGCTTCTTCGGAAGTGCCTTCGGTTCTGTTCGAACCCGGAACAGACTTGTATGGTTGTGTGTCTGACACTACACTTTGAGATGTAAAGCCGATTTCTTTCAAATACATATCTGTTGGTGGCGGAGAATTTATTCTCTTAGCTTAACACCCTTCTCTGAGACGTACGAGCTCAGAGGTTATGTAGTTGAAGTTGTCAGCGATATACTCCCAATTTGGTAGTGTGGCACGCTAAGTGCTGCTGTGTATTGATGATCATTTGTTGATCATGTGTTGATCAAAGCATGGCTTTGTGAAAAAGCGTAGCTTTGTGGTCGAGACCTCATGGAGCCTCATAAACCGGTAATGGTCCAAACAGGAAAGATGCGGCAAGGTTTCAGGGGTAGCTCCCCTAGGGTATGACCATTCCTTCTGGAAAAGGGTAGTATCATGGTATGGAGCCCGGATACTTACTCATGTGGACACACTATTATTATTACTGTGTGATGTCGTTGTTGGAGAGCTCTCGGATAAAGGTCCCAAAGGACCGGGGGTGGCATATCTCAGGTTTTATTCCCCGGGAAGGGGGTACCCGGCCTTGTGTTAGCAGAGAACAGGTTGGTTCTCGGGGCGTCCCGCCAGAGGCGTTCCCACGTGGCAATAGGAAGTTCCTTAGCCTGACCATTTGTTGGAAATCCATTCATCCAATACGTGCCTTGTACGGTTTTAGTTGTAGAACCTGCCATTTAACATGGCAGCTATAGTAGGCATAGCATCATGGTACCTATGCTGGCTAGGATTAATATTATGCTTTTGAAATTGTTTTCCACTGTGCACTTATAGTAATAATATTAAATGGTTTTCACGTATCAAGCATTTTTGACTATCATAAGGAGAAATCTCCTCCAATTCTGCGTTTTCATTGTGTGTGTGGCGGGAGGCCTTATGGTAGTTTCATTTTCTAAAAAGCATTGCAGATTTAAACTTTAAAAGCTTTGTTGTTTGTTTTAAAAGACCAAATATTTTGTTTGCTCACACCAGTCCCATGACTGACCTGGAGTTTATTGTTCCTTTCCTAAACTCTGGGTGCCCACTATTTTCCACACGGGCAGTCTAGAGTTGGGTTTTCATATAATCCTGTAATAGGTATAGATTCATTAGCCTTCGAAGCTCTTTGGATTTGTGGATCGCGTTTGCTACACTTCAGCATCACACCAGTCTTGCTCATCTAGGTGGAGCGTGATGGGGGTTCGAGCTAGCTTTGGATTGGAGATGGAGTCCTTGGAGTTTGGCATTTGAAGGCATTATCTTTCCGCTGCTATTCTTTGTATCTCTGATAGTGTTAATGTCTATTGTATCTTTCTATTGTAACATTCTGTTGTACCATTCATGTTGTATCAGTTATTGTATCCAATATTGTATATGATATCTGTTATTTCATTTTTCTTCCGCTGTGTTGTACTTAATGTGTTATAAGCTCCGGCACGACTCGAATTTCAACGTTTGGATCTGCGGCATTCAAGTACAAGTGGAGTACGGATGTCGATTTTCGAACGCTGGAATTTGGATCGTGACATTTTGGTATCAGAGCTGAGGGTTAAAACTTTAGCTCAGGAGTATAACACATTAAGTTACTCATTAGAGTTAGGGTGAAATATATCCTAGAATGAGTAATCCCTAAGATATCCGATCGAATGCCTCAGTAAATTCTCTTACTCTCCACTGATAGTGAGTATGAGTGCAAGAAGAGAACGAGATAGGGGACAGGGAAATACCAGTACAAGTGGTCAATGCCCTGCAACGGTGGAAATAACTTCTTTATCAATCTCCTTTGATTCGTCTTTCCAATTCTTTTGATTGCTTCGTAGCAGCTCGAGGAAGAAGCTTCGGTGTGAGGGTGGCACTATGAATCGTAGATAAGTCTCTATTTCGTATTCTCTTGGTCAAATTTCTATCAGCTTTTCGTTCTTAACCTTAGCAAAATTTAAATTTGATAAATTGGTTAACTAAAATATAAAGTTAAATAACTTGTATCGATAAAACAATTTCGATTAAAACCAAATTTGAAATTATATTGTAATTCCTTGTGTTGATTGAAGTTCGAAGAGGGACCAGTTGATGTATACTTTGGGTTATTCCGACCTAAGTTGGAATCTATATCTAGTGTTTGAGAAATTGTAGAAGATTGAATCCATCTATCTATTCTATGGGATACGATATATTCTACGAACGATTAGTTATCCCTTCGAACTAATCAATGCCCTTGCATATTCGTAAACTGGTGAGCCCGAGTATCTTGTGAAATAATTGTACGAGGTTGTTCTCATATTGTCGATATTCTGATTTGGTAAGACGAATGCGGAATAAATATTCGATTCTGATCTGATCAATCATTTCTCTATCTATCACTTATTCTTTCTCGTCTTCCTTGCGATTTCGAGGACGAAATTCTTTTAAGGGGGGAAATCTGTAACATTCCTGAAATTTATCAAGTTTAATTGGCAATTAAATTTATTTTGGAAAATAAATTGTGAAGTATTTAAAGATTTTTAGAATAAATAAATAATTTTGATTATAAATAGAAATTTGATTTAAAAATATAAGGTTAACTATTTTATAAACCAATTTTGAATTTCAAAATAAAATGTATTAAAAATAAAATGGAAATTAAAAAGCCTGAGATTAATAAAAAGATAATGATAGTTGTTTTCTAAATTTTTAATTATATTAATATTTGGAAGTTGTAATAAAAAAAAGAAGAAAAAATTAGTGTACTCATTTTTTTTTAAAATATTATTCTAAAGTCAAATTCCCTTATATAAATAAATTTAACTATTGTTAATATAAAATCAAAGTATTTAAAAGTCATTCTTTTCTTTTTATAAAAGATTGTACAAAAATAAATAAATAAATAAAAATATGTATGAATGTAAATTGTGTAGATATAACTTTTTTCTAAATAAATGTAAGGATATGAATATATATAAATGTACATAAGTGGTTATAATTCAATTTGAACTGGAATTTAAAATAAATGTTAACATACATAATAGAGATAAGCAAAGCAAATCAACATGCATAGATCTCATAATCATTTCTTCTTACAAATGGCATTCACCATAATAAATTGAATAAAATAATAAGATTAAAAGAATTTAGAAACTTTTCATTTCCCCATAAGGCAATCAATAGATATCTCAGCAAATCTGAAGCAAATAGTAACAAAAGATTTTGTATCTCAAATCTCAACACATATGTAAGAGAAGGAAACTAATTCTCAGTTCATAAATTTTAAAATCTGAGAAATCAATTCGAAAACAAAGCACATCCTCACAAAGAAGATCAAGTAAAACAAATACAAGGTCAAAGAACAGAAATTCAAAACAGTTTCAAAGCCTGGGGAGAACATGCAAGCTCAGGCAAACAAACTCAAGCAATCAAAGCAAAGTTTAAATCAAGAGAAGATCAAGATTCAACAAGCAATTCTAGTTTCTGAAATCAAGCTCAGATTCAAACAACTTCAACAAGTTTCAGGTCAGGAAAACAGTGCGAATTATCTCAAACAAATTAAGTTCAGGAGTAAAGCAAAACATGAAGTTTGAAAATAAAAGTGGAAGCCTGGAAATGATAATCTGGAAATCAAATGCAAATTTTCTGGAAATAATTAAAAGGCAAGTAACGTCTTTTTTTAAGATTTGAACTTAATGTTGTTGATCAGTATTGAAACAAAAGATTTAAACAACTTTATTAACAAAGTTGCAGGAAGAATCAAGTTCAAAGCAAATTGATTTCTGTTTTAAGTTGCAGAGAAAAAGAGGAAACTTCTCTATCATTCAAAACTATAAAAGCTTCAAATATTAAAGAAGGAACAAAAATAAAAGTTTCCAGGCTAAAAAGGGGAATAGCAATCATTCTCTGTTCCCTGTTCTTTGTTCTCTACTGCAAAATCCAGGTGAGCAAACCATCTAACCCTGATTTTAGCTTGATGTTTTCTGAAGTATGATATGAAATATGGTTGAATGATAGTGTGAACTTGCCTGCATGCTTGTTAATAGTTTTGGCTTGTGAATGATTGCTATGCTTGGGTTTTATTTTCCTGTAAATGTTGATTTTTGTTTTTCTGTTTCCTGTAACACTTTGCTTTAAAGTGTAAACCATACTAAATTTAAAAACCCTGCTTCTATGGCTATTGAAATTGAATGATGTAGTGAAGATAATCTCTGGTTTGCATGCAAGAATTTTGAATATATGATTGAATGTTTGGCTGTGCGTGTTGAGTTTACAAAGTGCTAATCACTGTTTTAGCTTCAGAAAATCAAGACCTGTCAAACCCCTCTTGTCCCTCTGTCTCTGTTTGATCTATATGTTAAACCATGGTTGAATATACAATTGGTTTCAGTAAACAAGATGGAGTTTTATTTAAAATTACACCATGTTTTTATCAAAGCAAAGTTGCTCTTTCTTCCTGGAAACTGTAAAACACGGTACTTATAGCTTTCTGTTACAAGAGTAAACCATACCATAATTCAATTCAAATCTCCCTCTCTTCCTCTTACTTCTGAAAGGGAATTGTAAACAAGGAAAAAAAAACATCGTTCTAAAACCTTTATTACATTTCCAGTAATAAAATCAAAAGCAAGTTTTGAATTTTTCTTCTATTAGAAACTGAGTGCATTCAAGTATCAGGTTTAACAAAGTAACCATTTCAAAATTTTCAATCTTCTCTTTCTCATTCCTTCTGGATGTAAATTGAAACAAATTAAAGTTTTTGTTTAAAACCTGTGTTTATTCCAGAAATGAACTAGAGTAAATGGTATAAGAAAAATTTCCTGTAAACAATGAAGCACTGTCAAATTCAAAAAAATTGCAAGAAATTCGAACTTCATAAATTTTAATATCAATAATACCATGTGAATCCACTCTAAAAATGGTGATTTTTGAAACTAAAATTTACATTTTTCATTGAATTATCACTGGGGTATTTGGGATATTCTAGAAAGTGAAAACTTGCCAAATTCTTGAGATATATGAAATTATAGGCCTCGAATCCGTTGTCGCAGATGGTTTGGGCGTTCGTGATTTCCAGAAAAATACTAGATTAAATTATAGATTCTTAAATCTTTGATTCGAAAGCAAAATAGGGTTTAAGAACCCATTTTCATTCGTGGTAGAAACGATGGGGCTGCGCTGTCGATAGGCGACCGGACTTCACAATACTGGAGCCATTAAAAGCGTGACGTGATGACGAAGCTAGGGTCGAAATCGCGTGGCCGATAACGGGCTGGGGAGGCGGCGCGAGGCAATTTACTGATGACGTTCCCTTATGGTTTTGGGTTGGAAGGTCGCGATTCACGTTTCAATTTTTTTTTCAAATCTGGGTGGTCGTATCGTTCTGGGGGATGGGCGGCGACTTGTTGGTGGCCGCAGCACCAACCAACGGCGGCAAGTTTGATCGTGTACGTGCACGTGGATGATCGGTGTGTCAGTGCACTTGTTTGGGAAGGACAGGGGAAAGCTCGAAGCATGGCATGGGAAAATCGCGTGGGAACTCGAAGCTGAACTCGGGGCGATTTGGGGTGGTATCGAGTCGTTTTCCAAACTTAGACAAATTTTTGAAAAAAGTTACTCACACGGGCCGATTTAAAAAAAAAACTCGAAGCAATGGGGTGGATTCCTCGGGTAGGACTCGAAGCGAGCCTCAGGTGAGTGTATAAAAACAGCAGAAACCCAGTTTTTAATTAAATTTTGGAAAACAGGTTAATTAATTTTCTGAATAAATAATGACAGTTGCAAATGAAATTGGAAGTAAATGATATGGAGTCAATTATGTGAAATTTATGAAGTTCAAGAATATTTTAAATTTTATAAAAGTTGTTTTAAAGATTTAACTTAATAAAAGGTTTAAAAAAAATGAATGTCAAACATTCTAGTGTTAATTTTAAACCAAATTTAATATGATGAAGTAGTAATTAACTATTAATGTTTTGTAATGATTTTTATAATTTAAAGTTAATTAGAAGAATATGCAATTTATAAAAAAAAAGTAATTAAACTCAATTAATTAACAATTGTGAATTAGTAAATTAAAGGATAATTAATTAATAAAGCCTTACAAGATTAAATTAATTCACAATTAAGTAAAATTAAACAATAATTAATAAAGATAATTATACGGTTAATTCACTTTAATCCAATCACCTTAACCAACGATGATTGACGATCATCAAATATTCTGTACTGGATTGATATTTTTGTTGTGATGCTTTGATTGCTTTGTGATGTACTGTGATTTGTGATTTGTTCCTATATGTGTGTGAAACCCCTTTTGCCCGTAAAACAACATTTAAATTTCAATGCGACAGGGAGTCGGATTCCAGTTGGTTATCCGAAACCCACATCGAATCATATTAGTGAATTTTTGTGATTGATAAATTTATTTTATCTATGAATCTGTTGATGAAAATGAGCGTTATGGGTTATACCGCTTATCGACATATCTGTGATGGTTGATGATTGTGCACTATCGTGTAATACCCCTGGACCACACTATACACACACAAATATGGATTGCACGTGGAAATCGGTTAAGTCACAGATTTCTGAAATAATTTTTAAGGTCTAATTTTTAAATCCAAATGGTTTTGGAAATGGATCGTATTTAAAATGAAAAGAATTTGGAAAAGAATATCTAAAATAAAAGTTGTATTTGAATAACTTAATAATTCAATTTAAAATTGAATTCAAGGTTTGAAATTAAATTCTATTTTGAGAATTTATGAAGTAAAAGGTTATACAAGCTTATATGGGTTTCGAACCATTTTTTAAGTGTTGTTTTTGGGAATTAAATTTAACCCAAAGATTTTAACTTGTATAAATGAAATCGGATTTTTCCAAAATGAAAACTGTTTATTTTCAAATGATAAAAGCTTTCGTATAAGAAATGAATTTTCAATGTGTATAAAAGGAATTTCAAGTTGAATTGAAATGGGTTTCCAAGTTGTGAATGAATAATTGAAAACGGGTTTGGAAGTTATGAGTAAAATCTTGGATTTAAAGATTAAATGAATTAATCCAATTAAAATGGATATTGTTTGGAAACCGTAAATGGATCTTTGTGAAACTGGTTAAACTTTGTGAAATAAATCTTTTGTTTAAATATTTGAAATGGTAATTTGGTTTAAACCATTTAAATTAAAGTTTTGAATAACAAGTTGTGACTTAACTGAAAATCCTATACCCATATGTTTTTAAATATTGCGCTCGTTATTCGGTTTAACCGGGAGAGGACCTTGTGTCATATAACCCATTCCGAATAATGATACGTCGTTATGGATAGCATTTGAAGACCGGTGGTGAAGACCGGGTATTTGCGAGAATGATAGGACGACCTATCGATTGTCTCTGCACTGAGTAGCTATGGTATAGAGTTTCCCTAAGTGATGGGAAGTCCGATCGGGATTGTGAATACCCGGATTTGCAAGGGCTTCTTCGGAAGTGCCTTCGGTTCTGTTCGAACCCGGAACAGACTTGTATGGTTGTGTGTCTGACACTACACTTTGAGATGTAAAGCCGATTTCTTTCAAATACATATCTGTTGGTGGCGGAGAATTTATTCTCTTAGCTTAACACCCTTCTCTGAGACGTACGAGCTCAGAGGTTATGTAGTTGAAGTTGTCAGCGATATACTCCCAATTTGGTAGTGTGGCACGCTAAGTGCTGCTGTGTATTGATGATCATTTGTTGATCATGTGTTGATCAAAGCATGGCTTTGTGAAAAAGCGTAGCTTTGTGGTCGAGACCTCATGGAGCCTCACAAACCGGTAATGGTCCAAACAGGAAAGATGCGGCAAGGTTTCAGGGGTAGCTCCCCTAGGGTATGACCATTCCTTCTGGAAAAGGGTAGTATCATGGTATGGAGCCCGGATACTTACTCATGTGGACACACTATTATTATTACTGTGTGATGTCGTTGTTGGAGAGCTCTCGGATAAAGGTCCCAAAGGACCGGGGGTGGCATATCTCAGGTTTTATTCCCCGGGAAGGGGGTACCCGGCCTTGTGTTAGCAGAGAACAGGTTGGTTCTCGGGGCGTCCCGCCAGAGGCGTTCCCTCGTGGCAATAGGAAGTTCCTTAGCCTGACCATTTGTTGGAAATCCATTCTTCCAATACGTGCCTTGTACGGTTTTAGTTGTAGAACCTGCCATTTAACATGGCAGCTATAGTAGGCATAGCATCATGGTACCTATGCTGGCTAGGATTAATATTATACTTTCGAAATTGTTTTCCACTGTGCACTTATAGTAATAATATTAAATGGTTTTCACGTATCAAGCATTTTTGACTATCATAAGGAGAAATCTCCTCCAATTCTGCGTTTTCATTGTGTGTGTGGCGGGAGGCCTTATGGTAGTTTCATTTTCTAAAAAGCATTGCAGATTTAAACTTTAAAAGCTTTGTTGTTTGTTTTAAAAGACCAAATATTTTGTTTGCTCACACCAGTCCCATGACTGACCTGGAGTTTATTGTTCCTTTCCTAAACTCTGGGTGCCCACTATTTTCCACACGGGCAGTCTAGAGTTGGGTTTTCATATAATCCTGTAATAGGTATAGATTCATTAGCCTTCGAAGCTCTTTGGATTTGTGGATCGCGTTTGCTACACTTCAGCATCACACCAGTCTTGCTCATCTAGGTGGAGCGTGATGGGGGTTCGAGCTAGCTTTGGATTGGAGATGGAGTCCTTGGAGTTTGGCATTTGAAGGCATTATCTTTCCGCTGCTATTCTTTGTATCTCTGATAGTGTTGATGTCTATTGTATCTTTCTATTGTAACATTCTGTTGTACCATTCATGTTGTATCAGTTATTGTATCCAATATTGTATATGATATCTGTTATTTCATTTTTCTTCCGCTGTGTTGTACTTAATGTGTTATAAGCTCCGGCACGACTCGAATTTCAACGTTTGGATCTGCGGCATTCAAGTACAAGTGGAGTACGGATGTCGATTTTCGAACGCCGGAATTTGGATCGTGACATTTTGGTATCAGAGCTGAGGGTTAAAACTTTAGCTCAGGAGTATAACACATTAAGTTACTCATTAGAGTTAGGGTGAAATATATCCTAGAATGAGTAATCCCTAAGATATCCGATCGAATGCCTCAGTAAATTCTCTTACTCTCCACTGATAGTGAGTATGAGTGCAAGAAGAGAACGAGATAGGGGACAGGGAAATACCAGTACAAGTGGTCAATGCCCTGCAACGGTGGAAATAACTTCTTTATCAATCTCCTTTGATTCGTCTTTCCAATTCTTTTGATTGCTTCGTAGCAGCTCGAGGAAGAAGCTTCGGTGTGAGGGTGGCACTATGAATCGTAGATAAGTCTCTATTTCGTATTCTCTTGGTCAAATTTCTATCAGCTTTTCGTTCTTAACCTTAGCAAAATTTAAATTTGATAAATTGGTTAACTAAAATATAAAGTTAAATAACTTGTATCGATAAAACAATTTCGATTAAAACCAAATTTGAAATTCTATTGTAATTCCTTGTGTTGATTGAAGTTCGAAGAGGGACCAGTTGATGTATACTTTGGGTTATTCCGACCTAAGTTGGAATCTATATCTAGTGTTTGAGAAATTGTAGAAGATTGAATCCATCTATCTATTCTATGGGATACGATATATTCTACGAACGATTAGTTATCCCTTCGAACTAATCAATGCCCTTGCATATTCGTAAACTGGTGAGCCCGAGTATCTTGTGAAATAATTGTACGAGGTTGTTCTCATATTGTCGATATTCTGATTTGGTAAGCCGAATGCGGAATAAATATTCGATTCTGATCTGATCAATCATTTCTCTATCTATCACTTATTCTTTCTCGTCTTCCTTGCGATTTCGAGGACGAAATTCTTTTAAGGGGGGAAATCTGTAACATTCCTGAAATTTATCAAGTTTAATTGGCAATTAAATTTATTTTGGAAAATAAATTGTGAAGTATTTAAAGATTTTTAGAATAAATAAATAATTTTGATTATAAATAGAAATTTGATTTAAAAATATAAGGTTAACTATTTTATAAACCAATTTTGAATTTCAAAATAAAATGTATTAAAAATAAAATGGAAATTAAAAAGCCTGAGATTAATAAAAAGATAATGATAGTTGTTTTCTAAATTTTTAATTATATTAATATTTGGAAGTTGTAATAAAAAAAAGAAGAAAAAATTAGAGTACTCATTTTTTTTTAAAATATTATTCTAAAGTCAAATTCCCTTATATAAATAAATTTAACTATTGTTAATATAAAATCAAAGTATTTAAAAGTCATTCTTTTCTTTTTATAAAAGATTGTACAAAAATAAATAAATAAATAAAAATATGTATGAATGTAAATTGTGTAGATATAACTTTTTTCTAAATAAATGTAAGGATATGAATATATATAAATGTACATAAGTGGTTATAATTCAATTTGAACTGGAATTTAAAATAAATGTTAACATACATAATAGAGATAAGCCAAGCAAATCAACATGCATAGATCTCATAATCATTTCTTCTTACAAATGGCATTCACCATAATAAATTGAATAAAATAATAAGATTAAAAAAATTTAGAAACTTTTCATTTCCCCATAAGGCAATCAATAGATATCTCAGCAAATCTGAAGCAAATAGTAACAAAAGATTTTGTATCTCAAATCTCAACACATATGTAAGAGAAGGAAACTAATTCTCAGTTCATAAATTTTAAAATCTGAGAAATCAATTCGAAAACAAAGCACATCCTCACAAAGAAGATCAAGTAAAACAAATACAAGGTCAAAGAACAGAAATTCAAAACAGTTTCAAAGCCTGGGGAGAACATGCAAGCTCAGGCAAACAAACTCAAGCAATCAAAGCAAAGTTTAAATCAAGAGAAGATCAAGATTCAACAAGCAATTCTAGTTTCTGAAATCAAGCTCAGATTCAAACAACTTCAACAAGTTTCAGGTCAGGAAAACAGTGCGAATTATCTCAAACAAATTAAGTTCAGGAGTAAAGCAAAACATGAAGTTTGAAAATAAAAGTGGAAGCCTGGAAATGATAATCTGGAAATCAAATGCAAATTTTCTGGAAATAATTAAAAGGCAAGTAACGTCTTTTTTTAAGATTTGAACTTAATGTTGTTGATCAGTATTGAAACAAAAGATTTAAACAACTTTATTAACAAAGTTGCAGGAAGAATCAAGTTCAAAGCAAATTGATTTCTGTTTTAAGTTGCAGAGAAAAAGAGGAAACTTCTCTATCATTCAAAACTATAAAAGCTTCAAATATTAAAGAAGGAACAAAAATAAAAGTTTCCAGGCTAAAAAGGGGAATAGCAATCATTCTCTGTTCCCTGTTCTTTGTTCTCTACTGCAAAATCCAGGTGAGCAAACCATCTAACCCTGATTTTAGCTTGATGTTTTCTGAAGTATGATATGAAATATGGTTGAATGATAGTGTGAACTTGCCTGCATGCTTGTTAATAGTTTTGGCTTGTGAATGATTGCTATGCTTGGGTTTTATTTTCCTGTAAATGTTGATTTTTGTTTTTCTGTTTCCTATAACACTTTGCTTTAAAGTGTAAACCATACTAAATTTAAAAACCCTGCTTCTATGGCTATTGAAATTGAATGATGTAGTGAAGATAATCTCTGGTTTGCATGCAAGAATTTTGAATATATGATTGAATGTTTGGCTGTGCGTGTTGAGTTTACAAAGTGCTAATCACTGTTTTAGCTTCAGAAAATCAAGACCTGTCAAACCCCTCTTGTCCCTCTGTCTCTGTTTGATCTATATGTTAAACCATGGTTGAATATACAATTGGTTTCAGTAAACAAGATGGAGTTTTATTTAAAATTACACCATGTTTTTATCAAAGCAAAGTTGCTCTTTCTTCCTGGAAACTGTAAAACACGGTACTTATAGCTTTCTGTTACAAGAGTAAACCATACCATAATTCAATTCAAATCTCCCTCTCTTCCTCTTACTTCTGAAAGGGAATTGTAAACAAGGAAAAAAAAACATCGTTCTAAAACCTTTATTACATTTCCAGTAATAAAATCAAAAGCAAGTTTTGAATTTTTCTTCTATTAGAAACTGAGTGCATTCAAGTATCAGGTTTAACAAAGTAACCATTTCAAAATTTTCAATCTTCTCTTTCTCATTCCTTCTGGATGTAAATTGAAACAAATTAAAGTTTTTGTTTAAAACCTGTGTTTATTCCAGAAATGAACTAGAGTAAATGGTATAAGAAAAATTTCCTGTAAACAATGAAGCACTGTCAAATTCAAAAAAATTGCAAGAAATTCGAACTTCATAAATTTTAATATCAATAATACCATGTGAATCCACTCTAAAAATGGTGATTTTTGAAACTAAAATTTACATTTTTCATTGAATTATCACTGGGGTATTTGGGATATTCTAGAAAGTGAAAACTTGCCAAATTCTTGAGATATATGAAATTATAGGCCTCGAATCCGTTGTCGCAGATGGTTTGGGCGTTCGTGATTTCCAGAAAAATACTAGATTAAATTATAGATTCTTAAATCTTTGATTCGAAAGCAAAATAGGGTTTAAGAACCCATTTTCATTCGTGGTAGAAACGATGGGGCTGCGCTGTCGATAGGCGACCGGACTTCACAATACTGGAGCCATTAAAAGCGTGACGTGATGACGAAGCTAGGGTCGAAATCGCGTGGCCGATAACGGGCTGGGGAGGCGGCGCGAGGCAATTTACTGATGACGTTCCCTTATGGTTTTGGGTTGGAAGGTCGCGATTCACGTTTCAATTTTTTTTTCAAATCTGGGTGGTCGTATCGTTCTGGGGGATGGGCGGCGACTTGTTGGTGGCCGCAGCACCAACCAACGGCGGCAAGTTTGATCGTGTACGTGCACGTGGATGATCGGTGTGTCAGTGCACTTGTTTGGGAAGGACAGGGGAAAGCTCGAAGCATGGCATGGGAAAATCGCGTGGGAACTCGAAGCTGAACTCGGGGCGATTTGGGGTGGTATCGAGTCGTTTTCCAAACTTAGACAAATTTTTGAAAAAAGTTACTCACACGGGCCGATTTAAAAAAAAAACTCGAAGCAATGGGGTGGATTCCTCGGGTAGGACTCGAAGCGAGCCTCAGGTGAGTGTATAAAAACAGCAGAAACCCAGTTTTTAATTAAATTTTGGAAAACAGGTTAATTAATTTTCTGAATAAATAATGACAGTTGCAAATGAAATTGGAAGTAAATGATATGGAGTCAATTATGTGAAATTTATGAAGTTCAAGAATATTTTAAATTTTATAAAAGTTGTTTTAAAGATTTAACTTAATAAAAGGTTTAAAAAAAATGAATGTCAAACATTCTAGTGTTAATTTTAAACCAAATTTAATATGATGAAGTAGTAATTAACTATTAATGTTTTGTAATGATTTTTATAATTTAAAGTTAATTAGAAGAATATGCAATTTATAAAAAAAAGTAATTAAACTCAATTAATTAACAATTGTGAATTAGTAAATTAAAGGATAATTAATTAATAAAGCCTTACAAGATTAAATTAATTCACAATTAAGTAAAATTAAACAATAATTAATAAAGATAATTATACGGTTAATTCACTTTAATCCAATCACCTTAACCAACGATGATTGACGATCATCAAATATTCTGTACTGGATTGATATTTTTGTTGTGATGCTTTGATTGCTTTGTGATGTACTGTGATTTGTGATTTGTTCCTATATGTGTGTGAAACCCCTTTTGCCCGTAAAACAACATTTAAATTTCAATGCGACAGGGAGTCGGATTCCAGTTGGTTATCCGAAACCCACATCGAATCATATTAGTGAATTTTTGTGATTGATAAATTTATTTTATCTATGAATCTGTTGATGAAAATGAGCGTTATGGGTTATACCGCTTATCGACATATCTGTGATGGTTGATGATTGTGCACTATCGTGTAATACCCCTGGACCACACTATACACACACAAATATGGATTGCACGTGGAAATCGGTTAAGTCACAGATTTCTGAAATAATTTTTAAGGTCTAATTTTTAAATCCAAATGGTTTTGGAAATGGATCGTATTTAAAATGAAAAGAATTTGGAAAAGAATATCTAAAATAAAAGTTGTATTTGAATAACTTAATAAAGTTTTGAAACTTAATAATTCAATTTAAAATTGAATTCAAGGTTTGAAATTAAATTCTATTTTGAGAATTTATGAAGTAAAAGGTTATACAAGCTTATATGGGTTTCGAACCATTTTTTAAGTGTTGTTTTTGGGAATTAAATTTAACCCAAAGATTTTAACTTGTATAAATGAAATCGGATTTTTCCAAAATGAAAACTGTTTATTTTCAAATGATAAAAGCTTTCGTATAAGAAATGAATTTTCAATGTGTATAAAAGGAATTTCAAGTTGAATTGAAATGGGTTTCCAAGTTGTGAATGAATAATTGAAAACGGGTTTGGAAGTTATGAGTAAAATCTTGGATTTAAAGATTAAATGAATTAATCCAATTAAAATGGATATTGTTTGGAAACCGTAAATGGATCTTTGTGAAACTGGTTAAACTTTGTGAAATAAATCTTTTGTTTAAATATTTGAAATGGTAATTTGGTTTAAACCATTTAAATGAAAGTTTTGAATAATAAGTTGTGACTTAACTGAAAATCCTATACCCATATGTTTTTAAATATTGCGCTCGTTATTCGGTTTAACCGGGAGAGGACCTTGTGTCATATAACCCATTCCGAATAATGATACGTCGTTATGGATAGCATTTGAAGACCGGTGGTGAAGACCGGGTATTTGCGAGAATGATAGGACGACCTATCGATTGTCTCTGCACTGAGTAGCTATGGTATGGAGATTCCCTAAGTGATGGGAAGTCCGATCGGGATTGTGAATACCCGGATTTGCAAGGGCTTCTTCGGAAGTGCCTTCGGTTCTGTTCGAACCCGGAAGAGACATGTATGGTTGTGTGTCTGACACTACACTTTAAGATGTAAAGCCGATTTCTTTCAAATACATATATGTTGGTGGCGGAGAATTTATTCTCTTAGCTTAACACCCTTCTCTGAGACGTACGAGCTCAGAGGTTATGTAGTTGAAGTTGTCAGCGATATACTCCCAATTTAGTAGTGTGGCACGCTAAGTGCTGCTGTATATTGATGATCATTTGTTGATCATGTGTTGATCAAAGCATGGCTTTGTGAAAAAGCGTAGCTTTGTGGTCGAGACCTCATCGAGCCTCACAAACTGGTAATGGTCGAAACAGGAAAGATGCGGCAAGGTTTCAGGGGTAGCTCCCCTAGGGTATGACCATTCCTTCTGGAAAAGGGTAGTATCATGGTATGGAGCCCAGATACTTACTCATGTGGACACACTACTATTATTACTGTGTGATGTTGTTGTTGGAGAGCTCTCGAATAAAGGTCCCAAAGGACCGGGGGTGGCATATCTCAGGTTTTATTCCCCGGGAAGGGGGTAGCCGGCCTTGTGTTAGCAGAGAACAGGTTGGTTCTCAGGGCGTCCCGCTAGAGGCGTTCCCATGTGGCAATAGGAAGTTCCTTAGCCTGACCATTTGTTGGAAATCCATTCATCCAATACGTGCCTTGTACGGTTTTAGTTGTAGAACCTGCCATTTAACATGGCAGCTATAGTAGGCATAACATCATGGTACCTACGCTGGCTAGGATTAATATTATACTTTCGAAAGTGTTTTCCACTGTACACTTATAGTAATAATATTAAATGGTTTTCACGTATCAAGCATTTTTGACTATCATAAGGAGAAATCTCCTCCAATTCTGCGTTTGCATTGTGTGTGTGGCAGGAGGCCTTATGGTAGTTTCATTTTCTAAAAAGCATTGCGGATTTAAACTTTAAAAGCTTTGTTGTTTGTTTTAAAAGACCAAATATTTTGTTTGCTCACACCAGTCCCATGACTGACCTGGAGTTTATTGTTCCTTTCCTAAACTCTGGGTGCCCACTATTTTCCACACGGGCAGTCTAGAGTTGGGTTTTCAGATAATCCTGTAATAGGTATAGATTCGTTAGCCTTCGAAGCTCTTTGGATTTGTGGATCGCGTTTGCTACACTTCAGCATCACACCAGTCTTGCTCATCTAGGTGGAGCGTGATGGGGGTTCGAGCTAGCTTTGGATTGGAGATGGAGTCCTTGGAGTTTGGCATTTGAAGGCATTATCTTTCCGCTGCTATTCTTTGTATCTCTGATAGTGTTGATGTCTATTGTATCTTTCTATTGTAACATTCTGTTGTACAATTCATGTTGTATCAGTTATTGTATCCAATATTGTATATGATATCTGTTATTTCATTTTTCTTCCGCTGTGTTGTACTTAATGTGTTATAAGCTCTGGCACGACTCGAATTTCAACGTTTGGATCTGCGGCATTCAAGTACAAGTGGAGTACGGATGTCGATTTTCGAACGCCGGAATTTGGATCGTGACAAGAATCGTCGGCGAGGGAATGAATTCTAATCGAACGTGGTTCCAATATTTCTCTTTTCAACTCAATTTCGAATCACGGTGAACTCAAGGGTGTTGATTGGTCGATATTGACGAGGAGGCCATCAGTGACTTGTGGATGGTCTTTGCGATGATCGGAGTCATTCCGATCGATTGTGCGCGTATATATATACTACAGTGTATATGTTTTGAAGATGGGTTTGAAGAAGGAGTTTCCTCAGGTTTGAAACTGAAGGTAATCGCGAGATGACTCGAAGAAAGTGAAAAGAAAGGGGAACCTGAAGTTGAGCTCCGGTCTGGGTCGGGATTATCTCGGGGTTTGCTCGAGTGATTGTAATGGTAGTTTTTAAAATTTAAAACAAATCAAAATTTGATTTTTGTTGACCCATTGTTTTTAAACAATAATTGTCCTGATTAAGTTTTGAGATTAGAAAAGGTTTTGTACAAAGTTATTTTAAATTTATTAAGGTAAAATAAGTTTTAAATTTAATTAGTTTTCAAAAGATTATGAACTAAGTTTTCTCAAAAGTAAATTTATTTAAACAAGTTTTTATAATAAGTTTTCAGAGAATTGATCTTAAAATTAAGGATATATTTAAAAATTGTTTAGCTATATTGGGATGGTTATTTAAAATATTTTTAAGCGTTTCAAATAAAAATTTGATGATGTATTTAAGTATGTGATTAAGATAAGTAGATTATCTTAAGTAAATTTAAACCTTGGGTAATCAAAGACTTAATTATTTAGTCAGCAACTAAAATTTAATTGATTTATGTGATTAACTAAAGTATAATTAATTAACAGATAATTAATTAAAGAGTTAATTAATTAATATGATAAAACAGGATTAATTTATTAATTAAAGATAATTACTTAATGAAAGTAATTAAAGGATAATTACTTAATAATTAGAAGTTATTAATTAAAATAATTAATATAGGATAATTAATTAAATATGATTAATTAAGGAATAATTAATTAAAGGTATCAATTAAGGTAAATAATTAAGGTTGATTAATGAAATTAATTAATATCAAATGATTTGTAAATAAATTAAATCAGGATTTGATAACTAATTCATGAATAATTAATTTAACTGAAAATTAAATTGAAATAATTTAGGATTAAACAATTAATTAATCCTGTTTATAAATGATTATTGAATGTTTGGATTGCTTATGAATGTTTGCATTGTATGAAATGACGTGAATTGATTATTATCTTTGGATTGTAATATTCTGTTCTGCGAATTGAGCTGTGCGTAATTTATTTATTTATTTATTGATCTGTGATACATTTATCTATGAATCTGCGAAAGAAGATAAGCGCTATAGGATTATACCGCTTATCGGTATTGTTGTGTTTGAATCTGTGATGATTGATGATGTTGCACTATTGTGTAAAACCCCAAGACTACACTACACACACACAAATATGGATTGCACGAGGAAATTGGTTAAGTCATGGATTTTTGAAATGATTTTAAAGTTGAGTTTCGTATCCAAATGATTTTGGAAATGGAATTAGGTTAATTATAAAAAGCTTTTGTAAAAGGGATTTTAAAGATAAAAGTTATTTTGAATAACTTGATAAAGCTTTTAAATTTTAAATAATTTGATTTGAATTTGAATTCAAGATTTGAAATTGAATTCTGTGTTGAGAATTTCGGTTTATAAAGGTTATACAAGTTATAGATGTGTTTATATGGGTTTTAAACCATTTTAAAAGTATTGTTTTGGGAATTTGAATTTAACCCAAGAGCTTTAACTTGTATAAATGTAATCAGATTTTTTCGAAGTGAAAACTATTTGTTTTCAAATAATAAAAGCTTTCATATAAGGAAAGAATTTCCACTTTGTGTTAAAAGGATTTCAAGTTTGAAATGACAATGTTTTTCCGAGTTATGAATAAATCTTTGGAAATGGTTTTGAAAGCTATGAATTAAATCTTTGATTTAAAGATTGGATGAGTTAATCCAATTTGAAGGGAAATTGTTTTGAAAGAATGTGAACGGATCTTTGTGAAAAATGAGTGAACTTTGTGAAGTGAATCTTTTTGGCTTAAAGATTTAAAAATGGTAATTTGTTTAAACCATTTGAAGAAAAGGGTTGGGAATTTAAAAGTGTGACTTAACTGAGGTCTCAATATCCATATGTTTTTAAATATTGCGCTCATTATTCGATTTAGCAGGGAGAGGACCTTTGTGTCATATAACCCATTCTAAATAATGATACGACGTTATGGATAACATTTTAAGACTGGTGGTGAAGACCGGATATTTTCAAAAGAAAAAGGATAACCCGTCTCTGCATCGAATGGCCCCCGGTATAGAGATTTGATCACCCTTTGTGATGGGAAGTCTAGACGTTATTAAGGGTTATCTGGATAGTAAGGGCTTCTTTGGAAGTGCCTTCGGATCTGTTCGAACTCAGAATAGAATTGCACTGATGTGTGTCTAACGTTACACTTTGAGATGTAAAGTTGGTTTCTATCAAATACATTTTTGTTTGGTGGCGGAGATTTATTCTCTTAGCTTAACACCCTTCTCTGAGACGAACGAGCTCAGAGGTTATGTAGTTGATGGTTACTAGTTATACATTCCCAATTTGTTAATGTGGCATACGAAGTGGTGCTGATAATTTGTTGATCGAAGCATGGCTTTGTAAAAAAGCGTAGCTTTGTGGACGAGGCCTCGTCGGACCTCACTCCCCGGAAATGGTTGAAACAGGAAAGATGCGACAAGATTGCAGGGGTCTCACCCCTAGGGTATGTCCTTTACTTCTGGAAAAGGGTGGTATCATGGTACGGAGCCCAGATCTTTAACCTATGTGGTTACTGCAAATACATTTCTTTATGGTTGTTGGTGTCGAGATCTCTCGAATAAAGGTCGCAAACGACCGGTGATGGCATATCTTTAGTTGTTACTCTCGGGCATGGAGGATAGGGGACTTGTGTTGGCAGAGAGTCGGGTAGGTTCTCAAGGCATCCCTCTAGAGGCGTTCCCATGTGGCAATAGGAAGTTCCTTAGCCTGACCATTTGTTGGAAATCCAAAAAAACAATACATGCCCAGTACGGTTTTAGTCGTATAACCTGCCATGGAATGTGGCGGTAACCTGCTATTGAACATGGTAGCAATAGTAGGCATACAATAAAGGTTGTATGCTGGTTAAGATTAATATAATACTTTCGAAATGTTTTCCACTATGCACTAATAATAATATCAAATGGTTTTCGCGTATCAAGCATTTTTGACTATCATAAGGAGAAATCTCCCCCAATTCTGCGTTTGCATGGTGTGTGTGGTGGGAGGCCTTACGGTAGTTTCATTTTTCATAAAGTATTGCAGATTTCTTTTTAAATTATTTTGTTTTAAAGAATTTTTTTTTGGTTTGCTCATACAGTCCCATGACTGATCTGGAGTTTATTGTTCCTTTCCTAAGCTCTGGGTGCCCACAATTTTCCATATGGGCAGTCTAGAGTTGGGTTTTTTAGATAATCAAATAGTAGGTGTAGATTCGTTGCATCTAGCCTTTTGGATTTGGCGATAGCATTTGTTTCTCTGGAATTGGGATTGCTACATTTTAACTTGATGGTGGTTCGAGTTTCTTGGCTTAGAGACTTTGGAGCTTTCGCAATGGAGCCGCTTGATATTAGATTCTCACTTTCTCAGTTGGAATTCTATTGGAACTATCTTTCCATTATCGATGGTTGCAAAGTCTAGACCATCTATTTGTGTTATTTTCCGTTGTACCTTATATCTTTGATATTGATATCATTTGTATCAAATTATTGTATCGAATATTGTATATCAATGATATTATCTTTCTTCCGTTGTATTGTTGTACTTAATGTGTTATAAGCTTCGGCATGAGTCGAATTCAACGGTTGAATATGCAGCATTCAAGTACAAGTGAAGTACGGGTGTTGATTTTCGAACGCTGAAATTTGGGCCGTGACGAGCTATTTTTGTATTTTATTTGAAAACCCTAGACCCTATTATAACATCACTAGATTTCCTGTCAAATGTTTTGCTTATCATAAGGTAAAAACTTTTCCGCGTTTATGTGCGGGAAGTCATACGAGATACCTTTTCTTTCCAAAGGTTTTTCAAAGTTAAGCAACTTTAACATGTTACTCACACCAGACCCATTTCTGACCAGGAGTTTATTTTCTGTTTTTCCTAAACTCTTGGTTACTCAAATTTTTACGAGTAGCCAAGGGATTCAGGTTAGATTTGATGAACTCTGGAGGAGGTATGAGCAGGAGGCTTCGGCGTTTATAGATATATTGTTTTCCGCTGTGATTGGTATCTCTATGTTGCATTTGAGTTTTATTGACCACATAGGTGTTTATAACTCTCTAGTATGTGACGTATAAGCTCTGACAGATGTTGTATACTATGTAGTATTTAAGTGATTAATATAATTTATTCGTTCCGCTGTTTGAGATTCTGATGTTGTTTCATCCTTCTTCTCTATCTTTTCTCGTTTCTATCCATTTCTTTCTTATTGATGATGCGTCTTTTTATGGAGAGAAAGGCAGGTCGTCACAAGACAAGACATCAAGCCATAGAAGAATGCATAGACTTGAATGAAACAGTGATACCAGAGACATGTACAAATATGCAAAACCAAATTCAAACTACAACTTCATGCATACAACCGAATACAAGTCAATAAAGCAAACCATCTATATGTAATCAAGAGCAGACACTACATGAATTAGCTCGTAGACCAGTGCACAACAAGTGTAACATCAACAAAGCAAGATGAAGTAGAATTATATAACCAGTGTAGTAATCAAGTCACGGTTCAAACCAAAACAAAGTTAAGAGCCGAAGTCATGGAATAACAGGGTACAAGTTCGATCAAAGCAAAATTAAAAAACCGATGTCAACAGTAGATTTCAAACCCAAGTCAACAGAATCAAATCCATGACAACCAAGAAAAAAATATACGATTTTGAACAAGCTGATAATCATCTCAAGCATCCATACAAAATAGAATGGCCAAAGCATAGTAATTGTCAAATTCAAATGATTATATACGAATGAATTTATAGGACATCGAATCCTATTTAACCATTAACATAATCGACAGATAGTTCATCGAGTTCAAGCAAGCTAAACAGTAAAGAAAAAATAACAAATTACATACCAGTTCATAGTCGAACTCGATCAACTTGAAGGAGCCATGTTCGAATCGAAGAAACAGTCAATTGTGGAAGAAAATCAGAGAAATAGCAGTTGTAACCGACAACAATCAGTCGGCTTCATCAATTTTTCACAAGCCCTAGTTTTTGCATAGAGGAACGAACGAGCAAGAAGCCATTTCACAAACAAAGAAGAAAGCAGGCCGACATAACATAATAGAAAGAAAAGGGGGTTTCTTTTACATTTGGGCCAGCTTTAAATTATCACTGGGATTCTATTTTTAAAATTAGGGTGTTTATTTTTAAATTGTTTTTAGGTTCTTATTTTTCATTTAAACCATTGTAAATTCGAGTCATGTGACTAGGGGACAAACTATGGTGGTGCCGTTCGAAAATTCGTAACTCAGTGGCTGAATTGTGGCAGGGGTTTTGAGCATAGAGTAAGGTTAGTCGATAGTGGGTGTCGCGAGTTTACATGTGAAAGCGTCTGACTACTTAATTTCTAGTAGAAACCTTGGGGGAAGCATGTAGTCAGGGTTTTTCTGAAGCTGGGTAAATTCTGTGTTGTTCTATTTCTGCATTTTTATATTCTGCTATTATCTGCGCTGCTATTATTCTGCTGTGATCTATGTTGAGATTATTTATATACTTCCACAATAAAATTTTATAATTAATAGTATTGTTGAGTCACAAGTTTTATGAAAGTTTTGATTTCTGACAAATAAGGCGATCGACAAAACAAGGTCATTAGAGCTACATATGTTACTATAGATTGTAGATTGATTATTTGATATTTACTATAGATATATTAGTGATAAACTTGTTAAAATCTATCCTCAAATAATCATGCATTTTCAAGAAAATTAATATATATACAATTGGAATATAGTTGCACATTCAGTGTGCAACTTTACAGGGACCGGTCGACCGGTCACAATATAGGCGGTCGACCGTTCCTGCATAATTTGCACATTGAACGTGCACACATGCACCTAACGTATATATATTTAAATTCCTGTCTACTGGTCACTTTTTAACCTGTCGACCGTTTTTAAACAGAAAGCAATTTTTCCAAAAGACACTTCTCTTCTCCAAAGGTTGCATCTCTTACCTTTCACCAAAGATCATATCTCTTAATGGCAAAGAGTTACAACCATTCTTATCTATATAAACTCATCCAATTCGTTGATTAAATAATAATCTTACATATTCTTTTTAATCTAATCTCTGATCTTAATTTATATATTCCTGCATTCTAAAAAGCTCTCGATTATTTATTGAATCATTGAAACTATTTCATATCTTTTGATTCAATAAGTAATATACTTTCCTTAATCTTTTCAAAACATCATTCGCATACTTTGAGGATAAGATTATAGGAAGGGTGTACTGTTAGTGACAAATCCGTGTTTTCAAGAACACAAGTTGTCAACAACAATTGTATTTGTTCTTTTGTTGAAGTCCTCTGTGTTGTAAGAGGCAAGTGTTGAAGTCCTCAGTGTATTAGAGGCGTGAAATCCCGTTCGGGTGTTCGGGTGTTGTAAACCTGTTCCTTCGGGTGAAGCGAGGAAGTTAATAGTAAAAATCCAGATAGAAGTCTGGGACTGGACGTAGGACGGTGCTCCGAACCAGTATAAAAATCTCTGGTGTGATTTTTCTATTTTTTATTTACTATGCTATTATCATCTATTTCCGCATTTGTATTGTAATCCATATTACACGATCCGTGTATACTATATTAGCGCATATAATTGTATACACACCGCACTTTCATTTGGTATCAGAGCTCGGACATCATATAACCGTAACACAGTTATTTGATATATTATAGTAATATGGCAAATAACGTAAGTACTAGCACTCAAAACACCACTTACACGGAGGGTCAATCGACACAAAGACCTCCATTTTTCAATGGTCTTAACTATAGTTATTGGGCAACACGTATGTCATTCTTTATGCAATCAAATAGCTATGATGCTTGGAATGCCACTCAAAGAGAAATAGTAAATCCAACAACTGATTATTCAGAATGGACTGCAGCTGAGAAAACGGCAGCAGCCGTAAATGCAAGAGCAATAAATATGTTGTTCTGTGCATTAGACTAAAATGAATATAATCGTGTTAGTATCTGCACTACTGCATATCAAATTTGGCAAACACTAAAAATCACTCATGAAGGTACTAACAAGGTTAAACAAGCCAAAATAGCCATGCTGAAAAGTCAATTTCAAAATTTCAAAATGAAACCAAATGAGACAATAAATGACATGTATTCACGGTTTCAAACTATTCACCATGCACTTATTGGCTTAGGACAAAAGTATTCTGATTTCGATGTTGTTTCAACAGTCCTACATTCTCTGACTAGTGAATGGGAAGGAAAAGTATTAGCAATTGAAGAAGCTAATGACCTTTCCGTCATGAAGCCAGATGAATTGATAGGAAATTTAATGTCCTATGAAGCAAATTGGCAGGCTAGAAAGGAACAGAAAGAAGAAAAGAAAAATGTAGCATTTCATGTTGAGAAAGATGAAAATGAATCAGATTCTGAAGACGAAGATTTGGCATTCATTGCGAAAGGATTTAAAAAATTCCTAAAATATCGAAAAGCCAGTCGTTACAATAAAAGGAAACCTGGATCAAACAAACCATCTTCATTTGCTATAGAATGTTTCAACTGCCACAAAAAGGGACACATGTAGAAAGATTGTCCAGAACAAAAGAAGAAGTCAGAAAATGACAAATATAAGAAGGACAAATCTAAGAAACGAGCTTTCTCGGTAACATGGGATGATTCAGAGTCATCTTCATCAGAAAGTGAAAGTGATTCAGAGAATGAACAAGCTAATGTTTGTTTTATGGCAACAGAAGATGAGGTACAAATTCCTACATTTGATGAATTACTTGATATTAATGCTGAATTGATAATCAAATATAAAGACATAAAACGTCAATTAAAAGTAGTCAAAGGAGATTTAAGTAAAGCAGAGCTTGAACGAGATATGTTAAAAGATGAGAAGAAAATATTAGAAGAGGAACTTGAAAATATTCAAGAATCATCTTCTAATGTTGACTCTCAAAAATCTCTTTTGAGTCAAGAAATAGAAACTCAAAAAGAGAAAAATAATGCTCTCACTACTGAAAATCATGAGCTTAAAGCAAAAGTCAAAATTCTAGACCTAGAAAAAGCTAGCTTACAAACAAAGTTTGATGACATTACTCAAAATGTTTCTAATTTTAACAAAGGTCGAGAAAATTTGACAAAAATCATTGAAAGTTCACAATCTATTTCAGACAAACAAGGATTGGGATATAACAAACAAGAAACCAAGAAACATCTTGGAAATAAAAGGAAAAAGAAAGTACAAAAAACTGAAGCTAAGAAAAATCTTAGTTTATTATATTCCAAACCAAAACCAGTTGTGAAATTTCAAAAGAAAAATGTCAAGACTATCAAAATATGGGTTCCTAAAACAAATAACAATTTGATTAGGAACAAATACATTCAGCAATTCTTGAATACTGTGCATTTTAATAATAATTATATATATAAAGGGGATACCGGACCCAAATGGGTTTGGACTCCTAAGACCTAACTCTTAGGACCCTATAAAAAGTGGGTACCATAGACTTAATTCTATTTTTTGCAGGTCCCACTTAAGAAAAGAGGAAAGTGGATATTGGACAGTGGTTGCTCAAAGCACATGACAGGAGACAAGAGTTTATTAACAAATATTACATATTTAGATGGTGGCTCCGTCACTTTTGGAGACAATTCAAAAGGCTATATCATCGGCAAAGGCGATGTGAGCAATTGCGGTACATCTAACTTACCTCTTATTACTAATGTCATGCTAGTTAGAAATTTAAAACACAATTTGCTTAGTATTAGTCAGTTATGTGACAAGGGTTTTATAATTTCATCTTCAAATAATAAGTGTAGTATTTTAGATAAAGACCATAATTTGGTTTTCGAAGGTTATAGAGACAAAAATATATATATTTTGAATATGAATATTAATCATAATTCAGATATGTGTCTTGTGGCTAATGACAATGATCCATGGCTATGGCACAAACGCTTCTGTCATATAAACTTCAGAACTATTGACAAGCTAGCCAAAAACAATCTAGTTAGAGGACTACCCAAAATGAGTTTTAAAGTTAACAACATTTGTGATGCATGTCAATTAGGAAAATTGACCAAATCATCTTTTAAATCCAAGAAAGTCATATCAACA
The DNA here is from genome assembly GCA_030765085.1 of Allium cepa. Classification (NCBI taxonomy): domain Eukaryota; kingdom Viridiplantae; phylum Streptophyta; class Magnoliopsida; order Asparagales; family Amaryllidaceae; genus Allium; species Allium cepa. The sequence goes on from CM060941.1 coordinate 926,842,866, forward strand.
TTACAACCACTTGAGTTACTACACATGGATTTATTTGGACCTACTAGAATTCAATCAATAAATCACAGTCAATATGTGCTTGTAATTGTTGATGATTTCTCTCGTTATACATGGACAATTTTCTTAAAAAATAAAAGTGACACTTTCGATCATTTCAAATCTTTTGTCAAAAGAATTCAAAAATCAAAAGGGATTAAAGTTAAAAATATAAGAAGTGATCATGGCGGAGAGTTTGAAAATAATGAATTTGAACATTTTTGTACAAAGAAAGGTATATATCATAATTTTTTGTTTCCCAGAACTCCACAACAGAACGGAGTTGTAGAACGGAAAAACCGAACTTTACAAGAATGTGCAAGAACATTATTGAATGGAACCACCTTACCAAAACATTTTTGGGCAGAAGCTGTGGCAACTGCCTGTTATGTTTTGAATCGTGTATCCATAAGACCTCTTACCAAGAATACTCCTTATGAATTATTTAACAAAAGAAAGCCTAAAATTTCATACTTCAAAGTTTTTGGTTCCAAGTGCTTTATTTTAAATACGAAAGACCAGCTTGGCAAATTCGATCCAAAGGCTGATGAAGGAATATTTGTCGGTTATTCGGAAAGAAGTAAGGCCTATCGGATATTTAATAAACGAACCAAAACTATTGAAGAATCACTTCATGTCTCTTTTGATGAAATCTATCAGCACCCTCACACTATATCAGATGATGACGAATCAATAGTCACTAAAAATCAAATCATCACAAATATTGATTCTGACTCGGAAATAATTATTGAGAATATTCCTCAAATATGTGAGTTACAATCACCACCAAGAATATTAAGAGACCATCCGCCTCAAAATATAATCGATGAAATAACATCACATGTCAGAACAAGGAGTCAACTCAATCAAATGGGTCATGTCGCTTTTCTCTCAAAAATCGAACCTAAGAATCCAAAAGAAGCTGCTACAGATGATTACTGGATCATTGCCATGCAGGAAGAACTAAATCAGTTTCAGGGCAATGACGTTTGGGAACTTGTTCCACGCCCAACTGATCAGTCAGTAATTGGTACTAAATGGGTCTATAAAAATAAGGCCGACGAACAAGGAAATATCACCAAAAATAAAGCAAGACTAGTAGCACAAGGATATAATCAGGAAGAAGGTATCGATTATGAAGATACTTTTGCACCAGTTGCTCGACTAGAAGCTATTAGAATCCTATTATCTTTTGCTTGTCACCATAATTTCAAACTTTATCAGATGGATGTCAAAAGTGCTTTTCTCAATGGATTTATCAAAGAGAATGTCTATGTCGAACAACCTCCTCTGTTCGTACATGAAAAATATCCAGACCATGTGTTCAAACTTAAGAAAGCTCTGTATGGTTTAAAACAAGCACCTCGTGCTTGGTATGAACGACTACGTAGCTATCTTATTAGCTCAGGATTTCAAATAGGCAAAGTCGATCAAACTTTGTTTATTAAACATTCTCGAAAAGATATTCTAGTTATCCAGATATATGTAGACGATATCATCTTTGGTTCAACAAACGATAAACTTTGCAAAGAATTTGCAAGTATTATGACCAAAGAATTCGAAATGTCTCATATGGGAGAACTATCTTATTTTCTTGGACTTCAAATAAAGCAACTTTCAAACGGCATTTTTATCAATCAAGAAAAATACTGTGAAAACATTATCAAACTCTTCGGATTAGAAAATACATCTGGTAAACCAACTCCTATGAGTACAACTACACATCTTGACAAAGATGAAAGTGGTAAGAATGTTGACCAGAAATTATATCGAAGCATGATTGGTTTTCTTCTTTATCTTACAGCTAGTCGTCCAGATATAATAATGAGTGTTTGTTTATGTGCTCGTTTTCAAGCCGATCCAAAGGAATCACATCTACGAGCAGTGAAACGTATAATTCGTTATCTTAATAATACCAAAGATTTCGGTCTTTTTTATCCAAAAGAATGTCCATTTGAATTAGTATCATATAGTGATGCTGATTTTGGTGGCTCAAGAATGGATAGAAAAAGTACAAGTGGTACGTGCCATTTTATTGGAAAATCACTTGTCTCTTGGTTCAGTAAGAAACAAAATTGTGTTTCACTATCAACATGCGAAGCTGAATATATATCAGCAGCTCTCGCTTGTACTCAAGTACTATATATGCAACAAACACTTCAAGATTTTGATATTCATTTATCAAATTCTATTATATACTGTGATAACACTAGTGCTATAAATCTCTCTAAAAATCCAGTAAATCACTCTAGAACCAAACACATTGATATCCGTCATCATTTCCTTCGAGATAATATTGACAAAGGAAATATATGTCTTGAATATGTTCATACTGACAATCAATTAGCAGACATTTTTACTAAGCCTCTGCTCGAATCTAATTTTATTAGATTATGAAGAGAGCTTGGTTTAATTTCAAGAAAAAATCTTGACTAAGTAATTTCTACAGAACGTCTTCTTGTTAGTTATCCTTTAGTTATTCTTTTTAGTTATCCTTTAACCATAACTTTTGCATAAACTATTTTTCTTACATTAAATATAAGCCACTGCTTTATTTAATGGTTAAATTCTCTTTACTCATTTTTTTGTGATCGTCCTTTCCTTTCTTATTTTATAAATTCAGTTTTAAAAAGAAAGCTATTTTTAGATTTACAATAAAATTTCTGCTTATGTTTTCTTGGTTAAAATATTTCATTAACTCACATCCATAAGTTTATACAAAAGAAACTTATATATAAGCTTGCAAAAATTTTATATTTTGTTCATCTTTTTTTATCTAACCATAATATTCTATACAACATACACTATGACTCACATTTGTGATAAATGTGCTCAAGAATCATACATTTCAATTACGAGTTCTGAGTAGGAGGAATTTTATTCTCCTACAACTCCAAAACAAAAATCAAGTTGTCATCATCAATGCTCTTGTATGTCTGATAAAACTCCAAATTCAAAACGAGTGAAGAGGACATTATTCTATTCTCCTCGTACCAAAGCTCAAATCGATGAAATACACCACTACCAGAAACATCAGATAGACCTTCAGAGACAGCTCCATTACGGGCAAAGTCAACTTTATCACGAGCAACAACGGACATCAGCAAGATTATCCGTTTTAGAAAAGTTGGCAACATTTTCCTGCGGTTCCAACAAGCATGACGTGCATGAACCAATGCCGTCTAGGCCATCAACATCTAAAAGTCCTAACTCGTGGGATCGGAACTATGAGAAGAATGAAGGAGCTCAGAAACAATGGAGTCCATGGTCAAAACGTATAGAAGGAAACAACGATAATTCAAATGCCGAACTTTCTCATTAAATTTATATCTAGTTATTATATCTTTATATATCTCTTGTGTAATGACGGTTATATCTTGTATTACAAATAAAATATAATATATATAGGTTGATACTATAAAAAACTTTCAAAATAACATGATTTACTCAGCAGACCAGTACCGGTCGACCGCCCCTGTTATAGCCGGTCGACCGTTTGCTCTCTGGTTGAAAACGGTCGACCGGCCAAAATTAGTAGGTCGACCGGTTGACGTATTTTCAGTTTTTTTTATATAAACCTATGCGTCATTCTTCCCTCTACCCTCTTTCACTTTTTGCTCAAGATGTTCTTTTACCCAAAATCACAAACCCTAGTTTCCTATTTTCAATTCCCAAATCTCAAATCCTCCAACAATGGCTCCTCCTCAAAAGAAATCCAAGAAAGGAGCAACCTCTGAAACTTCATCTCCTACCATCTCCATCAAAAAATGGCTTCAAAGTCCAATTGCTGTAACAAGATGGAATCAGATGACAAATTACAAGTTTCATCCAGGCTCTTTCATCAAATTTGATGATTTCATGGCTTATGGAGTTCGAAGGTTAGCAAATAATTCCAACATTACTCCATTAATCGATTTTTCAGAAAATAGTGTGGAGATAAATCATTTGATGATCAAATTGTTTTACGCCAACATGAATCTTGATGAGTATCAACCTGATAATCCAAACGGCGTCATCTGGTCTGTGGTCTGTGGCAAGCAAATTTTTCTTACTCATGCTAGAATTGCCTCTATACTTGGTATACCAAATCGAGGCGAAGAGTTTTCATCTAACTTCTGCGAAGTCTTCACTCGAAATAGTACTAGTCATCAGTTCATAGAAGACGATAGTGATGGCACTAAGTCTATTGGACTTCGACCGACAGCCAGACTACTTCATCGGGTTTTGATGCATTCTCTTTTTCCTAGACTTGGAAATTATGATGCAGTGTATAAAGAAAACTTCAAGGCACTCTATGCTATTTATGGTGAAATCCAAATCAATTGGGTTCACATGCTTTTTGATGAAATTCTCAAGGTAAATAACTCAACACGGCCTCATTTCTTCTACAATGAATATATCATGCGACTTTTGTTAGCTTGTGGGGTCAATCCTCCTGATTCTGCAACCTCGAAACCAAAATGCATTGATTCCATAACCATCAAACGAATGAAGCTTCCTCCACCTTATCTTGAGATTATGCCTTTTGAAGAATGGCAACAAAGAGGACCAAGGAAACAACGAGCAACTTCCTCTCGTCCTCGTTCCGATGAAGTAAAACTATTAAAATCAAAGTCATCTACAAAAGAATCACTTGAAACAATTGCGCGTAACCAATTTTTGCTTGAATCACGTCTCAAGCGCATGGCCTCTAAAATCGATAAGCGCTTCAATAAGGTCAAGTCATTCTTTGGTATGCTATGGGATGCTATATCATGTTCCACATCCACCTCTGTTCAAGCACAAGACCCAGGAAAACGTCCTGCTGCTCCAGTTTTCACCTGGACATCATCTGACGAGTCTACAGGAATGAGTGGTCATGGACATGGAGAATCATCTAGAGGGCACAATGATGAGGAAGAAGAAGATGATGACGACGACGACGATGATGATGATGAAGAGGAGATACGATCTGCTTCATCCTAGATTCTATTATGGTTTAGCACTTTAAAAACATTCTTCGACACTTGTACTTAATAGTGTCGTTATTTTTGTTTTTCTTTTTGACATTATGTTCTGTAGTAAACTCTGTTATGTTTTGGATGTGTTAATGATTTATTTTGCTATGCATATCATATTCATTCTACTATTCTAGTATCTGTTACTCCTTTTTGTCGATGACAAAGGGGGAGAAAGGGCTAACAATTGCTTGCAGGAACATACATATAAGGATTCAATGAGGGAGAGATCACATACTCAGGAGGAGATTCAGATTTGCAGATATATTGTCATCAATCAAAAAGGGGGAGAATGTTGAGTCACAAGTTTTATGAAAGTTTTGATTTCTGACAAATAAGGCGATCGACAAAACAAGGTCATTAGAGCTACATATGTTACTATAGATTGTAGATTGATTATTTGATATTTACTATAGATATATTAGTGATAAACTTGTTAAAATCTATCCTCAAATAATCATGCATTTTCAAGAAAATTAATATATATACAATTGGAATATAGTTGCACATTCAGTGTGCAACTTTACAGGGACCGGTCGACCGGTCACAATATAGGCGGTCGACCGTTCCTGCATAATTTGCACATTGAACGTGCACACATGCACCTAACGTATATATATTTAAATTCCTGTCTACTGGTCACTTTTTAACCTGTCGACCGTTTTTAAACAGAAAGCAATTTTTCCAAAAGACACTTCTCTTCTCCAAAGGTTGCATCTCTTACCTTTCACCAAAGATCATATCTCTTAATGGCAAAGAGTTACAACCATTCTTATCTATATAAACTCATCCAATTCGTTGATTAAATAATAATCTTATATATTCTTTTTAATCTAATCTCTGATCTTAATTTATATATTCCTGCATTCTAAAAAGCTCTCGATTATTTATTGAATCATTGAAACTATTTCATATCTTTTGATTCAATAAGTAATATACTTTCCTTAATCTTTTCAAAACATCATTCGCATACTTTGAGGATAAGATTATAGGAAGGGTGTACTGTTAGTGACAAATCCGTGTTTTCAAGAACACAAGTTGTCAACAACAATTGTATTTGTTCTTTTGTTGAAGTCCTCTGTGTTGTAAGAGGCAAGTGTTGAAGTCCTCAGTGTATTAGAGGCGTGAAATCCCGTTCGGGTGTTCGGGTGTTGTAAACCTGTTCCTTCGGGTGAAGCGAGGAAGTTAATAGTAAAAATCCAGATAGAAGTCTGGGACTGGACGTAGGACGGTGCTCCGAACCAGTATAAAAATCTCTGGTGTGATTTTTCTATTTTTTATTTACTATGCTATTATCATCTATTTCCGCATTTGTATTGTAATCCATATTACACGATCCGTGTATACTATATTAGCGCATATAATTGTATACACACCGCACTTTCAAGTATCACCCTATTCACCCCCCTTCTAGGGTGAAATTGATCCTACAAGTGGTATCAGAACTAGGAACAAAAGCCATTTTTGTTATAAAAATTTGATTTTTCAAAAACCTATTTTTGTTTAAAAGTTTAAAATTTTAAAATGGCTTCTTTTAGTAATTTTATTGGGGGTCGGTCCAATATTATTCTTTCTATTTTTGATGGAACAAATTTTTTTATTAGAAATTAAAAATGGAATTTTATTTAAAATCTATTATGTTAAATGTTGGGATATTATTGAAAATAGTGTGATAGAATAGATGAGAAAAGTACTTCGATTAATGCTCTTGCTATGCATATATTATATTCTCATATTAATCAAGATAATTTTAACTTTGTCTCTCGTTATGAAAATGCATAGGAAATATGGAACACTTTAGATGCAACATATGGTGCACAAGTTAACAACCGTGAAAGGCCCTCCATAATCAACTCTGAAACGTGCTTAACAGGACTGGAAAAATAAAGCAGTGATGAAGATTCAATAGTCGATGAGATAAGTGATTTTTCAATCAATGATTTACTTCTCTTGTGCTAAAAAGTAATTGAAAATAATAAAGCTCTTGAGTTGAAAAATAATAAGTTAGAAAGTGAACAAGCTGAACTTCATCAAAAAAATAATGATTTGGAAAATGAGCTTAAAAATATTAAGAAAAATTAAAGTTCTAATTGAAAAAGGTGTTTGAATCATGAAAAAGAATTTTTCAGTCTTCACGAAAACTTTCAAAAGTTAGAAATCAAAGTTTTAATTCAAGAGAAAAACAAAACTGAGTTGATTTGTAAAAACAAAATTTTGAAAAAAGAGATGGATAGCTCTAAGAAGTTACAAATTTCTAAATATGCAATTTTTGAAAAGAAATTAAATAAGATCAACGAAAATTTCAAAACCCTTGAAAGGGAAAACGTGATTTTGAGCAAATATGAAATTATTCAATTAAATCAAGAGTCTGAAAAGGAGATTGAAAAAATCAAGGATTTTGAAAAAATTGAATTTAAAAAACTCCAAATCTTTGGATCCGAGATGCTTGAAATTGAGAATAATATTAAAGAGCTTCAAAATGACAATATTCGATTAAAAATTAATAGTTTTGAAAAGAGAGATAATAGCATTAGTTGTTGTTCGAAGCTAATAAATGAAAATAAAATTTTAAAATCCTAAATTAATAAACTTGAGTTGGTTGCTCAAAAAATTTTCACTAGAGATAAATCATTTAATATACTCTTAGAAATCAACTCTTTGAGAATAAAAGGAATGCAATTGGATTTTCAAAATTGTCAAAACATGGACTAACAACTAATAACACTGTCAAAGGGTAATGTGTGAACACAAACACATGAAAACTATACCAATTTGAGTTCCCAAAGGCATGAATATAAAATTGCTTCAAATTAAACAATTCTGGGTACTAAAAGGAACAAATATAAATAGTTTTGGGTCTCCACAAACGTATCTCTCAAAATCATATGCCACTAACAACCATGGACCTATAAAAACAAATAGGTCGAAAAAATATTCTCTCGTGTAGGTGAGGTGAACAACAATAGTGTTATCTGGAATTTGGCCATTCTAGACATACAACGGGCGACAAATCAAAGTTCCTTAACCTAGTACAAAGGTAACAGAATCACCATGGACAACAACGAAAAATTATCTGTAAAGGTAAAATTGGTAACGATACATCTATCTTGAACGATAGATTAAATGTGATAATCTACACCATAATTTGAATTAATTCAACCAGTTATGTGAAATAAATGTTGATTATGGTTCTGACTTATGAAAATTGTTGGCCAAATATCTTTTTATGCCGAAAACACTACAATCTTTGAAATACTTCATATAGATTTGTTTGGTTTAATGATGGTGATCACTCTTGATACACGTGGATATATTTTCTATGTTCATTATCTGTATATTTGCACGGCTTCAATTCAAATCAAAAGAATTTCATTTAAAAGCTGTTAAAATGATTCTAAAGTATTTTGTTGCACACTTCAAGGTCTAGTCTATAACTTTCGTCTAGTGATAATTTTGAGTCAAAGGGAAATTCGGATGCAGATAACACTGGTAATCTAGTTGATAGAAAAATTACTAGTGAAATGTGATTTATATTGAGATATTCAATAGTTGCATCATTTTCAAAGTAAATATCTGCCTATTTTTCACTTGAAATAATTTTTAAAATAGCAGATATTTTTTCTTAAACCCCTTTTAGAAAATCATTTTCTTGACCTTGTTCAAATTAATCATTTCGGAAAATTTTGATTTTATAATTATTTTAAATTTGATTTTAAATGACTACATTAACTAATCCGACCCCCTACTAATTATCAAAAAGATAAATAGTAATTGAAAAAGTGATGAGTGTTGATATAGATCGTATATTATAACTTGAGACAGTATATTTAGCAAATTTCTTTAGAAATTTAAACAAGAGTTATAAAAACTTTTGTTGGTAAAAATTCCATGACCGTTTCTATTTCTATCATATTTCTATCGACCATCACTCATCAAAATCCAATATAGTTTGTCAACATGTAGTATTTTAAATGGGAAACTATTTGTTTTTCATTTAATTATATTTTTAACAAATAAAACATCCAAAGTATTCACTCTCATTTAGAAGTCCTCACGGTTATGTATGTATGGAACGCATATCAAAATTGATTGATTAAATAGACAAGTAGATTCTAATCACATTTAAAGGTCCTCTCGGTTATGCGTGGTTAGAAGATACTTGAATTCATTTTTTTAATAAAAATTTGGAATACTACTAATCTCATTTAAATGTCCTAATTGTTACGCATGATTAGTGGATATTCTAATTTCTGATATAGATATACCATAAATAGACACAACTATATGGTTTTATATGATGATATCATTCCTATCATTCTAAAGTGGAATATGTACCTAGCAAAGTATTTATGATTTTTGTTTTATTTTTTTATTAAAATTTAATATTTGTATTCGGTTGAGTTTTAATGTTGTATTGATGTCTATCACTTTATTTCTATTTTTCTAACACTATAACTCTTTTGCTGATAATAGAAGGGTGAGAGAAAAGTTAATATTTTGATAAATGAAGTTCAAATATTTTATTTTGTATTTTCTATTTGCATCTAAGCTTATTTGCATATTTTTATTTACTTTCATGCATATATGAAGGGGGAGCTTTGCATAGAGAGGGAGCATTCAAATAGGGGAGAAAATTGAATGATCAAATACATTTAACATATTCAAAATCTTAAATATATGTTTGTTATCATCAAAAGGAGGAGATTGTTGAATATGTACATATATGATTTTTGTTTGATGATAATAAACATATATATATATATTCATTTAAATGTATTTGTTAATGTATTATTTTTTTACATAATTAAATAAATAACACTGAATTTAAATTCAAATAGATATTTTATTCAAACAAATATTTATTACAATTTTGAATAGTACAAATTTGAGCTCTCACTATATATACACAATTTCGATTACATTACAAATTCAATTACATCACAATTAATCATTTACATACGCACCTCACTACATCTCATTCATTCACTCGTATTTTATCTTCAACTTCTTTCCAGATTGAATCCAGCATCTGAGTTATCTGCAAAAATATACACTGAAGCAGCAAAATTGAAAATGAAATATTTTTGTAGTGTAAAATAAAATGTATTTTGAAAATATTATTTTCCTCCGTTACTTGGGTTGTTCGTCATCATTTATTCTGAATTCATCATACACGAACAGCTTTGTGACATGCACAGTGTATCACTGTACATGCCACAAGGCCGTGCACACAAAATGTACACTTAATAAAATTATAGGGACAAGTGAGCACAAGGTCAAACCAAATAAAAAGCTGGGTCCAACTCAAGTGAAATACAAATAAAGTCACGAAATTAGCACAAGGTTAAACCAGAGCAATAAGCTGGATTCAACTTAGATGCAATACAAAACTGTCAAATACAAGTGACTCGATGCACAAGAAACAAAGAATCCAAAACCAGACATCATCATCATTAATGGATCAAAATACAAATGTACTCAGACTCAAGTACAATATGTACAAACTCAATGCAACAGTAATGAACATGCATATGACTCAAGACCAAGCAGTGCATGTAAGTTAGCCTATATGTACAACATGTAACCAGAGCCAAAGGGAGTTCAAAAAGACTCAATTATACACAACAAAATGGACAAGTAACTCAAAGGCTTGAAGCAGCAGCAGCCTTAACAAGTGAATGGCCATGACCAATAAAGACTGTACGCAAACTGCCTCGAAGCAAGTAGCATGATCAGAAGTACACAAGTGTAGACCACCATACCTAACAATAATAAAACATAGGCAGACCACACATGAACCAAACAGCAAATGGTCAATGTCAACGCAAATTCTTGAACTAGATGAATGGCAAAATATGGTCAACTAACAGAGTATCAAGTCCAGTCAAAGCCAGAGCTACAAAACTTATAAACAGTTCGATAAGCTAAGACATCAAGCTAGAGAAGAATGCGTAGACTCAAATGAAACAACAATACCAAAGACATGTACAAATATGCAAAACCAAATGCAAACTACAACTTCATGCATACAACCAAATACAAGTCGACGAAGCAGACCATCTATTTGTAATCAAGAGTAGACACTACATGAACTGGCTCGAAGACCAGTGAACAACAAGTGTAACATCAACATGGCAAGATGATGTAGACTTATATAACTAGTGCAGTGATCAAGTCACTATTCAAACTAGAACAAAATTAAATGCCGAAGTCATGGAACAGCAGGGTACAAGTTCGAACAAAGCCAAATTAATAAATCAATGTCAATAGCCGATTTTAAACCCAAGTTAACAAAATTAAAGTCTAAATGCCAGCAAATACAAAGCCATGATGATCAAGGGAAAAAGAACGGAACCAAGTCAGAAATCAAAGCCGTGACAACCAAGCAAAAAATTTATGATTTTTAACAAGTCAGTAATCATTTCAAGCATCCATACAAAATCAAATAGCCAAAGCATAGCAATTGACAAATTCAAATGATTATACATGAATGAATTTATACGGCAACGAATCCTATTTAATCGTTAACATCATCGACAGATAGTTCATCGAGTTCAAGCAAGCTAAATAGTAAAGCAAAAATAAGAAATACATACCAAATCATAGTCGAGCTCGATCAAACTGAAGGAGCTGTGTTCGAATCGAAGAAACAGTTGATTGTCGAAGCAAATTAGAGGAACAACAATTGTAATTGACAATCAATCAGTCGGCTTCATCAATTTTACACAAGCCCTAGTTTTCGCACAGAGGAACGAACGCAAGAAGCCATTTCCACAAACAAAGAAGAAAGCAGGCCGACATAACATAATAGAAAGAAAAGGGCGTGTCTTTTACATTTGGGCCAGCTTTAAATTATCATTGGGCTTCTATTTTTAAAATTAGGGTGTTTATTTTTAAATTGTTTTTAAGTTTGTATTTTTCATTTAAACCGTTGTAAATTCTAGTCGTGTGACTAGAGGACGAACTACGGTGTTGTACTTCAAGAATTGGCAACTCAGTTGCTGAGTTATGGTAGGGTTTTGGGCGTATAATTAGGTTAGTCGATAACGGGTGCCGTGAGCTTACATGTGTAAGCGTCTAACTACTTGATTTCTCTTAGAAACCTTGGGGCAGCATATAGACAGAGTTTTACCGAAGCTAGAAAAATTATGTGTTGTTCTATTTCTGCATTTTTATAATCTACTGTTATCTGTGCTGCTATTATTCTACTGTGATCTGTATTGAGATTATTTATATACTTCCGCAATAAATTTTTATAATTAATAGTATCACCCTATTCACCCCCCCTCCAGGGTGAAATTGATCCTACAGTATTGTCAAGTCATAGATGTTTTCTTGTTTGTGATTGCTTTGTTTTGGGTTTTGTAAGGTTTAGTATTATTCTAGGGATGGACTAACTATAAAGGTGCAAAGTGGTGGTGGATTGTGAGAGGCTATTGGTGATCATAGGGATGGATAATGGGTGTAAGTTGGAGACATGCTTCCTACCTAATGACGAGGTAATGGTCAGCTTTCTATATTCGTTCTAGATTTTAGATGATGAGTTGTCATATATGCCTATAGGAAGGGAGTATCGAAATATATTCGAGGAGGTGGCTGGATCACCAGCACACAGGAAGATCAAATTCCTATGGATTTGGTGAAGGATGCCAGAATGATTAGTTTTCCATTAAGGCATATGGCACCCAAATAGTAGAAGGAAATAGGGGTGCAAGTGATTGACCTTTGGAATAAGGGTTCATTTGATGGTGTATATCAAAGTGGGGAGCACCTGCAGGCAGTAGTGTTCGCCACTGAGGCGGTCGGCTTTTCGAGGATGTGTGTGGATATCGTCACCTGAACAAGGTAAAAAAGAAGAATAATTATCCACTTCCACATATTGATGACTTTTTTGATTAGCTTCATGGTATTAGGATGTTCTCTCAATTCGACCTTGCAATCCGGTTTCATCTACCGAGAGTGCCGAAGGAGATTGTGCCGATTACAGTGTTCCATACTCCATCTAGATTTTGTGAATGGTTGGTTATGTCGTTCAAGCTAAGTAACGCACCGACATACTTTGTCGATCTTATGAATAGTGTCTTCGATGATCAACTAAATTAGTTCGTATTTGTGCACGTGGATGATGTTCTTGTTTATTCGAGGAAAGAGAAAGAACGCAAGAAGCATTTGAGGATTGTGCTCGAGATATTGAGGAAGCATCGATCGAAGGCAAAGTTTTCAAGTGTCGCTTCTAGAGAAGGGAAGCGGGATTATTAGGTCACGTTGTTTATAAATATGGAAATGCTATATATTTTACAAAAGTTGCAGCGCTACAGGGTTGGGATTGACCCAAGATGTTATAGATGTAAGAAGTTCCACTGGATTGGCAGGATATATAGACATGTCATCAAGGGTTCTCTAAGGTAGCAACACCGTCAACCAACTTGATGAAGAAGAATCAGACTTTTACTTAGGATGCGAGGAGTGAGCTTACATTCGTGAGTTTGAAGGAGTGGTTGACGAATGCACTGGTGTTAGTCATTCAAATCAAGAATGAGGAGTTGACAATATGCACAAACACCTATGTTATTGGGCTAGGTGTAATGTTGAAGTAGAGTGGAAAGGTTGTCACATGTGTCAGTCAACAACTTAAACCGCGCAAGAAGAAGTATCCAACTCATGATTTAGATTTAGCGTCAATATTAAAAAGAAGCTATGCTATAGAATCGAGCAATATGGATAAACTAATTATGTGGAATAAGTAAATAAACAGTAAATGCAGTAAAGTAAATGACACCAGAGGTTTTTAAACTGGTTCGGAGCACCATCTTACGTCCAGTCCCAAACTCCTTCTGAAATTTCACTAACAAAACCCTCACTTAACCCAAAAAAATAGCCTTACACCACTTGGTTAACCGAACCGGACTTCACCTGCCTAAGCAATCAAAAAGGACTTCAACTACCTGAGCAACCGAACAGGACTCTTTACAAATAACAATGTATCTGACTGTTGTGTGTTCTTAAATAACACTGATAAGTCAATTAAGTAAAATCTTCCTATAATCTTCTCCTTTATGATATGTAGTGTGATGTGCTTTGAGAATTGTGAAAGATAAAGTGATCAATGATCAAAGTATGTAAGCAATTTGAGCGCAATTTGAAAGCTTGAGAATAGATGAGAATTCAAGAATGCTAAAAGTAAACTCAGTGAATTGTTTGTTGAATTCTATAATCTATTTATAGTGTACAAAGAGTTGCAACTATAGATGAAAAGTTATATCGAAAAGAACAGGTGCAACTATTGATTTTGAAAACGTTTCTCTTCGGTGAAGAGAAGTGACTTTTCAAGAAAATAGCGGTTGGAAATATTCAGACGTCTGAATTAAAAAAATTAGACTTCTGAATTAGATTTGAAACGCAAACAGCAAGATTTTACGCAAATTTTGACTAAATTCAGACGTCTGAAAATTTTCATTCAGACGTCTGAATATTGTGAAACAATATTTAGTTTTCGGCATTCAGGCGTCTGAATGAATGAGATCAGATGTCTGAATTCAGACCTTTACGCATGTGTGTGCATGTATGTGCATATATTTTTATATATCGTTTCAGGAGAGATTTTAACAAATTTCTAAATAAAGTACAGACTCTAGACACATCATACTTCAGCTTTAAAACGTCTGGAAAGGCATCTGCCACAAATCTCCTACAAAGATAATTAGTATACACAGAATATTTTATATAGCTTGTCATAATAAAAATGGAGATTCCAACATTCTCCCCCGTTTTGATGATGACAACTATATAATCAATTATAAATATTCAAATATTGTTACTCCCCTGTCAACATGCACAATTTTTAAATTTCTCCCCCTTTGTCATCGATAAAAAGAAAGAGCAAAGATAACAATAGATAAATCATCTCATTAAAGCAAGTAGAATATTTAATACACAAAGAAATAATAAGAATAATAGAAAAGAAATTTCTCATACAACTTGACAAGCAAAGTTAAAACATAATCAAATCAAACATAAGTTAAAAATAGACATAGATAATTAAAATTAACTTGAAATAGACGGATCATTATGATTAGAACTCGAGCTTGAGTAAGACCACTGAAATGGGGATGGGTTGTAAGCTTGAGTAGATGAATAACCGAAACAAGAAATTCGATCCTATATTTTATTGAGAAATCCTTTGATAGAGTTTAATTTTATTTCTGACTTCTTCTCAAGTGCCTTAATTTCCCGATGAATCTTTGATTGATTTCAGGAGAGAGTGATGATGGCTTGTCTTGACGAAGTTTCCGGGCCAATTTCTTGAATGGTATCATTGTCCTCCTCTTCTTCTTCATGTTGAGTATGAGAAGAAGAAGCAATACTAGTGTCTCAAGGTTGAGGAACACCAGATTGAACATTTTGAGACCATTGATGGAAGGAGATGATTTGTTGAGGAGGAGGCGCGGTGGAAGACCCATCAATCCTAAAGTTTTAGCATCTAACCCACTAATAGTTGTAAAATTGGAGTCGAGCATTGGTACACCGACATTGGGGAGGATGCGCATAATATAAGCACCATAATGAACGGTTCTATATTTTCTCTGGATTGTAATGTCTTGAAATTCATCCAAAATAATTTTTTCCCAATTCACTTGTTGATTGGAGTAGATAGAATAAAGAGCTTGGAAGTTTTCTTTATAAACTTTTTCATAACTCCCCATCCTTGGTTGTAAAGAATGAATAAGTGCACGGTGAATGAATCTATCTTGTGGCCTTAAGAAGTTAGATTTTAAATTGCCTAAATTTATAAGTTGATCGGACAAGAACTAATGTAAAACTTTGTCTCGATGATCCATTTCAACTTCAATCTCATTAATATCAATTCCTTGATAAGGACAATTTAAAATATGACCTAGTCTTTATAAAGGTAAGAAGATTCTTACACCACAAATTATTGACCAAACACAATCTTGACGATTTTGGGGATTATGATGATCCAAATTCAAATTTGCAAGAAAAAAGTTTAATCATAAGATGATTAATCTTAACATTGTTAGGAGTATAGCCAATTAAGCTATCGAAGTGGAATTGTTCCGCCAACTCTCTAACACGATAAGCTGCGAAATCCGGGAATTTCATGAATGCTCCTTCGAAGATGTTGGAATTCTTCATAGAATTATACCGGGAAACAGGAACATGGTTCCATAGCCATTGCAGAATTTGATCTTCGGATGGTCCGGAGGTTGATTCTCTAGTACGTTTTGATCTTAGTGCCATTTGAGAGTTAGAGGAAAGGTAAAAGCTTTTGAAAGAGTTGAAAATGGGGGCTAGGGTTCTGAAATAATTGGGAATGAAGTGAAAAAGGCAATATATAGTGGGTCAAATGGCAGGGGTATAAGTGGAAAGAAAATAAAGAAGCTAGGTGAAAAAAATTGGCTCAAAAAAATTCAGCCATCTGAATTATTTGATTCAAACATCTGAATTGGACTGAGTTGCAACCCACACAGAAATAGTTCAAATTCGACCTGATTTAGATGTCTGTTTTATTTGATTCAGACGTCTAAATCTGGGGTAAAATTTTCCTACCTTGAATATTCAGACGTCTGTTTTGAATAAAACAGCCCTCTGAATTTTGCTCAGAAGCGCATATTTGCTTTATTGAATATAGAAAACAGTATATACTATCAAATAATTTTAAATAATACAAGTTTAGAACAAACAGAATGAAATAACAAATGAAAAATGGTAAAAATTAAAGAGATTTTGAAGAACTTAAAGTATGACGTGACTCTTCTTCAATTTTAGTGTTCTCTACAAATGGTCGAAGTGGAGACCATCTATTGCCACGTTTCCAAGAATTCGGTGATGTCGGTGGACGTAGTGGTGAGGTGTAACGACCCAGAATTTTTAGAAATTAAAATTTGAATATTTAATTAATTTTAAATATTAATAAGTGAATTTATAAGTCAAATAAATTTTTATTTGAATTATTGAATTTAATTGGATTATTAAATCGATAATTTAATACGTTAAATTATGGAAATAATTGAAAATTGAGTTAAATATGATTGAAAATGATTTGTAAAATTTTATTTTATCATATGGAAGTTAGAATGATATTTTAGAACTTTTAAAATCGAATTAAAAGTTAAATTGTGAAAATTGAATATTTTAATATTAAAATCGACTAGTGAAAATAGCCAATTTTTGAACAGTCTCAGAATTGAACGAAACCAGTTCCATTGGATCCGTAATAGTTAGTTATTACCGGATTTCAAATTTCGTGTCAATCGGAGTTATCGTTTGATCGTGGCAGCTCGAAACGCATCGATTTATTTTTAATTTAAATTTGGCGAGTCAAAATAGCCATTTTTCAAATAGTCTCAGATTTCGACGAAACCAGTTTCATTGGATCCGTAATGTGATATTATTGTAAGGTTTCAAATTTCAAGTCAATTGGATTTACCGTTTGTCCGGTACAAATTAAAACGCCTAGAAATCGACTTAAATCGGTTTAATTTAAATTGAGCGTTTGTAGCCATAACTCGCACAGATGTCCGAATTAGCTTCCGAAACCTGTTCCATTGTGTCCGGAACGCGGGGTAAACCCTAGAAACGCTGGTTACGGCGCGTAAATCGGAGTTCGGAATTTCCGGATGAATAGTGTCGAACGAAACTCTATAAATACACCCACCACCTTCATAATTTATAAAAAAATAAACCCTAACCCTAATCAAAATGCACAGCCGCCACTTTAGTATGTATGGCCAGAATTGTCTCTCACTTTTCCCTCAATCTCTCTCAATCTACAAAGATTTAGCCAAGGTGTTCAACATGAAACTTGTAGAGCTCGACGAGAGCTTTAATTTCATACGGAGATGATCGGAAACGGAGCAACGTGGGAGGAGCTACAGGGGGCCGTTCGTGACATGTTGTGCACGCATTTCGAGGGCCAATCAAGGGCCGAGCTCCACGTGCTTCAGGCCGAACATGAGGGGGGTGAAGGCCTTCGATTTGGCGCGTCTTGATCGTGTTTTAATCGAGTGAAGAAGCTCGAATTTCAAACCCTAATGCAGAGAGGATGGGTTCGGTTCTTTACTGTGTACGTGCGTGAGTAACGTGGGGAAGGAGAAGATGATGGGCGGCCTGATGTGGAGGTGAAGAGAATCAAAGGCTAGGATTTGCTGTAGGTTAAAATTATAAATAATTGTTGTAATTTATGTACATATAAATCCTGTAAAACTTTAAAAAAGCATAACTTTTTCATACGAGGTCGAAAAAATGCAAACTCAGTTGCGTTGGAATCGTATGGACGAGCACTACGCGATGGATTTGGTTTGGAGTCGTTTGGAGTTAGTGAGAATTTTGGGTAAAATTAAACGTCCGTTTAATTTTATTCGAAATAAATCGCTAAAACGGAAAATAAAATCAAGGTGAGAACTTCTCACTCAATCGAATCAGTTTCGATTTTATTTTAAATAGTTAGATTTAAAATATTTGAATGCATGTTTGAATGATGATTAATATCTATTGATTGTTAAAATAGACATTATGCGCCGTTAGTAAGCGGATGTTATTTAATAAAAACATATACCGCGAATATTTCATAAACAGTGAAATTAGTATTATATATAATAGCAATATATATATATTGGCATATGTATATATTGGAGTTATTGATTTCCCGCATTTTTTTTTAGCGGATGAGACCCTATTGCGCCGTTATTAAGCGGGTAATATTTAATAAGAACATATACCGCGGTAATTTCGTACTGGAGCGAAATTGGTATTGTGCTAATGTTTTTGGATGCAGGAAAACAGGTTGTAGGGATCCAACTGGATTCCTCAACAGTTTTTATTTGATTTCAGATATTTTGATATTTGATGGATTTTCATATTGATATATGATATCGTTGTAGTCGTGATTGACTATTTGGTGTGTAGCATCATTGGACCCAAATTTTGGGATTTTAAAATGATTTTTAAAGTGATTTTTGAGAATATACTATATTTTGGAATTGATCCATTTTATATAAATAAACGTTATAATTTTTAAAAGTTATAAAAATTATGATTTTTAAGAAATATAGTTAAAAGCTGATTTTTGAAAATAAGGAATTAGTGACTTTATAAAATAGTTTAATCGAGATATTTTAGAATTTATTGTGAAAAGTTTAAAATATAGAATTCATGAAATTTAATTATTTTATGAATCGAAATAGTGAAATAATAAAGGAGATTAAAGATGTTTTAAAAGAATAATATAAATTGAATTATATTAAGAGATTTATAAATGGATATTTATAAATTGAGATATTGAAATTATAAAACGAGTTTTTATAAGTGTTTGAATGAAGTGGAAATGAATTTCATAAATGAATGAAATTTATGGAATTATAAACTGTGAAGTTATAAATAAAATTTATAAATAGTAAGATTTATAAATTTGTGAAGTTATTGAAAGAATAGATTTGTTTAAAGAAATGGATCTTATAAGTTATAAGATTTATAATTATGAAGTTAAAAGAACGATTTTTGTAAAATAATCGTTTTATAAGTATTTAACTTATAATATGAACTTTTAGTTTATAATTGAGTTATAAACGGGAATAGGTTAATAAAGGAATTTATAAAAAAGGAAGTTTTTATAAATAAATAGAAATGGAATTTATAAACGTTGTTTATAAATTCGCAATGACTTATTTTGATAAGTAAATTGTTGTAACCTATTAATGGAGTTATATTCACGATTTTGACTGTGAATAATCCCTTGAAATAAAATGTATAAAAGAATGAAATTTATTAACGTAGTATATTCACGTCTTTGAATAATGAATAATTCTTTTAAATAAAATGAATAAAAGGATGAAATTGTTAATGAAGTATATTCACGTTTTTGAATAGTGAATAACGTGTTAAAGAAAATGTTTTGAATGTGGTGTTTTAAACAGAATTAAAACGATCTAAGGATGTTTTAAATGTGTTATGATTTGAAACCATAGATTTCAACATTTATTGTTGAAATAGACGTTTTCGAGAAATTAAATGAAATGGTAGACTATAATACTGTTGTTATAGTAAATGATTTCCGAAAGGAAATGTTTTTGTATAGTATTGGGATTTATATATCTATTTTAATTTCGAATCCCTATACTAGTGATTTTGGGACGTCGTAACGATGTTTTACGCAACATTCGTTTTGGCCCAAATAAATATGTTTAAGTGAATGATTTCCTTAAAGAATGAAATATATACTTAATTCGATTTATGTATATTAAATATTTTCCAAGGTTGAAAATAAAAAGATTTGTGAATTACTTATTTTTAATAAGTATGGAAATGTTTTCCAATATGAAGTGAATATTTAGAATTTATCTTTTTGAAGATAAATTGAAAATGGATAGTTGAAATCATATATGCATGAATATTTTGGAATATAAATTCATTATGGAATCTATAAATGAAAAATGGAATTTGTTAAAAATAAATATTGATTTATTTTTGAAGTATGAAATTATATATCTTGTAAGGATATTTTTGGAAAATGAATAATTGGAAAATTATTTGGAATCTGGTGATGTGTGCATATCCATTGATAGTTCAATAACCGACTATCAATATTTCCCTTTGAATGGGTAATTGATGTGATTTGTTGAATGTGAATGCCACACTTATTTTTAAATAAGCGCTCACTATTCGGGTTAACCGGGAAAGGACCATGGGGTCGTATAACCCATTCCGAATATGTGATACGTCGTTGTGAATTGCATTGAAGATCGGCGTTGAAGACCCGGTATTTGCGAGAGCGATAGGATGACCTGTCGATTTACTCTGCACCGAGTAGCTACGGTATTGAGTTCTCCATATGTGATGGTGAATCCGATCAGGATTGTGAATATCCGGATTGCAAGGACTTCTTTGTAAGTGCCTTCGGTTTTGTTCGAGCCCGGAACAGACTTGTATGGATTGTGTGTCTGACATTACAAGTTGAGATATAAAGCCGATTTCTTTCAAATATATTTCTGTTGGTGGCGGAGAATTTATTCTTTTAGCTTAACACCCTTCTCTGAGACGTACGAGCTCAGAGGTTATATAGTTGAAGTTATCAGCGATATATTCCCAATTTGGTAATGTGACATGCTGAGTGTTGCTGTAAATGATCATTGTGTTGATTATTGTGATAGGATCGTTTATTTGATCGTCTATCTTGGTGATCATTGTGTTGATCATTTGTTGACCCAAAGCATGGCTTTTGTATAAAGTATGTTTTTGTGGACGTGACTTCGTCGAGCCTCACACCCCGGAAATGGTCAAAACAGGAAAGATGCGGCAAGGTTATGAGGGGTAGCACCCTTTAGGGTATGTACATTTCCTTCTGGATAGAGGTGGTATCATGGTATGGAGCCCAGATATTTAACCTATGTGGTTACTATGAATTTATTACTTTGTGGTTGTTGGTTTTCGGGATCCCGTGAGAAAGGTCGTTTACGATCGGGGAATGGCGTGCTCGTGTCAGTAGTTACCCAGTTAGGGGTAACCCGGCCTTGTGTTGGCAGAGTTCCGGTTTGGTTCTCGGGGATGTCTTTCCAGAGGCATTCTCATGTGGCAATGGGAAGTTCCTTGGCCTGACCATTTGTTGGAAATCCAAAGAAACAATACGAGACTTGTACGGTTTTAGTTGTAGAACCTGCCATCTAATATGGTAGCTATAGTAGGCATAATATAATGGTACCTATGCTGGCTAAGATTTATATTCTACTTTCGAAATGAATTTTCTACACTACGCACTAGTAATAATATCAAATGTTCTTTTTAAATGCGTATCAAGCATGTTTGACTATCATAAGGAGAAATCTTCTCCAAGTCTGCGTTTGCATTGTGTGTGTGGCAGGAGGTCTTATGGTAGTCTCATTTTTAAAAGCATTGCGAATTAACTTTAAAAATATCCCTCTATTTTGATTTTAAAGATAAATAAACTGTTTTGAGTTCTCACACCAGTCACATGACTGACTTGGAGTTTATTGTTTTCCTTCCTAAACTCTGGGTGCCACCAAATTTCCACACGGGCAGTAAAGAGTTAGGTTTATCAGGATATTCTGGATATTCTGGAATTGCTGGAGGCAAGCTGGATGGCATGGCGTATTATTTATATAGTATTTCTTTTTCCGCTGCACTGTTTGTTGTTGTTGTACACTCTGATGATATGATGTAATGAAATGTATAAAATGTAATAACTGATGTAGTTCTTTGTTTAAAGATTATTCATTTATTATTATATGTTGTTCCGCTGCGAATTGTGAGATTCTGATATTGTTCTGTTTTCTTTCTGTCCCATTCTATTTTCTTTATGTTCTATTCTCTTTTTCTTCTATTTTAAAATGTTCTATCTTCTTTTCTGTTTTCTATTCTCTCTAATTTCTATTTTCTATTTTCTTCTTTCCTATCTTCTTTCTTCTTTCTTCTTTCTTCTTTTCTTAAATATTTCTTAAAACCCCTAAGGGTTCGTATTTTCGTTCATCGTGAATTAATCAATGGAAATTAGTGTCTATTCAAGGAGTACGGATTTACGGGTCTTTACAGTTGGTATCAGAGCTTATGGTTAAGCGACAACCAATGTTCTGTTGGGTATAACTCATTAGAGATAGAGTCAGTAGTACTCTAGAATGAATTTGAGTATAATAATAGCTATGAGAGCGTATTTGTTAGTGAATAGAAAAATTGTTTTATATTGTGATGATTGGTTTGTTGAGTGGTATATAGATTCTGGTTAATACGAGTAATTAACGTTGTTGATAGGAATCTCTAAACACTTGAATAGAACAATTCGACATAATATTGTTTTAAAATTGGGCAAATGAAATAATTTTACCTTGATTATATTTTATATATAAAGGAATAATTTTTCAGAATTATTAAAGTGTATATAAGTTGATTGTTTAGTTGAATTGAATAATCTAAGTAAAAGAAGAATTGTATAAGCAAAAGAATTATAAGAATTGAATTATAATTAATGTGATTTACAATTGTGAAATAAACTTATATACATAAGAAATGAAACTATATGAATATGAGTTGTGAATAAAAGTGAATTTAAAGTTAAATGGAATATAACTTAAGAGATGTTGAATGAAGTGATATTGATATCAAAGTAAAATGAATAAAGTTAAGTGATAGATATGAACTTGAGTTATATAAATGAAATTCAACTATTGTAATAGAATTGAATTAAGGGATTGAATATTAATCAATTAAATGTGAATTAAATTGATATGGAATAATGAATATAAGTGTTAATTCATTAAAATCTAATGTTATTTGAAAGTTGAATAATTGAATGAAAATCAATTAAATTAAACCAATTGTAAGCAAAAGAATTTGGTTGTAATTAATATACATTGGTTGTTATATGATTGTTGATTGATTATATGTAATTCATTAAGTGTTAATGAAAGTGAATTAGTGAAATTGGAAGCAATGAAATTGAATTCAAATTAGAAGTAAATAAATTTGAATAGAATTGAATGTGAATTGGATTTAAATTAGTAAATGATAACTAATTGAATTAAGAATGAATGTTGATAAAATCCAATGTCAACGAATCAAATGTGATTAAAATTGAAAACCATTTCATTGAATATGAATGAGAATATAAATGAATATTTATTGGTTATGAATTAGTTGGATGATAATTGGTTGATGGTTGAATATATTGCTTTTCATACATTTGCTATGTTGGCATATATAGTAATTATGTTGCTATATGTTGTATATTGATACTATTGTCATATATGCATGTTCTCATGTTGTTTGTTGAGTGATTAGTAGGTGCGGATCGCGTTTGCTTCGCATTTGGAGCTCGCTTTTGCGCTATATTAGCCGTATATGCTTGCTAATAAAATATAAGGTACATATCTCGGATTACATACCGTACTTTTACACTTTTTTCCCTGCGGGATGCCTCATTACTTGATGAGATGTATATTTGTGATATATATACTGTCATTTTTTTTTCGGATCGAGCCGCGCAAAGGAGACTATGGCGAATTTTTCCGAAAATTTAAGGCGTTAGAAAATTTTTGAGAAAAATTGGAATATTTTGAAAACTTAAACTTTGATTTTGGAATTGAAAGTTAAACAATAGTAGTTGTTTTTGAAAAGATAACTAAGTATGATTTTGAAAACTTAGTAAAGATTTGTAAGAAGTTTAACTATGGATTTTTGAAAATTAATAGAATTCTATAACTTTCTTACTTAATAATTTCGAGGACGAAATTCTTTTAAGTGGGGAAGATTGTAACGACCCAGAATTTTTAGAAATTAAAATTTGAATATTTAATTAATTTTAAATATTAATAAGTGAATTTATAAGTCAAATAAATTTTTATTTGAATTATTGAATTTAATTGGATTATTAAATCGATAATTTAATACGTTAAATTATGGAAATAATTGAAAATTGAGTTAAATATGATTGAAAATGATTTGTAAAATTTTATTTTATCATATGGAAGTTATAATGATATTTTAGAACTTTTAAAATCGAATTAAAAGTTAAATTGTGAAAATTGAATATTTTAATATTAAAATCGACTAGTGAAAATAGCCAATTTTTGAACAGTCTCAGAATTGAACGAAACAAGTTCCATTGGATCCGTAATAGTTAGTTATTACCGGATTTCAAATTTCGTGTCAATCGGAGTTATCGTTTGATCGTGGCAGCTCGAAACGCATCGATTTATTTTTAATTTAAATTTGGCGAGTCAAAATAGCCATTTTTCAAAAAGTCTTGGATTTCGACGAAACCAGTTTCATTGGATCCGTAATGTGATATTATTGTAAGGTTTCAAATTTCAAGTCAATTGGATTTACCGTTTGTCCGGTACAAATTAAAACGCCTAGAAATCGACTTAAATCGGTTTAATTTAAATTGAGCGTTTGTAGCCATAACTCGCACAGATGTCCGAATTAGCTTCCGAAACCTGTTCCATTGTGTCCGGAACGCGGGGTAAACCCTAGAAACGCTGGTTACGGCGCGTAAATCGGAGTTCGGAATTTCCGGATGAATAGTGTCGAACGAAACTCTATAAATACACCCACCACCTTCATAATTTATAAAAAAATAAACCCTAACCCTAATCAAAATGCACAGCCGCCACTTTAGTATGTATGGCCAGAATTGTCTCTCACTTTTTCCTCAATCTCTCTCAATCTACAAAGATTTAGCCAAGGTGTTCAACATGAAACTTGTAGAGCTCGACAAGAGCTTTAATTTCATACGGAGATGATCGGAAACGGAGCAACGTGGGAGGAGCTACAGGGGGCCGTTCGTGACATGTTGTGCACGCATTTCGAGGGCCAATCAAGGGCCGAGCTCCACGTGCTTCAGGCCGAACATGAGGGGGGTGAAGGCCTTCGATTTAGCGCGTCTTGATCGTGTTTTAATCGAGTGAAGAAGCTCGAATTTCAAACCCTAATGCAAAGAGGATGGGTTCGGTTCTTTACTGTATACGTGCGTGAGTAACGTGGGGAAGGAGAAGATGATGGGCGGCCTGATGTGGAGGTGAAGAGAATCAAAGGCTAGGATTTGCTGTAGGTTAAAATTATAAATAATTGTTGTAATTTATGTACATATAAATCCTGTAAAACTTTAAAAATGCATAACTTTTTCATACGAGGTCGAAAAAATGCAAACTCAGTTGCGTTGGAATCGTATGGACGAGCACTACGCGATGGAGTTGGCTTGGAGTCGTTTGGAGTTAGTGAGAATTTTGGGTAAAATTATTCGAAATAAATCGCTAAAACGGAAAATAAATTCAAGGTGAGAACTTCTCACTCAATCGAATCAGTTTCGATTTTATTTTAAATAGTTAGATTTAAAATATTTGAATGCATGTTTGAATGATGATTAATATCTATTTATTGTTAAAATAGACATTATGCGCCGTTAGTAAGCGGATGTTATTTAATAAAAACATATACCGCGAATATTTCATAAACAGTGAAATTGGTATTATATATAATAGCAATATATATATATTGGCATATGTATATATTGGAGTTATTGATTTCCCGCATTTTTTGTTTAGCGGATGAGACCCTATTGCGCCGTTATTAAGCGGGTAATATTTAATAAGAACATATACCGCGGTAATTTCGTACTGGAGCGAAATTGGTATTGTGCTAATGTTTTTGGATGCAGGAAAACAGGTTGGAGGGATCCAACTGGATTCCTCAACAGTTTTTATTTGATTTCAGATATTTTGATATTTGATGGATTTTCATATTGATAGATGATATCGTTGTAGTCGTGATTGACTATTTGGTGTGTAGCATCATTGGACCCAAATTTTGGGATTTTAAAGTGATTTTTAAAGTGATTTTTGAGAATATACTATATTTTGGAATTGATCCATTTTATGTAAATAAACGTTATAATTTTTAAAAGTTATAAAAATTATGATTTTTAAGAAATATAGTTAAAAGCTGATTTTTGAAAATAAGGAATTAGTGACTTTATAAAATAGTTTAATCGAGATATTTTAGAATTTATTGTGAAAAGTTTAAAATATAGAATTCATGAAATTTAATTATTTTATGAATCGAAATGGTGAAATAATAAAGGAGATTAAAGATGTTTTAAAAGAATAATATAAATTGAATTATATTAAGAGATTTATAAATGGATATTTATAAATTGAGATATTGAAATTATAAAACGAGTTTTTATAAGTGTTTGAATGAAGTGGAAATGAATTTCATAAATGAATGAAATTTATGGAATTATAAACTGTGAAGTTATAAATAAAATTTATAAATAGTAAGATTTATAAATTTGTGAAGTTATTGAAAGAATAGATTTGTTTAAAGAAATGGATCTTATAAGTTATAAGATTTATAATTATGAAGTTAAAAGAACGATTTTTGTAAAATAATCGTTTTATAAGTATTTAACTTATAATATGAACTTTTAGTTTATAATTGAGTTATAAACGGGAATAGGTTAATAACGGAATTTATAAAAAAGGAAGTTTTTACAAATAAATAGAAATGGAATTTATAAACGTTGTTTATAAATTCGCAATGACTTATTTTGATAAGTAAATTGTTGTAACCTATTAATGGAGTTATATTCACGATTTTGACTGTGAATAATCCCTTGAAATAAAATGTATAAAAGAATGAAATTTATTAACGTAGTATATTCACGTCTTTGAATAGTGAATAATTCTTTTAAATAAAATGAATAAAAGGATGAAATTGTTAATGAAGTATATTCACGTTTTTGAATAGTGAATAACGTGTTAAAGAAAATGTTTTGAATGTAGTGTTTTAAACAGAATTAAAACGATCTAAGGATGTTTTAAATGTGTTATGATTCGAAACCATAGATTTCAACATTTATTGTTGAAATAGACGTTTTCGAGAAATTAAAGGAAATGGTGGACTATAACACTGTTGTTATAGTAAATGATTTCCGAAAGGAAATGTTTTTGTATAGTATTGGGATTTATATATCTATTTTAATTTCGAATCCCTATACTAGTGATTTTGGGACGTCGTAACGATGTTTAACGCAACATTCCTTTTGGCCCAAATAAATATGTTTAAGTGAATGATTTCCTTAAAGAATGAAATATATACTTAATTCGATTTAAGTATATTAAATATTTTCCAAGGTTGAAAATAAAAAGATTTGTGAATTACTTATTTTTAATAAGTATGGAAATGTTTTCCAATATGAAGTGAATATTTAGAATTTATCTTTTTGAAGATAAATTGAAAATGGATAGTTGAAATCATATATGCATGAATATTTTGGAATATAAATTCATTATGGAATTTATAAATGAAAAATGGAATTTGTTAAAAATAAATATTGATTTATTTTTGAAGTATGAAATTATATATCCTGTAAGGATATTTTTGGAAAATGAATAATTGGAAAATTATTTGGAATCTGGTGATGTGTGCATATCCATTGATAGTTCAATAACCGACTATCAATATTTCCCTTTGAATGGGTAATTGATGTGATTTGTTGAATGTGAATGCCACACTTATTTTTAAATAAGCACTCACTATTCGGGTTAACCGGGAAAGGACCATGGGGTCGTATAACCCATTCCGAATATGTGATTCGTCGTTGTGAATTGCATTGAAGATCGGTGTTGAAGACCCGGTATTTGCGAGAGCGATAGGATGACCTGTCGATTTACTCTGCACCGAGTAGCTATGGTATTGAGTTCTCCATATGTGATGGTGAATCCGATCAGGATTGTGAATATCCGGATTGCAAGGACTTCTTTGTAAGTGCCTTCGGTTTTGTTCGAGCCCGGAACAGACTTGTATGGATTGTGTGTCTGACATTACAAGTTGAGATATAAAGCCGATTTCTTTCAAATATATTTCTGTTGGTGGCGGAGAATTTATTCTTTTAGCTTAACACCCTTCTCTGAGACGTACGAGCTCAGAGGTTATATAGTTGAAGTTATCAGCGATATATTCCCAATTTGGTAATGTGACATGCTGAGTGTTGCTGTAAATGATCATTGTGTTGATTATTGTGATAGGATCGTTTATTTGATCGTCTATCTTGGTGATCATTGTGTTGATCATTTGTTGACCCAAAGCATGGCTTTTGTATAAAGTATGTTTTTGTGGACGTGACTTCGTCGAGCCTCACACCCCGGAAATGGTCAAAACAGGAAAGATGCGGCAAGGTTATGAGGGGTAGCACCCTTTAGGGTATGTACATTTCCTTCTGGATAGAGGTGGTATCATGGTATGGAGCCCAGATATTTAACCTATGTGGTTACTACGAATTTATTACTTTGTGGTTGTTGGTTTTCGGGATCCCGTGAGAAAGGTCGTTTACGATCGGGGAATAGCGTGCTCGTGTCAGTAGTTACCCAGTTAGGGGTAACCCGGCCTTGTGTTGGCAGAGTTCCGGTTTGGTTCTCGGGGATGTCTTTCCAGAGGCATTCTCATGTGGCAATGGGAAGTTCCTTGGCCTGACCATTTGTTGGAAATCCAAAGAAACAATACGAGACTTGTACGGTTTTAGTTGTAGAACCTGCCATCTAATATGGTAGCTATAGTAGGCATAATATAATGGTACCTATGCTGGCTAAGATTTATATTCTACTTTCGAAATGAATTTTCTACACTATGCACTAGTAATAATATCAAATGTTCTTTTTAAATGCGTATCAAGCATGTTTGACTATCATAAGGAGAAATCTTCTCCAAGTCTGCGTTTGCATTGTGTGTGTGGCAGGAGGTCTTATGGTAGTCTCATTTTTAAAAGCATTGCAAATTAACTTTAAAAATATTCCTCTATTTTGATTTTAAAGATAAATAAACTGTTTTGAGTTCTCACACCAGTCACATGACTGACTTGGAGTTTATTGTTTTCCTTCCTAAACTCTGGGTGCCACCAAATTTCCACACGGGCAGTTAAGAGTTAGGTTTATCAGGATATTCTGGATATTCTGGAATTGCTGGAGGCAAGCTGGATGGCATGGCGTATTATTTATATAGTATTTCTTTTTCCGCTGCACTGTTTGTTGTTGTTGTACACTCTGATGATATGATGTAATGAAATGTATAAAATGTAATAACTGATGTAGTTCTTTGTTTAAAGATTATTATTATATGTTGTTCCGCTGCGAATTGTGAGATTCTGATATTGTTCTGTTTTCTTTCTGTCCCGTTCTATTTTCTTTATGTTCTATTCTCTTTTTCTTCTATTTTAAAATGTTCTATCTTCTTTTCTGTTTTCTATTCTCTCTAATTTCTATTTTCTATTTTCTATTTTCTTCTTTCCTATCTTCTTTCTTCTTTCTTCTTTCTTCTTTTCTTAAATATTTCTTAAAACCCCTAAGGGTTCGTATTTTCGTTCATCTTGAATTAATCAATGGAGATTAGTGTCTATTCAAGGAGTACGGATTTACGGGTCTTTACATGAGGGTTCCTAAGGACTATGACGATTTGGAGAACGAACGGTAGACGGTTGATGAACTGTGTCTTTTGTTGAAGAATTATAGAACTTTAACGCGGCTTGTTCCAAAAAGCTAAGCCGTTTGGCATTAACCTTTTGTTCATAGTATAACTCGCGTTGTAATTCTAATGTTTTAAATATCATCTATTTTCTTTTTTGTGGATGGTGATCCAAATAAGAGAGATCGTCTTGTTCTTTTAGTTGGTGGAATATATCCAGTATGAGTTGAGTGTAGAACAATCGGAACCGGTTCATAAATTGGTGTAGGAGTTGGTAGATTTACCGATCCCAAGGAAGGAGAAATATAAGAAAGCGCAGATGATTTGGAGTTTTATTGAGATGACATGTTGAAACAGTATTTTAAAATATAAAAAATCTTGAATGAATTCTGGTGCAAAGAATTTCAAAGAATATATATAGAGAGGTTTAATAAATATAGAAAAAGTTTGTATGGTTAGGAGAATAATAACCATAGAAAAAGTGGATAAAATGAAAGGTAAATAAAAACCCAAAAACAAACTAAAATTTCAGAAAAAGATAAAGAGTGAAGTGATGGAGCAGAAGACTACCGAGTATATGATCCCGAGTTCGAGTGCTAGTAAACTCTTTCTTTTTTTTTTCTTTTTTTCTTTTTTTTATTGATATGATTCCCAGTAAGATATGAAATATATAAAGTATAAAAACCACATATTTTAAAAATATGTAAACTTATAAATCTTTAAAAAGACGATTCTAAGTTCTCGTCTTAAATTGATGAAAGTATTTTCATTTTACGGTTTTGTAAAGAAATTTGCCAATTGTATGTCAAAGGACACAAATTCTAGATTTATTAGATCTTTTTCAATATTATCACGAAGAAAACAATGAGGAATGTCAATATGTTTTGTCGTGAGTGATTAACATGATTTTTAAATAAATTTATAGCACTAGAATTATCATAATAAATAGTTGATTTAAATAAATTAAACCAAAACCTTGTAGTGTTTGTTGCATATCGATAACTTGAGCACATGCCAAAGCTGCAGAAATATATTCTGCTTCACATGTCGATAATGAAACACAGTTTTGTTTATTACTAAACCAAGATACAAGAGACCGTCCAATGAAGTGACAAGTCTCACTTGTACTTTTTCTATCTGTCCGGCTTCCTCCAAAATTAGCACCGCTATAGGACACTAATTCAAAAGGACATTCCTTTGGATAGAATAGTCCAAAGTCCTTGGTTTTATTAAGATAACGTAGTATGCATTTTACTGCTCGCAAATGTGATTCTTGGGATCTGCTTGAAATCATGCACACAGGAAAACACTCATCATTATGTCAGGTCTACTAGCTGTTAAATATAGTAACGATCCAATCATACTTCGATATAATTTTTGGTCAATACTTTTGCCACTTTCATCTTTATCAAGATGTATAGTTGTACTCATAGGAGTTGGTTTGGTAGAAGTGTTTTCCATACCAAAGCGTTTAATTAGATTGTTACAATATTTTTCTTGAATTATAAAAATATCATTTTCTAATTGTTTTATTTGTAAAGCAAGAAAATAATTTAATTCACCCATATGTGACATTTCAAATTCTTTGGACATTATTTTAGAAAATTTTGACATAATTTTTCATTTGTAGATCCAAAAATAATATCATCAACATAAATTTGAATAATTAAAATATCTTGATTGTTTCTTTTAATAAAAAGAGTTTGATCAACCTTCCTAATTTCGAAACCAGAATCTATTACATATCTTTTAAGACGATCGTACCAAGCACGAGGTGCTTGTTTCAAACCGTATAAGGCCTTTTCATGTTTATAGACATGGTCAGGAAATTGTTCGTGTATGAATAAAGGAGCTTGTTCAACATAAACTTTTTCTTTTATAAACCATTTAAAAAAGCACGTTTAACATCCATTTGATATAATTTAAATTTATGAAAACATGCATAGGCTAGTAAGATTCGTATTGCTTCTAGTCTAGCGACTGGAGCAAACGTTTCTTCATAGTCGATTCCATCTTCTTGATTATATCCCTGTGCAACTAATCTAGCTTGATTCTCAGTAATATTACCTTGTTCATCTGTTTTATTTTTGAAGACTCACTTTGTACCAATAACTGATTGATCACTAGGCTTTGAAACTAAATGTCAAACGTCATTTCTTTCGAATTGGTTTACCTCTTCATGCATAGCGATTAACCAATTTTCATCGGTGGATGCTTCTTTAATATTTTTAGTTTCAATATGAGAAAGGAATGCTACATGACCCATTTGTTTTAATTGACTTCTTCTTCCAACGGATGAATTGTGTTCTCCAATGACATTAATAGAAGGATGATCCCTTAATAATCTAGGTGGAGATCTTAATTCATTGTTATTGTTAACCATGGTTTCATTATTTTCAAAATTTTAAATTTCTGTATTTGTGATATTATCAGGGAATTCTTCATCATCTCTTATACTTGGTATTTGATTAAAATTTTCATCGAAGGACACATGAAGTGTTTCTTCAATGATATTGGTTCTTTTATTATAACTCGATAAGCTTTGCTTTGACTTGAATATCCTACAAAGATTCCTTCATCAGATTTTGGATCGAATTTTCCAAGCCGATCTTTTGTGTTTAAAATGAAACATTTCGAACCGAAAACTTTAAAATAAGAAATATTTGGTTTTCGACCATTATGAAGTTCATAAGGAGTATTCTTAATTAGTGGTGGAATAGAAACACGATTCAAAACATAACAAGCTGTTGCAACTCCTTCAGCCCAGAAATGTTTTAATAACGTACTTCCATTTAACAAAGTCCTTGCACATTCTTGTAAGGTTCTATTTTTACGTTCTACAACTCCATTTTGTTGTGGAGTTCTAGGAAATGAAAAGTTATGGAATATTCCCTTCTTACAAAAATGTTCAAAAGCTTCGTTTTCGAATATACCTCCATGATCACTCCTTATGTTTTTGATTTTCAATCCTTTCAAATTTTGAATTCTTTTTACAAATGTTTTGAAATTATCAAAAGTATCACTTTTATTTTTCATAAAAATTGTCTAAGCGTATCTAGAAAAGTCATCAACAATTACAAACACATATCTACTGTGATTAATGGATTGTACTTGTGCTGGTCTAAATAAATCCATATGTAGTAATTCAAGTGGTTGTAAAGTTGAAATAACCTTTCTAGATTTAAAAGATGACTTAGTTAATTTTCCTAACTAACATGCATCACAAATATGATCAATTTTAAAATTCATTTTTGATAGACCTTTTAGTAAATCATTTTTAGAAAGCTTATTTATGGCTTTGAAGTTAATGTGACAGAATCATTTGTGCCATAACCAAGGATCATTTCCTTTGGCTATTAAACACATATCTGAATTATGGTTTATTTTCATACTCAGAACATGGATGTTTTTGTCCCTATTCCCTTCAAAGATAAATTTTTGATTTTGATCAAAAATACTACATTTATTTTCAGAAAATGTGACTTTGAATCCTTTGTCACATAATTAGCTGATACTAGTTAAATTAAGTTTTAAATTTTGACTAGTAAAACATTTGAAATAAGAGGCAAATTTGAAATACCGTTGTTGCTCACATCACCTTTGCAGATGATGTGGCCTTTGGAGTTGTCTCCAAATGTGACGGAGCCTCCATCTGAGTAAGTAATGTTTGATAGCATATCTTTGTCTCCTGTCATATGTTTTGAGCAGCCACTGTCGATTATCCATTTTCCACTTTTCTTGAGTGGGACCTACAAAAAATATGAGATAACATTGGTACCCACCTTTTTAATAGGGTCCTAAGAGTTAAGTCTTAGGAAACCAAACCCAAAAGGGTTCGGTATCCCATTAAAATATGTAATCTTTATTTTTATGAACAGTTTCAAAAAAGCTGTTAATATATTTTTTCCGAATCAAACTGTTGTTTGTTTTAGGAACCCAAACTTTTATGTTTTTCGGGTAAGTATTCCTTTTTGACTGTTTTGCAGTAGGATTAATATTTCTCCTAATTTTCTTTGTAGGTGGAGCTTTTGTTTTCTTAACATATCTTAATCCTTTCCTACTTGAAACAGATTGGGAGCTATCAATAATTTTAGATAAAGTTTCTCTTCCTTTATTAAAATTCGAAACATTTTTGGTGATGCTTTTTAACTTAATTTTGAGACTAGTATTATCTAAAACTATTAGTTTTACTTTCGTTTTTAATTCTTGATTTTCAGAAACAAGAGCGTCATTCTTTTCTTTTTGAGTTTCAGTTTCTTGACTCAAAAGTGTGAGTTGAGAATTAATATTAGAGAATGATTCTTGTAATTTTTCAAGTTCTTCCTCTAGTATTTTCTTCTCATCTTTAGCAAACCTCTTTCGAATTCTGCTTTGTTCTGATGTTCACGAGTCTCCTTATATTTTCTTTTGAGTTTTTTTAGAGTGTCAACTAGTTCAAAATTTATCTCTATCACATCATCAAAGGTGAAATTACTAACCTCGTTTTCAGTAGCCATGAAGAAAACATTAGCTTGCTCGTTTTTACTGTCGCTGCTGCTATCTCATGAAGCGGTATCTGAGTCGTCCCATGTAATAGAGAATGCTTTCTTTTTCTTATCTTTTCTGCCCTTGTTGAAGTATTTTTTCATTAGTTCTGGACATTCTTTCTGGATATAACCTTTCTTATGGCAATTAAAACATTCTAGTACTGAAGATGATGGTTTGCTTGGAAAGTTCCTTTTTCCATTGTTTCTGTTGTTTTTTCGGAATTTCAAGAACTTTTTGAATTTTTTGGCAATAAATGCTAAATCTTCTTCATCCTTTTCTTCTTCGGCATGGAAAGTTATGTTCTTTTTGTCTTGTTCTTGTACTTGTTTTGTCTGCAAATTCACTTTATAGCACATTATATTTTCTATTAACTCTTCTGGTTTTATGGTAGAGTGATCATTAGCTTCTTCAATAGCCAAGACTTTTCTTTCCCATTCATCTGTTAAAGAGTTTAGAATTTTTGATACAATATCAAAATCAATGAACTTTTCTCCTAATCCTAATAGTGAATGATAGATATCTTGAAATCTGGAGTAGATATCATTGATGGATTCATCTTGCTTCATTCTAAAATTTTGAAGCTGATTTTTGAGCATGAATATTTTTCTTTGTTTGACTTTGTTAGTTCCTTCATGAGTGATTGTAAGCGTTCTCCATATTTCATAAGTAGTTTGACACATAATAATACGATTAAATTCATTTCTATCTAGTGCACAAAATAACATGTTCATAGCTTTAGCATTGGCAGAAGCATCTAATTTTTGTGTGTTTGTCCATGTGGAGTATTCTCCCGTAGGAAGAGTTATTCATTTTGTGTGATATTACATGATTCAAAGCTATTTGATTGCATATAGATTCTCATACGAGTAGCCCAATAATTATAATTCAAACCATTAAAAAATGGAGGTCGTGCAGTGGATAGATCTTCTATAAAACTGGTTTTAGTGCTTATAGTACTAGTGCTTATAGTGCCAGTGCTAGTGCTACTATCCATATAAGCAAAGAATCAAATAACTATGTTACGATTAGATGAAACCTTGTTCTGATACCAAATGAAAAGAAGCTATGCTATAGAATCGAGTAATATGGATAAAGTAATTATGCGAAATAAGTAAATAACAGTAAATGTAGTAAAGTAAATGACCCTAGAGGTTTTTATACTGGTTCGGAGCACCGTCCTACGTCCAGTCCCAGACTCCTTCTGGAATTTCACTAACACAACCCTCACTTAACTCGGAGTAATAGGTTTACCCCGCATGGGCAACCGAACAAGACTTCCCCACCTAAGCAACCGAATAGGACATCAACTACCAGAGCAACCGAACAGGACTTGTTTACCAAAAACAAATGTATCTGACTATTGTGTGTTCTTAAATAAAATCGATAAGTCAATTAAGTACAATCTTCATATAATCTTCTCCTTTATGATATATAGTGTGATGTGATTTGAGAATTATGGAAGATAAAGTGATTAATGATCAAAGTATGTAAGAAATTTGAGTGCAATTTAAAAGCTTGAGAATGGATGAGAATTCAAGAATGCTAAAAGTAAATTCGGTGTATTGTTTGTTGAATTCTATAATCTATTTATAGTGTATAAAGAGCTGCAACTATATGAAAAGTTATATTGAAAAGAACAGGTGCAACTATTGATTTTGAAAATGTTTCTCTTCGGTGAAGAGAAGTGACTTTTCAAGAAAATAGCAGTTGGAAATATTCAAACGTTTGAATTAAAAAATTCATACTTCTGAATTAGATTGAAACGCAAACAGCAAGCTTTTGGGCAAATTTTCACTAAATTCAGACGTTTGAAAATTGTCATTCAGACGTCTAAATATTGTGAAACAATATTCAGGTTTCAGCATTCAAACGTCTGAATGAATGAGTTTAGACGTCTGAATTCAGACCTTTGTGCATGTGTGTGCATATATTTATATATATCATTTCAGGAGAGATTTTAACAAATTTCTAAATAAAGTACAGACTCTAGACACATCATACTTCAGTTTAAAACATCTGAAAAGGCATCTGCAACAAATCTCCTGCAAAGATAATTAGTATACACGGAATATTTTATATAGCTTGTCATAATTAAAATCAAGATTCCAACAAATAGTACATGCTTTAAAGATATGGGGGCAGTATTTACTTGGAGAGAGGTTTGAGTTATATGTGGACCATAAATAGTTGAAGTACCTCTTCTCCTAGAAGGATCTTAAACTTTGTCTGCAGCGATAGTTAGAATTCCTAACCTCTTTCGACTTTGACATTTCCTACATGCCCGTTAGGAGACATACATTCGTTGATGCTTTGAGTAGGAGACATGCTAGCTTTGGAGTGATGTTCCTAGAGTAGAAGTAGTTGGATTTTATTGCTAGTTTTGATTTCAGACCTCGATATGAGTTAGAGCCAAAAGTGATTTACTATTAGACCTACCCGGATTGATCAGATCGGTACTAGTTAGAGGCGAGTTGATAGACTAACAAGGATCGTGGTGAAGATAAAGAAAGGAGTAGAGACTGAGGGGATGAACCGGTACATGCTCGAATGTGATTTTTAGCCCCATAAGGATGGAAGACTATTTGTGACTGATGATGATGGTTACGGGATGAGGTGCTAGATGAGTGCCATCATTCGAAATTGACTATATATTCCGATGACAATAAAAAGAACCATGATATGAGGCAGATATTTTATTGAAAAGGGTCAAATAAGGACATTGGGACATTCATCTTAAAGTGCTTGAATTATTAGTTGGTAAAGGCAGAGCAGATGAAGTAGAGTGGTTTACTGTAATAGCTCGAGATTCCCAAGTGGAAATAGGAAAAAATTTAACAGGCTTCATCGATGGATTACCGAGGACTAGAGGACGGTACAATAGCATCTGGAATATAGTTGATATATTGGTGAAGAGTTCTAGATTTATACCCAAAATGTCTAGTAAGACGACATCCGAATTGGTTGAGTTGAATGTTAAGTGGATTATGTGATTCCTTGGTGGGCCAAAGAGCTTCGTGAGCGACTGAGGCCGTCTGCTTAGGAGTGGGTTTCGGAAGAGCTTATAAGTGGCATTAGGGTTCGAGCTTCATCTTATACATCTTATAACCTAAAAACCGATGGCATATCAAGAGGGTGAATTATATCTTGGAGGATCTATTGCGAACTTACATTCTCGATTTTGGTACTCATGGAACGATCATTTGCGATTAGTATAGTTTGCATACAACAATAATTATTATTTCAACATCAGTATGACACTATTTGAGGCGATATGTGGCCGACTGTGCAATGCTCCTTCATATTTGTAGAAAGGAAGTGAAAAACTGATAATTGGACCAGATATGGCTAGAGAGACTTTGGAGAAGATCGAGATCATTAGACAGTGAATGAAAGCTACTCAGGATAGACAGAAGAGCTACATTGATAGGAGAAGACATGATTTATAATTCTCTATCAATGATATGGCATTTGTCAAGAACTCTCCTCTAAAGAATGTTGTTCGATTCGGTACCGAAGGGAAGTTTTACGTAGAGATTGATTGGTATTATTTCTATACTTGAGAGGATAAGGAACATAGTTTACATGGTTGACCCACCTCAGAAGATAACGAGCATGCACAATGTATTCCACTTCTCTCATTTGCGGAATTTTATGCAAGGCTCGGGCGTGATAGTTGAACCGAATCATCTTGATGATTTTGAGATTTAACCAAAAGCTTCGAGTCTAATATCCTACATGCTGGGATAAGTGTAGACTTTATCCTTTGCTTATGTTGAGCATGTTTGATGTTAGATATGATTACTTATGGTTGTTAGGCACGCAGGATAGCCATGTTTTACTTTACCTTGTTTATGTTGGGATTCCAAGATAAAATTCATAAAAGGGGGGTATGTAATGACACAGATTTTACATATCTGATGGTTGTAAAATGGTATTTTTAAATTTATGACACTAACTTTTGGGGATGTTGACTAGTGACATTTTTTATCCCAAGAAATTTCATTGGACAATTTTACCGTTGAAAATTTGTAACAGCCATAAATTTTGAAAAAAGCCAAATTAGGACCTGAGACTTATTCCATTGAAAATATATGATAATTTCCCTTTCTGTAGAATTGTCATAATAATGATTTGGTCTTTCTAAATGGGAGATATGGCTATTTGAAGTTAACAATTTTTAGAGCTGGTTAATGGGTAATTAGTGAGATTTAGGATTAGCTCAATAACCTGTTTCGGGTTTTACACTATTAGAGGCTGAAATAACATTCCTCCAATCATTTTTCCCATTTTTCAAACACTCTACGCCTCTGTTAGCCTAATTTTCACCTCGAATTTCTTTTTCTCCTCCAATTATATTCATAAGGGAATTGGTTTAAGAACTTCAATTCTACATTTTGGTGGCAAAGAAAAATCGGAGCTTGGCTACTTATTCTCGAATTTATCTCGATTTGCATGCAAAACTTGGATTTTAGAGGGTTTGGTTAGTGATTTATCATCTCACACCTTACTGTATTTATATTTATTGGTTTTAATATGTCCTGGATCTATTTTTAATGTCAAAATCAGTTATATTGCTATTTTTAAACTATACCAAAAAACACATGAATTTAGTCATTTTTTGTTCTAGTTATGTTATTTGAATGTTTAATTGCCTCTATAGATGTTAGGCTATGTTATGGATACATTGTATGGCGATTGTGATTTATTGTGTGTTCGACATTCTTGAATGTTGTTTAATCCATGTGTGGTGTTTCCGTGTATGTCTGATTGGTTGAAAACGCTCGTCGAAGCGAACTAGATGTAGCAACTGTGGAACAGACTTTGACAAATAGGCCCGAGGGTGTTAAGAGTCATATCGATGCATAGGGAAGGCATTTAGATCAAAGAACCAAGCATAGGGAAATCATAGTTAGGAGAAACTACAACATTTCTATTCGATGGCATTTCTATTCTGTTGCATTTCTGTTCGGTAGCATTTCTACTACGTAGCATTCGTTCAGTAGCGAAGTGCTCGGTGTATGCTCTTGGTTCGGTGGTGTTGTGCTCAGGGTGTGCTTCAAGTAAATAATGGAGGAAACCCGAACAATGAATGTCATCCGGTGGTATTGTGTTTGGGGCCGGTCAAGAAATCTTTTCAAGGGTAGAGTGTATGGTGCTTCGAGTCTTGCGTCGGGACAGGGAAGGCTATGCTTTGGGATAGGACCTAGGAAATTTTGGGTGGGAAAAATGGAATGGTGAATTCTGGACTGGTTTGGGTTTTCACAGTGGTCGCTTCGGTTTCTTAAAGGGGAATTTTGGGTTTTCCCATGAAATGACCAGGGCAAAAAATTGTATTTTTGGAGATTGTACTTGGGCAAAGGCGAATGACTCCAAGACAACTTAAGACAATTTTGTGGTTCATGTGGTGACTAGTGAAGTGAAAGACTTGACAATGACTTCGAACCTTAGTATGATGGCTCTACGACTTACGATGAGGATCGCGAGGCATTATGTTGATGATGACTCAATGATGAGAGTTGTGATGGTATCCACAAGGAGGAGCCAACGGTGAGGAATTATGAGTAGAACTTACGACCTATTGTGGAGATAGCTGAGAATGAATAAGAATTGGGTTCTATAACGGAGACGCCTATAAAGGGATTGTTGATAACTCGATGGTTTCTAATATGCAAGTATAGAAGGGTTGCATTGGGATGCCTACATGGATTATGATTACATGTAGACCTTAAGATTGTGGATTACCCTAGACTTTACGTTTGCGAGTCTGGTTCTTAGTCTTTCGAAGTGGCATGGGTACAAGCAGCAAAGAAGCCAAATTTTGATTGAGTCTTTGGTGATGATTGTGACGTATGAGTTATTATGTATCCAATGCACATGAGTGATGGTGAGGACTGTTAAATGCATGCTATGTTTGCGATAGTTTCCTACCACTCAAGGATGTCACACAACGTAGTTTTTTTGGATCATATATTGTTAACAAGAAATCTTGCCAACAACTCAAAGCAAAACATAAAGAATGACTAAACCTTTCAAAACCCCTTTTTAATGAGTCGATGGTGACTTTATGTTTTCGAAAGGTAGCCTTTTGAAGACGTTAATTATTGACAAGAAATCTAGTCAACGTCTTGAAGTAAAGTTTAAAAAAGAAACAATTCATTTAGAACCTTTTTTAATGAGTCGAAAGGGTCATTACACCTTTAAAGGTGGACCTTTTGAAAGCATGGATTCTACTCTAATGGTGAAGGTTACTTCTAAAAGGATTATATGTGTCAGAGTTTCCATGCACCTTTCAAAGGAGTCCTCCAATAAATATGACTTCAACAATAATTTAGTGTGTACTTTTGAAAACCCCTTTCAAACGAGTCGAGAGGGTCTTTGTTCCTTCGAAGGAACTTGTAATACAACACATATAACAAATAACATATAGACTCAATGTGCTATGGAATCACATCTTGGATAAATAATGCAAGCCCGGTTGGCTTTCCAATATTGGATTATCATCGTCACATCAATTTTTTATTACATGGCGTTGGACGTGATGATAATATGCTTCGAAATCAAAATATCCAAGTAAAATACATAGCATTGCATATGAAAAATAAAGGTTAAGAAAATAGGTAAGCATCATGTGCAATTAGTCATTAGACAAGCTAACGGATGTAATGATCTTCCTCGTATTCGAAATCGATATTAGATCCATGCATCTTCTTTTTATTTCTTTAAATTGGATTACAAGTAATACAGTTATCCTTAAATCGATCTAGGGTTACAAGAATTTGGTTTTGTTAAGAAGTGAGAAGGAAATTCCAGAATCCAAAACCGATCCTCAAACTTGAACCCCTAGGGTCGTATTTATAGATGTGAATTGACCCCTTCCACATCCATCCTTTCGAAGCGGACTAAAGGTCTTTCTCCCTGCCTTTTGCATCCATCCTTTCAAAGCAGTCGAAAGGTCTTTCTCCCAGCCTTTTGCATCCAACTTTTCGCATTTTCCCTTCCGCTTCGATAGCTTCAAAGGCGGATATTTTGAACTCTTATTTTTGTTAGATTAGCCCTTACGCATCCATCAAAAGTGCACTAATAGAGGATATTGTTCCAACATTCTCCGATTCTACCTTCGCGTACTCTTGGAAGCTTCTGACGCCTTCGAAAAGTGTGCTTCTTTTATCTAGCAAAAGGATCAAGGTTCCCTATTGTGTTACTTGG
Source organism: Allium cepa (assembly GCA_030765085.1). Lineage (NCBI taxonomy): Eukaryota > Viridiplantae > Streptophyta > Magnoliopsida > Asparagales > Amaryllidaceae > Allium > Allium cepa. The sequence goes on from CM060941.1 coordinate 926,884,613, forward strand.
ATGTAAGCCGAAGCACTTCCGACTCCTTCTTCTTCTTCGAAACCCCTCCATAGTTGAGTTGGTCTGGTGATAATCATGATGAGTAATTATTTGTTTGAGTGAGGAGGTGCTTTTGGATGGTATCAAAAGGACTCGAAGGTGACGAAAGGATCACCGCGATGGGTTACTTGGTCATATATGAAGTTTCCTTTATGTTTGCGAAAGGGCTCAGCCGTTTCGAATGGCTCATTTTTGCTTTCAAAAAATGCACTTTGGAAGAATATTACTTTGTTTAAGATTATCAGTAGTCCCTCATCTCCTTCGAAATCATGTTCTCCATTGGTATTTGTAGCGGCATCCTATGTTTGCTTTGCCAATCTAACCTCTTCGAAAGCCTCTTCGATGCCTTTGAAACATTGCTTTTGGACCATGGAAAATCCCCTTTCTTTAATCCTTGTGACATGTTTATGATGCTTTTATAGGCTTTCTTTTCTTAAGTAAGCTTGTGGTTAACATTTGAGTCCCACCGGGTATATGATAGAAGCTTTTGTTCTTTAGGACAAAAATCCAAAACTTCTTCTTTGCATTATTTCATTCTCAATAATCTACTTTATCAATCTTATTTTCCAGCAAAGTACAAAGTAGATAACATTTTTCATCATTAAGTTGAAATTCATACTAATATTTTCAGTGGTTTTTCCATATTAGCATAAGAATTCCTGATAATTGAATTTATGAAATCTAAGTCTGGGAATACCGGAAATTAATAGGTCCTCATTTGAGGATTATAAGTGATGATAAATCCATATTTGGGAATGATTAAAGTTTAAGAATTCTTGTTCGATAATAATGGAAGTCCTAAGATCTAATCTTTGGTATTTATAAGAGAATACAAGAAATCTGGTGATAGAATTAACAATAAAGGGCTAGAAATCCAAATCTAGCATTAATAATAGAATTTTCACAATTTTCTTTTGGAAATTTCTGATAGAAGACTAAGGATAATCATTTAATAATAAAAGTCCAGAGATCATGGAAGACTAGGAATCCTCCTTGGGCACAAATAATATGAGTCAAGAAACTCTCCTATGAAACAATAGAAAACTTAAAACCCAGATTCGGGTATTGACAAGTGTTGTTCGAAAGTTAGTAGTAGAAGACCAGTGAACCTGATTTGGGTATTAGTAAGATTAAATTGGCAGTTAATAGAAGATTAGGAGTCCATCGTAGAGGTCTCAATAGCAACAATCCTGAAATCTAGATTCAAGCATTAATGAGTGAAGTCTAAAAATTAATAACAAAAGACCGAAAACCCAGATTTAGGTATTAACAAGCGAAGATTAGAAATTAAAAGTGTGTAACATCCTTCCCTTTCGCACGCTTTAAATTGACGATAAACCGCACACGTCAGAATAAATCATATAGAAGGGTGGATTATTATGGGGTAAATAAGGAAAAGCAAAGAAAGAAAAGAACGAAACAGAATCTCGCAGCGGAACAATAAAATATAATAATCAAATATACAGTTCATGAAGCTGTGTTACGAAAACATTTGATTATACTTATACAATATATCAGAGTTACACATACCAAAGAGTAATAACAATGCAGCGGAATAAATTGGTGCAGTGGAATAATATAGTAGATAATAGTAATACAGTTCTTCGTCGTCGTCCTCCAGAATAAAATCTTCAAATCCTGTAATGCTCGGACTGACCCGAACAAATTTAAAGGACAAAACACTCGAGTCAGAACTAAAATATCTTATGTAAGTTAAACCAAAAATAAAAAATATTAATGGAACGGCGTAGAGATGTTTATGGGATTTGACATCTCCTATCTAGTGTCGAACGTGAGTGCAGTAACTCAAGAGATGCTCGGGATTCACACCTCCTAAGGATCCATTAAACTATTATGTAGTAATATTTCGCTATTATAATAGTGTCTATTAGTAAAATAAACTTACTTTTAAATAGCGTTAAGGCTTTACATTTTCCACCTTAACACGTAATAATGCCAATAGTCTATACAGTACCGTAATACCTTCTGATTGGGAGGCTACCAGAGGATACTCCATAGGTATGACACAAATAGAAACCCGTACAATACGCGACAAGGTAGGAGACACGGCACAACTAGGCAATGCCAGGGAGATATACCAATTACGCTTCCGGGCCAGTGGTAACGCGTAGCGCGCAGTTACCGCCCACCTCGAGCCACACTGTAACAACCCTGTATTTTGTAATTATTTTATTGTATATTTTAATTATTTTTAATGTAAGATTTTGATTTAAAAACTTATTTTACTTATTTGAAATGATTAAATTTATTATTTAAATATAATCTTGATCTTTATATGAGTTATAATTCCAAACTTGTGTAAGTTGAATATATGCCCGAAATGCTGATTTTGGTCAAAATAGTCAAACTGTGACTTTCAACTTAAAATTTTAAAAGTTTAAAAATTTAATTTTTTTCTTTTATTATGAGAGTACATAAAATTCTAAGAACACCACTTTTCGTTTCGTTGAAATCGGACGTAAATTGTGAAAGTTATACCCTTTACAATATTGTGCGTATATAGGGTTATTTAACAACGACAATTTTAAATTGTATAAATTACTTCTTCTTGGTTTTATTTTATATTAATATGTGATAATATGTTTTATTATGTATATTTTGACTTTTGAGTATTTTTAAAATGATAATATAATTTTTCTAAAGTTTATTTGAATTTATTTCAATTTATAAAGCCTAGTTGGTATTTACTGCATTTTTCTTTATTTAACTTTCTACTTAATAAAAATTAAATTATTATTTTACCTTGAAAATGTTTTAAAACCATTTTTAATTCAAATTTTGTGTCATAATATTTTTTTTGTGAAGCAATAAATTTTCCAAAGTCATTGGATATTTTCTTGTAATTTTTATGTCAGGGTTGCTATTTTTAAGCAATTTCTTATTTTCTTTTTCTATTTTACTTAAAATAAATTATTTATTTTATTTTATTCTTACTTATTTTCGGTTTTAAATAAAATTTTTGAGTTTATTTTGTTTTTATAAAATTAAAAAGAAAAGGAAATGCAAAAGGTTTAGAAAGTTAAGAGATCTTAAAAGCCTGAAACGTAAAGACGTTTTATCGGTTTCTTTTTGCAATTAATACATCAATTTATCTCAGTCAACTCTTTCCTCATCCTTTGTAGCCGACTCCCCCATATTATTCACGAATTTTCAAGCTCCAAAACCCTAAAAATAATGGCCTCCATCTTAAGAAAAAAATCTGGTAATGGCTACATCTTTTTCTACCTTTTTCTTCTCATTTTCTATGTATTTTGCCTAGTTTTCTATGCTTTCTGGATTGGCCTCTACCACCCACCATCACCACCATACTCTCCACCATCCCCTACCACTCTTACTTGGCATCATCTCCAACCATCATTTCAGATCCATCCATGGCCACACCTCCCTTGGTGACAAAACTCCACAAAATTGCAAATAATGTCCAAAACAATGCCCTAGCCACCACTATTACTTCACCACCTTCATACTTCACCATGGCCACCACCTCTAGCCACGACCACCACCTTGCTACCACCACTACACTTCATCTTAGCCTCTATCCAGATCTCAAATTGACATGGCCAAGACTCCATGAACCAAAACTCCACAAAAACAATGCATAAAGCCTTGAAACATTCATGATAGCCACCCTATCACTTCATATCTTCATCCACCACCTTGGCCACCACCATAGGCCGCCACCACCACCTTTTCCAGACCTCCCCACACCCCTCCATCTACTGTCCAAACCTGTACAAGTATGGCCAAGCCCCACTAGACCCAAGGCCGAGCCTTGTTGTGCTAAAAAACTTCATATATGTTGCCTTGATCAATTGTATGCTTCATGTTATAACCCTACCACTCCATACTCCTTCTAGCCGTGAGTTATGGTGCCAAACCTGAGCTATATCATCATCATGGCTGAACCCAAGAACCTCCTAGGCCAAGCAATGGAATGATTAAAGAAAGGTCAAGTAATCTATTCCTTTGTTGCTTCGTATTTTCATTGTTTCAACATTGTTTTGCGTTGAATATTTATGTGTGTATTGTCTTGTTTTGGTTATTGTTTACAAGACAAATATCAAGGCTCTCCATTCATTCAAATCAAAAGTCATGCTATATCGTGCTTGTCGTGCTTTTGGAATCGCTCTTGTGTTTGTTGTTTAGGTCTTCAGCTTGAAAAAGGTGAGTCTTTCTCACTCTGACATTTATACTTATGAGAAGTGAATTGATGACAAGTGTTTAGTAATATAAAATGTTTATGCAAGATAATGATGATCATATGATATGCTATGCCATGTTATTACCATGTTATTACCATGTTTAAACTGTTAATTTTCACCTGACATCTTATATATGACTGTATATTGTGATATTGACCTTGTTTATATTATTCCTGTATATGATTACACTGCAAGTTCCCTGTTAGAATAGAATCATTACGGGCTGAAATGATAGGCCTGATTTATTTTATTTAATTTATTTTAACTTGGGATTGCGGGTTTGAAATGATAAAACCCGAATTTTCTTTGTAAATTACGGGTTGAAATGATATATTACCCGTATCACTTTACCTAGCGTAGAAAATTTTATACAGGCCCGTAGCTAAAATATGTTTTACTAAAAATTTTAAAATATTTTATAAATTTAATTATTATAGTATTTTGATTTGAAATTTAATAAAAATAATTTTTTTTTAAAATATTATTGATTTTCTGAATAATTGTAAGTGAAATGAATTAATGAAAAAGTTAGAAATTTTGAACGTAAGTTATTTTGGAAATTTTGATTTAATTATAATTGGAAATTTAATTGAATATGAAATTATGATAAATTTATGATAATTTGAATTTAAATAAATTTAAAGTGATTTTTATATCATATTAATGATTTTAATAAAGTTGAACGAATAAATATTTTAAGTTGAAACTTTGAAATATAACTAGAATTGGAAATTATGAAATTGACGTAAAGTGAACTTTTAGTTAAGCAAATAAAAATAAAACTAAGTTATATTTGAGAATTTGAACTTAAGTGTTAAGTTGAAATTTAATGTAATGGATTTTAAAAATTCAACATTGCAATTTAATAAGTGAATTATTATTAAATCTTGATTTTTGAATGGAAATTTAACTTTATAAAATCATGAACTTGAGGAAAATTAAATAATGTTATAAATGTGAAAATGTATGATTTTATAAGTTAAAAATGTTTTTAATAAAAATATAATTGGTTGAGAAATTTTATTGAATATTTGAAGTTAATTGACTGCATTTTTCTGAAATGCTACTAATTACAATGTAAATGATATTACAGCAATTGTAAATACTGTAGTTGATGATAATGAACTAAAAAAAGCTATTGAAAAAAACTATTATAGAAATTGTTGTAAGTACTATGATTTTTGAATTTAACTAAGTTTATTTGAAATTTAAGAAAACTCTATTACAACATTTTTAAACGTTGTCTTTTGTTAAATTGAACTGTTTTGAATGTAACTTTCCGTAGAGTTTTCTAAATGACGCGAAAAGTGAAATTTCACTGTTTTGATAAACTTAAGTGAATAAATGAACTTTGGAAGTTGAAATTTTCGGAAATTTAATAATTTAATTATTAAGCATAATAACTTCATTGAAATGAAAAAAAAAGAATTTTTGGAATATAAACTGTTTTAAAATATGAATTGAAATGGTATTTTAGATTGAATAAAATGAATAATGATTTGAAATGAATGAAGTTTTGAAAAGATACGATATTTTGATATATTAAAATGATTTGAAAATGAAGTTTTGAAAGGATATGATATTTTGAGATATTAAAATGATTTGAAATGAAGTTTTTAAAGATATGATATTTTTGATATTAAATGATTTGAAAAACGGAGTTTGAAAGATAGGACATTTTGATATTAACATGATTTAAAAAGAAGTTCTGAAAGATATGATATTTTGGAACTGAAAGGTAGTGTTGAAAGGGTATGAAAATTTAATATATTGAAATGGTTAGAAATGACTTGATATTTATTTTGATAAATATTTGAATTGAAAGATATTTTACGATGATATATTGAAATGGTTTTGGAAATGATTTAATCTTTATTTTGATAAAGATTTGGATTGAAAAGGATATTTTATTTTGAAGTATAAAATATTTTTAAAGTAATAACTACGGGTTATAACAACGATGGGTTGTTAAAGAGACTGAGATTGGATATTGTCTTATAGCCGGCCAATACCGAAACCACTTTAACAACCGTGTACGCGGTGGAGATTCCAGAATGAAGTAGGATGGTGGCGACGTTCTCGAGGTATATATTACGTGGACCCAACTCCCGTGAGTTGGCATATATGACTAAAACAGGAGCTATACCGGGCACCACAAAGGGTCGCACCCTTTCACCGAGCATGCTCCATCGGAAACCATTCTATTACTGTTGTGATTCGATTCGGTGGCGCCACTTTGATTCGGGGGTATTGTTCGAGGTGGGCGGAAGCTGCTGGCTTGCCGTCACCACCGGTCCGGGAGTGCAAACGGTGTATCCACCCTGGCATTGCCTCGTGTGTCGTGTCATATCCTTATATCAAGCCCACTACGATTTTCGTTTTAAAGATCCGACCGCGTTAAGGTTCACCATCCCCTTAACGCTATTTTCTATATGATTATATTTTACTGATTAGACACTACCGTATATAGCGTATATTACTACATAGTAAATAGTTTAAAGGATCCTTAGAGGATGGGCGGTCCCAAGCATCCTTTAAGTTACTGATGCATTTTGTTACTATTCACTTGAGTTGATTTACAGTTTATAAGTATTTATGTCCTGACTCGAGGGTTTTGTATTTTTCTTTACGCTCGGGTCAGATTTATTGAGTTAGCATTCAAGATTCACTTTCGGCGTTGGAGCTTTCCTTGAAGATCCAGCCATCTATTTTGTTTCAGTATCCAGTGGTTCAGTGATGTATCTGATTTGTACCTGATGTATCCTGTTACTCTTCTGTTGTATCTTATTTAACTCTGATGTATCTTATATTTTATATAGTAGCTTCATGAACTACTATCTCTTTTTCTTCCGCTGCATTTTTATATACTCTGTGTCTGTGATCTGTGATTTTTATTTACTGTATATTCTGAGGTTTGCCAAAATTTTATTTACAACACGGTATTTTGAGCAATTCAATTCCGGCATGAGTGTCTGCCTATGCACTTGTAATGGACGCGAATGGTTGAAAATACCTGGTTGTTACAGTTGGTATCAGAGCTTTGGTAGCTCTAGGCAAAACTCAGCATATGGAGTAGATGTAATTACAGAATCACTTTCATTCGAGTTGAATCTTTTTCTTTTGACTCGATTCCTTTGAATTTTGGAACGTTCCCTACAGTTCCAAAATCCATTCGTATCCCTCACTATTCATCTTCTTTTGACTTTGGAGCATTCCATAACTCCGCTTCGAATGATCTTTCTAGTGAGTCGGTGGTTACGCCAATTTCAAATTGAATTGAAAAAAGGGGAAAACTCCTTTACAATTAGCATCGATCCACCAGAGATTCTTATCTATCCTTGGTTTAGATGCTAATATTTTTTGTTATTCCAAACTCTAACTCTTGAGGTCGAATGTAGATTTACCCTAGAAAATCCACATCGATCTTATTCCTTAAGTCACGGTTGACCCGGTTAAGGTTGCCCGTGATTTATATAAGCTTATCCATCTTCCTATTCTGTTATTTAATCATGTCATCCTTGTTTCCAACTTATTTTTAAATCATAATCTCCTTTGATTTGTGTTAATCAAAAACAAAATTTGAATCTCTATCCTTCTTTGAAAATCTATTCATGTATAGTGTATTTGTAAACTAGTATTTAAAATTTAAAATATTTTATATATTGTGTTGTTTGAGTTGTTGATGTTGAGTTGGGTTTCTGATCGATACGTCTGATCAGTGCTATCGATAAGATTTCCAAAACACTTTGAAAGAACAAACGGACACAATATATTTAAAAAAAAAAATTGGTTAATGAAATAAATTTTGATATATAAGTAAATTTATGAAACTTAATGAAATGATTTAAATTGATAATTTGAAATGATATTACTTGATTTATCATTTGTTGTTCTACAAATAGATCTGTAAATATTTGTTTATAAATTTATTTGGGAACTGAAATGAATTTAAAACAAGAATTTGAGGATTTAAATTCTGATTATTTCGAACTTTGGTTTAAAGTTTTAAAGGGTTATATTATTTAAAGTATTTTGAATAGAATTTGTTTTCAAAGAATTTTTAAAGGTTTAAAATTAGTGCTTTTCTCTTTGTCGCTGGAAAATAACTTCGGTGATGATCGCGACATCATCGACGTTCATTTTCGAAGTTAGGAGACTATTTTGTAGTCTTGCTACAGCTTTGTTTTGGGAAATTAAATTGATTTAAATTTCTAAAATATGACTTTATTTATAATATATATATATATATATATATGATTGAAATTTGATTTGACATATATTATTACTTATCTCTAAATGGTTTGAAGAAATCGGAAATTTAATTCTTAAATTTTATTTTAAAGAATAATTCCAAAAAAAAAAATCAAAACTTTGGATGAATATCAAGCATGAAATGATTGAATTGGAAATTTTATTTGTATAATACAATTGCATTCAAATATAACTTACCAAAATTTCAGAAGTTAAAAATGTAATTGGATAATATACGATATAAAAAGATTTTATAAATAAAATTTGAGTGGTTATAATAAATGTTATACACTTAAATTTTAATTATAAAATGATTAACAGAGGTAAATATAATAAGGGGTAATTGAATGACTTACAATAAAATGATGTTAGAAGAACTAAGAATAAAATAAAGCAGTTATAATAAGTGTAAGTATATTTAACATCAGTGATGAATATATTGAGAGGAATAAATTTAAGTTTAATTAGGAATAAAGAAGAATTAAATTTATTAAGTACAATGTGAGTGTAATAAATGATTATTTTTCAAACCCATGGTTTTAAAAAATTGTTAATTTAAGATGATTGGATAATAAGATAATGAAATTTTGGGTAGTTAAGATTTATTTAACTTGTGTAAAGATTTATTCTCTATTTAAGTTGAAATTTATATGCTTTCAAATTTGTTTCCTTATTTTGTTTTTCAAACTATCTTTTGGTTATCCTTATTATCCTTATCTTGCTATAGACCGGTATAGGCATCTTTCTATAATCTTTCTGTTTAGAAATCTTTCTATAATCTTGATAGACCTTTGGTGATCATTTTGAATCCACCTTTTTCGTGCTTGTGTTCTTGATTCTGGAGGATCTTGGAAAGATCAACTCCACCTTGTTAAACTTACCTATAACAACAGTTATCAGGTATAACTTCAATCTTCTTGTCATCTTATCTTAATCCTATTTCACTCTATCTTTTCTGTGCCCTTCCATACCTCATTCCTTTTCGGGGACGAAAAGTTTTGAGTGGGGGAGAGTGTAACAACCCTGTATTTTGTAATTATTTTATTGTATATTTTAATTATTTTTAATGTAAGATTTTGATTTAAAAACTTATTTTACTTATTTGAAATGATTAAATTTATTATTTAAATATAATCTTGATCTTTATATGAGTTATAATTCCAAACTTGTGTAAGTTGAATATTTGCCTGAAATGCTGATTTTGGTCAAAATAGTCAAACTGTGACTTTCAACTTAAAATTTTAAAAGTTTAATTTTTTTTTCTTTTATTATGAGAGTACATAAAATTCTAAGAACACCACTTTTCGTTTCGTTGAAATCGGATGTAAATTGTGAAAGTTATACCCATTACAATATTATGCGTATATAGGGTTATTTAACAATGACTATTTTAAATTGTATAAATTATTTCTTCTTGGTTTTATTTTATGTTAATATGTGATAATATGTTTTATTATGTATATTTTGACTTTTAAGTATTTTTAAAATGATAATATAAATTTTCTAAAGTTTATTTGAATTTATTTCAATTTATAAAGCCTAGTTGGTATTTACTGCATTTTTCTTTATTTAACTTTCTATTTAATAAAAATTAAATTATTATTTTACCTTGAAAATGTTTTAAAACCATTTTTAATTCAAATTTTGTGTTATAATATTATTTTTGTGAAGAAATAAATTTTCCAAAGTCATTGGAGATTTTCTTGTAATTTTTATGTCAGGGTTGCTATTTTTAAGCAATTTCTTATTTCCTTTTTCTATTTTACTTAAAATAAATTATTTATTTTATTTTATTCTTACTAAGTTTCGGTTTTAAATAACATTTTTGAGTTTATTTTGTTTTTATAAAATTAAAAAGAAAAGGAAATGCAAAAGGTTTAGAAAGTTAAGAGATCTTAAAAGCCTGAAACGTAAAGACGTTTTATCGGTTTCTTTTTGCAATTAATACATCAATTTATCTTAGCCATTCATTTCCTCATCCTTTGCAGCCGACTCCCTCATATTATTCACGAATTTTCAAGCTCCAAAACCCTAAAAATAATGGCCTCCATCTTGAGAAAAAAATCTGGTAATAGCTACATATTTTTCTACCTTTTTTCTCTCATTTTCTATGTATTTTGCCTAGTTTTCTATGCTTTCTGGATTGGCCTCTATCACCCACCATCACCACCATCCCCCACCACTCTTCATTGGCATCATCTCCAGCCATCATTTCAGATCCATCCATGGCCACACCTCCCTTGGTGACAAAACTCCACAAAATTGCAAATAACGTCCAAAACAATGCCCTAGCAAACACTATTACTTCACCACCTTCATACTTCACCATGGCCACCACCTCTAGCCACGACCACCACCTTGCTACCACCAATACACTTCATCTTAGCCTCTGTCCAGATCTGAAATTGACATGGCCAAGACTCCATGAACCAAAACTCCACAAAAACAATGCATAAAGCCTTGAAACATTCATGATAGCCACCCTATCACTTCATATCTTCATCCACCACTTTGGCCACCACCATAGGCCGCCACCACCACCTTTTCCAGACCTCCCCACACCCCTCCATCTACTGTCCAAACCTGTACAAGTATTGCCAAGCCCCACTTGACCCAAGGCCGAGCCTTATTGTGCTCAAAAACTTCATATATGTTGCCTTGATCAATTGTATGCTTCATGTTATAACCCTACCACTCCATACTCCTTCTAGCCGTGAGTTATGGTGCCAAACCTGAGCTATATCATCATCATGGCTGAACCCAAGAACCTCCTAGGCCAAGCATTTGAATGGTTAAAGAAAGGTCAGGTAATCTATTCCTTTGTTGCTTCGTATTTTCATTGTTTCAACATTGTTTTGCGTTGAATATTTATGTGTGTATTGTCTTGTTTTGGTTATTGTTTACAAGACAAATATCAAGGCTCTCCATTCATTCAAATCAAAAGTCATGCTATATCGTGCTTGTCGTGCTTTTGGAATCTCTCTTGTGTTTGTTGTTTAAGTCTTCGGCTTGAAAAAGGTGAGTCTTTCTCACTCTGGCATTTATACTTATGAGAAGTGAATTGATGACAAGTGTTTAGTAATATAAAATGTTTATGCAAGATAATGATGATCATATGATATGCTATGCCATGTTATTACCATGTTATTACCATGTTTAAACTGTTAGTTTTCACCTGACATCCGATATATGACTGTATATTGTGATATTGACCTTGTTTATATTATTCCTGTATATGATTACACTGCAAGTTCCCTGTTAGAATAGAATCATTACGGGCTGAAATGATAGGCCTGATTTATTTTATTTAATTTATTTTAACTTGAGATTGCGGGTTTGAAATGATAAAACCCGGATTTTCTTTGTAAATTACGGGTTGAAATGATATATTACCCGTATCACTTTACCTAGCGTAGAAAATTTTATACAGGCCCGTAGTTAAAATATGCTTTTCTAAAAAATTTAAATTTTTTTAGAAATTTAATTATTATAATATTTTGATTTGAAATTTAATAAAAACAAAGTTTTTGTAAAATATTATTGATTTTCTAAATAATTGTAAGTGAAATGAATTAATGAAAAAGTTAGAAATTTTGAACGTAAGTTATTTTGGAAATTTTGATTTAATTATAATTGGAAATTTAACTGAATATGAAATTATGATAAATTTATGATAATTTGAATTTAAATAAATTTAAAGTGATTTTTATATCATATTAATGATTTTAATAAAGTTGAAATGTGAAATGAATAAATATTTTAAGTTGAAACTTTGAAATATAACTAGAATTGGAAATTATGAAATTGACGTAAAGTGAACTTTTAGTTAAGCAAATAAAAATAAAACTAAGTTATATTTGAGAATTTGAACTTAAGTGTTAAGTTGAAATTTAATGTAATGGATTTTAAAAATTCAACATTGCAATTTAATAAGTGAATTATTATTAAATCTTGATTTTTGAATGGAAATTTAACTTTATAAAATCATGAACTTGAGGAAAATTAAATGATGTTATAAATGTGAAAATGTATGATTTTATAAGTTAAAAATGCTTTTAATAAAAATATAATTGGTGAGAAATTTTATTGAATATTTGAAGTTAATTGACTGCATTGTTTTGAAATGCTATTAATTACAATGTAAATGATACTACAGCAATTGTAAATATTGTAGTTGATGATAATGAACTAAAAAAAAACTATTGAAAAAAACTATTATAGAAATTGTTGTAAGTACTATGATTTTTTAATTTAACTAAGTTTATTTGAAATTTAAGAAAACTCTATTACAACATTTTTAAACGTTGTCTTTTGTTAAATTGAACTGTTTTGAATGTAACTTTCCGTAGAGTTTTCTAAATGATGCGAAAAGTGAATTTTTACTGTTTTGATAAACTTAAGTGAATAAATGAACTTTGGAGATTCCAGAATGAAGTAGGATGGTGGCGACGTTCTCGAGGTATATATTACGTGGACCCAACTCCCGTGAGTTGGCATATATGACTAAAACAGGAGCTATACCGGGCTACACAAAGGGTCGCACCCTTTCATCGAGCATGCTCCATCGGAAACCATTCTATTACGGTTGTGATTCGATTCGGTGGCGCCACTTTTATTCGGGGGTATTGTTCGAGGTGGGCGGAAGCTGCTGGCTTGCCGTCACCACCGGTCCGGGAGTGCAAACGGTGTATCCACCCTGGCATTGCCTCGTGTGCCGTGTCATATCCTTATATCAAGCCCACTACGATTTTTGTTTTAAAGATCCGACCGCGTTAAGGCTCACCATCCCCTTAACGCTATTTTCTATATGATTATACTTTACTGATTAGACACTACCGTACATAGCGTATATTACTACATAGTAAATAGTTTAAAGGATCCTTAGAGGATGGGCGGTCCCAAGCATCCTTTAAGTTACTGATGCATTTTGTTACTGTTCACTTGAGTTGATTTACAGTTTATAAGTATTTATGTCCTGACTCGAGGGTTTTGTATTTTTCTTTACGCTCGGGTCAGATTTATTGAGTTAGCATTCAAGATTCACTTTCGGCGTTGGAGCTTTCCTTGAAGATCCAGCCATCTATTTTGTTTCAGTATCCAGTGGTTCAGTGATGTATCTGATTTGTACCTGATGTATCCTGTTACTCTTCTGTTGTATCTTATTTAACTCTGATGTATCTTATATTTTATATAGTAGCTTCATGAACTACTATCTCTTTTTCTTCCGCTGCATTTTTATATACTCTGTGTCTGTGATCTGTGATTTTTATTTACTGTATATTCTGAGGTTTGCCAAAATTTTATTTACAACACGGTATTTTGAGCAATTCAATTCCGGCATGAGTGTCTGCCTATGCACTTGTAATGGATGATAATAGTTGAAAATACCTGGTTGTTACAGTTGGTATCAGAGCTTTGGTAGCTCTAAGCAAAACTCAGCATTGGGAGTAGATGTAATTACAGAATCACTTTCATTCGAGTTGAGTCTTTTTCTTTTGACTCGATTCCTTTGAATTTTGGAACGTTCCCTACAGTTCCAAAATCCATTCGTATCCCTCACTATTCATCTTCTTTTGACTTTGGAGCATTCCATAACTCCGCTTCGAATGATCTTTCTAGTGAGTCGGTGGTTACGCCAATTTCAAATTGAATTGAAAAAAGGGGAAAACTCCTTTACAATTAGCATCGATCCACCAGAGATTCTTATCTATCCTTGGTTTAGATGCTAATATCTTTTGTTATTCCAAACTCTAAGTCTTGAGGTCGAATGTAGATTTACCCTAGAAAATCCACATCGATCTTATTCCTTAAGTCACGGTTGACCCGGTTAAGGTTGACCGTGATTTATATAAGCTTATCCATCTTCCTATTCTGTTATTTAATCATGTCATCCTTGTTTCCAACTTATTTTTAAATCATAATCTCCTTTGATTTGTGTTAATCAGAATATCCTTCACAAAATCAGCATGGGTTATAAATTCCAAAATAGTTTAATTTTAAATCAAATACTTCATTTTAAACTGTTTAAAAGTGAAGTTATAATTCTTATAAAATCGAAATATACATCCCACGGGTTATGTCTTAGTTCATTTATATTTACTCCAGCACTTGCGCAGTGCAGTAATATCCTTTACATAGATTTGAGTAAATTAAATTTTAAACTTCACTATAGTTTCTCCAATAATTAACCAATAAATCATATTTCACCTTTAAATAATCATTTAAATTTACTCAATAAATTATGATTTTCATAAAGTACATTTTACAAATACATATCTAACCACCCTATGCTTTACTTATAAAAAATCAAGTACAAATTTCCTATAATATTTTACTTAATAATTAAGTTCAATTTTACCACTTCAAAGTAAACTAAACTTCTAGTCAATTTCTTAACTTACCACTTTTATTCAAAATTTAGCTATATTCCAAATTCCATTTTTAGTATTCACCTTATTTAACTATTTAATACATAGTCAACTTAACCCTTTTATTTATTTACTTATATTTAAAATTTTACCAAAACAACCAATTTTATTTCTTAACTAGAATTCCATTTTTATTTTACAAATCAAATTTTTACAAACTAAATTTATACTTTAAATTCTTAACATTTAATTAATTACATCTTAACTTGTATAATATTACTATACTATAAGGAACATTTTTAATCCAATTTTAAACAAAAGGTCATAGCTTTCTATTTTAAAATATTTAATGTTGCCAGAAAAATTATATATATATATATTTATTTAACCACGGGTCGGTATACTATTTTCTAACCTAAGTCAAATGATACGGATAATATATCATTTCAATCCGTAATTTACAAAGAAAAACCGGGTTCTATCATTTCAAACCCGCAATCCCAAGTTAAATAATAAACTAAATAAATAAATAAATAAATATCGTACAGGCCTATCATTTCAGCCTGTAACGATTTCTATTCTATCGGGAACTTGCAGTGTGATTAAACAGTAAAAATAAAAATAAAAAATAAATAGTGTAACAGCATAATTAAACAGTATATAATAGAACTTATGATGTGTAGGTTTAATAACGGGATTTTTAACATCATCAATTTGTATCACAGTCAAATAAATGAAATAATAATTATTCTACAATCACACTTGTTATCAATTTACAGATATATAAGTACGTTGTCAGGTGAGAATACTCACATTTACGAAGCTGAATATTTTGATTCGAAACTATGGTAACAACAACAGAATAGCGTACAGAAGGCACGATCAATGATGAAAGATGAGCCAATCCGATTCAAATCTTGAACAAGATAAACGAATAACTAATTACGCGAAATTCAAAACGATCGAAATTTTAAATAACAACTGGAACGAGATTAAAATAAAAGGATGATTGCCATAATTTCTCGACCACTCCACCCAAGACTTGAACCCATTCTCAAGCTCGGCCCAAATTTCTATTTGAATTATATGAACGCTAAAGAGTGAACAGTGGGAAATTTAGTTATAAAGTCTGTGATCAAAAAGTGGTGCACGCACACTTATTTTTTCCAACAATGCAAAAGGTGATGAAACTTTGGTTTAAAATTTTGAACACGCAACTACTATTCTCGGCCATTTATGCAAGTTATTATTATTTTTCTTTCTTAAATTAAAACCAAATATTATAACATGCTAGAAAAAAAAGAAACAATAAGCTAAACTTAGGTGGCTCATGCCTATAACCTATTCACATGCAACGTATTCACGTTGAAAATTTACGAAATCCAGCCTATAACCCACCTACATTTTTCAACATGCTTATGCAAATTGATTTCCTTTTTTTTATTATTATATATATTTTTTATGCGCGCGAGTTCACACAGCAAGATAGTGTTAGGCATAAAGGTTTTTAAAGGTGGAGAATGAAAATGGAATTTCAAAGCTTCAGGTGGAGCAGCCGAGTGAAGTAAAAGAAAACAAAGAAAAAGAAAACTAAAATAAAAGGAAGAAGAAAGAAAGTAACTGCCATTACCTGAAGCTCCACACAAGCTAGGAGACGAAGTCCAAAAGATGAGGTAAAGAAAAAGTGTTCGTGACTGGTATTTATCAATGAGCTATGCTTTGATTTAGGCAAGAAATAAAGTTTTGGGCAAGAAGAATATAAATATTTTAAAAAGGGCCATGAGTTGATTGAGCACAGATTTATTCCTTGTTATACACTGCCACTTGGTTCTATTCCTATTATAAGCAATAGGTAGGAAATCTGTTGTGTGATGGAATTATGCCATGGGTTTCGTAATTAAGGAGAACATAAAACGGAAAGCAATCAATTTGCTTCGAAACAGAAATGGAAAATTGACCAAAAGAATAATTTGTGCGAACGTGCTTTATAATGAGAAGAAACTAGCGTTGATATCGGAGGAAACGACAATAATATTAGATGTGAATGTTACTTTATTCAAAGATTTTATACTAAATAAAAATAGTTGCAGCAAAAAGGGAAGTGGGATATCTTTAAAAAGGTAAATGTCAAGTCACGGTCAAAGGAAAAATTAAAACGGATATGCTTCTCTCCTACTCGAAAATGCACGTTTACTGATTTATTTAACCATTTCAGGTAAGGTATATATTTTTGGAATGCGTACTATAGACACAATAACCAACTCAAAAATTACGCTCATATTTATAACAAAAATAACGCTTAAATTTTTATACCTTTTTAGAATATTTAATATAAATACGTATCATTTATGTCAACAAATTTTATCAAAACGGATATAAACATACAACTTAAAGGTGTAATTTGCGTTGATTTAATGGAAGAAGGAAACGGTAAGAAAATAAAATTTAAATAGTAGGGGAAATCGATTTTGTACCAATTTTAGAACGATTGACAATAAAGGAAAAGGTAACGTTTACATGCGAATTTAGGCAACATTTAAACGAAATTAATAGGCTAGGAAATTTATTCATTTACCACTTAGAATTTCATATCTACAAATTAATTAGTTATTTATATCTACGGTACGAAATTTTTTAAGAATGCGTACTACAACCGCAATAATATACACCCAAATTTATACAAAAGTAACGCTTACAGTTTATTTATACATAAATTTTGAAATTTATTACTTAAAAAAAATATGATTTGTTTACATTGGGTATTTTTCCATTCATTTACCATTTACCAAGAAATCTATTACTAAAATGTATAAAAGTAACAGCATAAATTATTTAATTTTTAAAAAAGTATATAATCCATTTATAGCTAAGGTAAAAATTATTGTGTTGTTTTAACGGTACAGAAAAATGGAAAAATTGGCGAACGTTTTATAAAATTGAACAAAGAAAAGTGTTGATTCTTAGAGTAAACAAACGGAAAGGAATATTTGATTTGAACATTATTGAAAAATCAATGGGATTTATTTATTAAATATGTGGAGTCAACGGAAAGAAAATTTATTCCTTTCCCACTTAAAAATGCACGTCTACTGATTTATTTGATTATTTATATCCAAGGTAAGAAATTTAGACGCGTGAAAAACTGACGCAATAATTAAATCAAACACACGCCCAGTTTCATAATAAAGTAACGCTTTTAAATTTACGCGTTCTCTTATGTAGTAAATATACGTTAAAATGTTCCATCAATAACGCGTAACTAAACAGTTTATTTATACACTAATTTTTTTTCAAATCTTATTTCTTAATTAAAACATGATTTTGCTAGAAATTAAGTTATTTACCATCTTCAACAAAAAACCCAAATTTCCAATTAAAGTTAAATTTTAACCACGTCAACATTTCAGAGATCTTATTATTTATTTAAAAATTTAGGCAATTGTTTTAATCAATTCAAAATTTACATTTTTACATAATGAATCCCAAAGTTTTATAATTAAAAGAATGAAATATTTGTTAAATTTTGGGCTGTTACACTCTCCCCCACTCAGAACTTTTCATCCTCGAAAAGGAAGAAGGTAGGGGAAAAGAAACAACCTGAAAGAAAACTAAATTGAAACTTAAATTAGAATCATTAATCTAAACCATACAAATTCAATTTTAAATTAATAATTGATTTCATCTATTTAATTTCACTCAATTTAAATTTTACTACTTCAAATTTCATTACTTCATCTTCTAATTATCTTAAAATAAAAATGTGACGCCCCACCTCTATACCCACGCTAGCCAAGAACACTACGGTGTAGTGTTGTCAACTAGCACGGAGAATAAGCCTGTTGAGGAGCGACCATCCATGTAATTTCTTATCACACGGTGGCTATAAATAAGCTTCGAAAACAAACATATTAATAAGCATAACACAAATCAGTCACAGACATCCATATCACAAAGGCAGAAGAAGATATGAATATAAAACTAACACATGAAAGTGTACATCAGAGTAGTGGTCAAAAAGATCCACAATAATACAAAAGAATAGCAACACGTGCTATATAAAAGAATACAACAATGATTCTATATCTCATGTGTTTACAACAAAAACTGCTAATCTAAATAGTTAGCCAAAAGTCAGAGTAGCTAATCACGGGAAGAAGTCAAGCAGAAGCACCTGTAACACCTCGGTCTGACCCGAGTATTATTTAAGAAAATAATAAACGGATCAGTCTAGCTATAAATATCAGATGGCATGATATAAATTAAAGGATATGGCATAAACATAAAATATCCATACTGACATACTACTATAAGTATGCAAATGATGATCAACAGAAGATCAATCAAAAAGAGATAAATCGATATCACAAGAATCTTCTCAAAGATCCAAAGAGGGCATCATACCCTAAACTTGTACTCATAACAAGTCAATGACATAAATTCCAGAAATCAACACAAGAAATCCAGAAATCACAGAAAAAGGGAAAGAGGCCTATCACATGACGGTCCGAAGACCATGGGGAGCTACCCCATATGTGTGAGTCGAAATCACACAAATGAGGTCTAGACTAACCAAAAATCAAAAAGGTATGTGTGAGTGAAATCACACAAGTGGTGTCTAGTCTGACCTCACAAACAAGAGACATCGCACAATTGCTAGTCTAAATCATAAGAATGATCGTCATGATCAACGAGAAGTGTCAATTACACTAAGCTAGTAAATATAAAAGTTTAGCTTCATGTCCCATAACCACTTGCTTAACTTAAATATTTACGAACAAACTATAAATCTTCACTAGAAAATTGTCACAAAAAGGTTCAATCGAACAAGTCCAAGAGTTAACCGACGAAGCAAACGTAAGCGTTTCATACCACTTGTTTTACTAAGCCGTTTAATTCAATTTCTCATA
The DNA here is from genome assembly GCA_030765085.1 of Allium cepa. Lineage (NCBI taxonomy): Eukaryota > Viridiplantae > Streptophyta > Magnoliopsida > Asparagales > Amaryllidaceae > Allium > Allium cepa. The sequence continues at coordinate 926,904,401 of CM060941.1, forward strand.
CGAGTAAGGTAAAGGTTTGTATATATTAGTAGATTGGAAAACGGTTTAAGAAAAGAGCTTTGTTATTGAAAATAGAGTTGAAATCATTTAGTTGAAAGAGTTTTGATATTTACTACTAGTATAGAAAACTTTTATATTTTAAAGTGACAAATCTTAGAAGTGATTGTAGAAACAATCAATCATAAAAATTCACATACGAAGACGTGAATAAAATCCAAAGAAACCGATAAAGAATCCATTGAAATAGATATTCAAAAATCCATAAAATCGACCGAGAATCCAAAGATAGTCTCTCTCGAAGAGTGGTCAATCTCAGCATCTCAACAAAGCAAGTTCTGTTGAATGCTCTTCAGATAAGATCCCCTACGGAGGGGGGGTCCGGGGGTGGCAACCCCCCTAGGTGGGGGTGCGAGGGCAACGCCACCGCTACGGAGTAAGCGACCCTAAGGAAACTTGATACCTAACATGGCCGAGCTAAGGTGAGGTGCGACTCAACCAGGTAAGCGACCTAAGGAACTCGCGACCTAACAATAGCACAGGTCAAGCGACCTGTTTGCACAAAAAATGGACAAACACCTCCAAGTCGTATTATTTAGTTGATTATATGTGATTTTCAATGATTTTAGATGAGTATGTAAATATAAAAGAAGTAGGGGCTGAAATGTAAAAGACACGCGGATTTATAGTGGTTCGGCCAGAATGTGCCTACGTCCACTTTATATGTTATTATCTTCTTTCTTTCAGATTACAAGTACAATGCTTCGTATATAAGTATATGAAAGTAGTTTGAAAGTTCCTTCCTTGCTTGAGCTCTCAAACTTGTTCCCCATTGTTGTACCCTTGCCCCTCTATTTATAGAGTGAGGTAGGGGGCAGGGGTCTTGGATGTATATAGCTGCTGGTGGGCCCGGGCTGAAGCAATCTGGACTGGCAGTTGTTTGGTTCAGGGAGGTCTCATTCGGCATGGAGCCTGGACCGGTGGTAGGTGTTGTCCGGTGGTAGCGGTGTGGATGTGGACCGGCAGTGAGTGTGGACCGGTGATAGGTGTGGACCGGTGGTGAGGTAGTTCGATGCTTCTTGGATCGGTTGTGGGGAAGAGGTTTGGTTCGGTGGTGCCCCTGGTTCGGTATGCCGAATGGGGATGGAGGAATGTTGGCTCTGTGGCCGAATGGGGCTGACCGAATGAATTCTGGTCCGGTATGACATGGAGAGGCCGGATGGGAAGGAGGCCGAATGAGGAGGAGGCCGAATGGGAAGGTGACTGGTCGTGCTGAATGAAGTGGAGATTGCGAACCCGCGTGAAACTGTGGCTTCTTGGTCTCGAGATCTTCTGGGTGAAAATTCGCCCAACATTTGCCCCCCAAAGTGGGGCACGTGCTTGCATGTGTCGCGCTTTGTTTCCCTGTGGTAGGAAGGTTTGTTTTGTAGTGCCACGGGCTGGATGTTCATATCCTGTTGGTGTCCTGCAAAGGAATTTACAGTTTTAGTGTTACTTCAAATAGCGACCGTTCGTGATTGAAATATTCGAGATGAAGTGAACTGTGTCGTTCGGGACGAGAGAGTGAGCCCCGAGGGGGCTTAGCATCATCGATGCCAGGTTCATGTCAGAGTGGATCCTTGGATCGTTTGTCAATATGGTTTATCGCCAGCTCAGAGCATGCCTAGGGATCGTTCGCGACCCCATACATGTGTAAGTAGCTTAGCCATTTCATAATTATCAGAATCAAATGTCCGTTTAACCTACGAGTTTAAAAAGGATGTCAAAGTGCAAATTCTCACGACGATCGGGTTAATAGCCATTCAGAGCGTGCCTATGGACCGTTCGTGGTCGTGTACACGTGTAAATGATTAACCCACATTGGTGAGAGATTTACGACTCATCCATCGTTATCATATTCTTTACTTTGTTAGTAGGTTCTAGAGTTCGGTACTTATCTGAGTGAGGAGCCTGCGTGCCCCCTGTTCCTGGTTTTCGCTGGTGGAGATAGCTTCATTCGGTCCTTTGGTTGGTCCGGCATGGATGGGTCCATTCGGTATTCGTTTGGTTCGGTATGTTTGGTATTGGTCCGGTGTTTCTATCCGGTGGGCCGAACCAGCTGGTTCGGCGGTCCTGAGCTCGCCTATATATAGAGGCTACACCCCCCTTTGGTTTTTCCTTACCGAACCAAGTCTTCTGCCGAATCAATCTTCTGCCGAACCAATCTTCTACCGAATCAATCTCCTACCGAATCAGGTATGTACCCTATTGCCGAATGGTCCTGTTTGCCGAATGTATACGGTGTGTATTGGATAGCCGAATGAGACTTAGGACCGAATGATATGTATGCCGAATGAGACTTAGGACCGAATTGTATGTATGCCGAATGAGCATGGGATTTTAGCGCCGAATGAACATGGACATGTACCACCGAATGAACTTAAGACTTATACTACCGAATGGACTTAGGACCCCAGTGCCGAATGAACCTCGTATTCTGGACTTATGTATGCTTGCTTGCTTATACTTTCGTTTTAACGTCATGTCTTTCACTTTTGTGCATGCAGATAAATGACTCGTAAGGCAGAAACACGATCAGACAGACGGAAATCCAAGGATGGGGGAGAGCCTTCTTCTGTGCCCCCAGCCCAACCAGGATCCGGGCAACATCGACCTGTTCCGAGGTCATTAGTGGATGGATATGGTCCACAGGAACTTCTGATCTCCCCCCCCTGATTGCTTTCCTAGCTCCCTAAAGGAGGAGCAACTTGACGTCATATCCCGTTCCTTCGGGATAGACAGGGCTCTTATGCTGCTGCCGGGAGATGGAGTGATGCCATATAATCCTCCCGAAGGCTATTTTGCTTATAGCAGATACCATTGTATGTGCGGTGCTATCCCTCCTATCAACGCTTGGATAGTAAGTTTCACCACATATTTGAAGGTGGCTCCTTTCCAACTTCAGCCTAACTCTTATGCCATCCTGGTGAGCCTCTTTGTTATCTTCCAGAGGAGGTACGGGCGTCCTCCTTCTAACCGGGAAATTCGATACTTGTACAACCTGAGAGGCTATAAGAAGGGGTCTCCGTATATCAGTCTGGAAGCGGCCGTGCCCTTCAAACCAGTCCTGGACTTATATTCCAAGTTTACCATGTTCAAGAAAGAGTGGTTCTTTATCAAGGACGATGCTGTTTCTTTCCGCCTTTTCACTTCCGGCTGTAAGATGGATTTCATTTATATTTTTCATGTTTTGACTGTAGTGTTTTTTTCTGACATGCTTCTATTTCTGGCTAGCGACAGGTGGTATTGCAGTCGTGGAGGATGATTCCTTGGTGCGAATGGCTGCTGAACTAAAGGCTATTCCGGCACGGGACCGGTCGGCCTCCTTCTTGATCAGGAATGCAACCCTCTTGGAGTATAATTTGATCTTACCGCACCAGTCCGTGGTTAAGCAAAGAGACACGGCTGAGGAGAAGGCTGCCAAAGCTAAGGAGGGGGCTATGGTGAAGAGCGGTAAGAGGGAGCCTTTTACAGAGCGTCCCGTTGTCGGGGGGAAGAAACTGAAGAAGTCTGATGGCCCTTCTCCAAGTACTTTTCCGACTGTCCCGGAGGAGGAAGGTGTAGAAGAGGAGGAAGGAGGCGAGGTTGGAGAAGGGTCGGAGGGTGGAGGTGATGGCGACGGTCAAGGTGGTGGTGGCGTCGGTGCCCTAACCTCTGAGCAAGACCTTGAACTGGATGAGGCTCTCCGTCGGGTCTTCGGGGAGTCGGAGGGAGAGTCGGAAACGGAGAAGGCAAAGGAAACCGGCAAAGCTGTGGCTGGTACTGACCCATCCTCTAAGGGTTCCTCAGCTAAGGCGACTCCGGCGATGCAAGGTGAACTTTTGTCCTCTGCCGATTCCATTTTCGATAGGGACTTAGAAATTTTTTACGGTTCACTTCCGTCCTGGAATGAGATTCAGGACTTATTGCAGTATCCCACTCCTCCGCCGGGTTTGTATAATAGATGTGTCTTCTCACTTTTCTTTCCTTTTAACTTAACACATTTTTTGAACTGTGGATTATTGTATGTTCGTAACACTTGTTCTTTATTCCAGGGGCAGGCCAGGTGGTTAAAACGTCGGACGTTCGATACCGCCTTGAGCAGTTTAAGTCGAGGAGAGCTTCTGCGAAACCCTCTACTGGTCGCACTGGGGATGTAGTCAGTTATCGCCCTCTTCTTGGGGTCATTGAAGAGGGCATTCGGAAAAAGAAGCGGAGCCGTTCCTTATTTGAGTCTTCCCCTGGTTCGCAGCTTCCTACTCAGCCTCGTCGTGATACTACGGAGCAGAGCACGGAATCCGGCCCCCCTCATCCTCCTTTCAAGAGCCCAACTGTTATTCGTATAAGGCGTCCTGATGTGCCTCGCCCCGTGCCTCGTGACCCTTTTGCCGGTCATCCTGATTTAGATCCGAGCTTTCAGGATATCTCATTTGATGAGGCCACGGGCGAGCACCTCCTTCCCCGCAACCCCATGGTAAGAGTGCTGGACGAGGCCAAGTCTTTAGATCTTGATTTACTTACTACACGGGTAGTCACCATGGGGGACGAAGCCAAGGCTAACATCGATCGGGTGGCCGCAGAGACTAAGAAGTTAATGGAGCATCATGCTAGATTGGCCAAGGCCGGGGAAGAGATCGGGAGTGCTAATATTCGGTTGAGGTTAAAAGTTGCCGATCAGGCCAAGCAGCTCGCCGATCAAGCCATCCAGATTTCTCAGCATGAGGAAGCCTCCAAGCGGTTGAAAGAGACGATGGAGAAGGCCAGTAGGGCGGAATTACGGAAGATGGAGGTCGCCTGCAGGGAACGGATTAACATGGCCATTACGACGGTGGACGAGGTTCGAAATGCGGATCTTGAGCGGGTAGAGGAGTTGTCTGGGAGGCTCGAGGCTGCGGAAATGGCTCAGGCCGAGTTGAAGGAGGAGATGGAGGAGATGAGGAGGTCCCTCAAGTTAAAGGAGGAGGAAATGAGGAGGTCTCTTCAGGCGGACTGCTTGAGATACCAATCACAGAGGGACATTGCCGTCGCCAAGTTGCAAGCTTCCGAGGCCCGGGTGAGGGAGTTTGAGGAGAATGAGGGGATGATGGATGAGATGCTGCAGGACATGTACTTCCACACTTGGAAGGAGGGCGGCTTGTCTTGGATGGACGATTACCCTCGGGTGATGGCCAAGGTGTATCTCCAGGCTTTAGAGGAGGCCAGGGTGAACGCGGGTAAGGAAGGCGGAGAGGCCTTCAATTTGGATGCGGTTACTGCCCAGTTCTCGAAGGAGGAGCAAGCGGCGGTGAAGGAGGGGATGCGGCTGCTTGCTGCAGAGGAAGCGGGCGTGCAGTTGGATGATGAGGATCGAGCGGCGGATGCTGGTGAGTTATTCTTTTCCCTTTCTTTCCTTTCTGTGTTTTCATAACTTGATTGTTCGTTTAATGAATTCCTCTTCTGAACTGGACAGGTGGGACTCCTGATCCACATGTTGGGGGCTCTGATCCTGCGGCTAAATAGACTGGGGAAGTTGGCGATGGAGTGTGGACGCGGCTGCCACCTTTTTATTTCTTTTTATCACTGTTTACGTTAGTCATTGACATGTAACTATAATAATATTATTTGCAAAGAATAACTTCGTGTGATTTTATAATATAAGCTGATGTTGTTATGTTTAAATGTTGTTGTCATCTTGATGTGCTGCGTGAGAAATATAACTATGTATATGCCTGTGATTCTAGTTGTGTTTGATGCTAAGTTTTTTGCTAGAAATATAATTTCATGTGTTGCAATGTTATTGTACGAACAAGCTATAGTTACGTATTTATGTACAAGAAAAGAGAGTACCGCCCTTTATGTTTCATTCGCAGGCGGTAGCTTAGAGTGTCTTATGTAACTGTTCACGGATATAGCTGAGTACCCTGCCACCCAGTATGCAGACTTAGTTTCTCATGAGCGAATGCTTCCTATTTGGTTTCCTGTACTTTAGAGTTTGTTATACAAGATAGGAGAAAAGTATTTAAATGAAATGGAAATATAGTAAAAGTAAAACTTCCAGTCACGGAAGGCCGTCGATGTGCTTAAGTTCGTGGCAAACGGGTTTTGTAGTCACTTTCCCTAGTTGTGGGTCTTGGAGACATTTGTCACCCATCTTACGCCTCCGCGGGGAGTTTTCTTTTTTACCACTGCCGCACTTAAGACACATCGGAGCCGAGATCGCGCACGGTAACTACCCGAACCATTATGGTCCGTAATCGTGGGTATTATTCGATTTACCGTGGCCGGCTAGCGTGGGTGCCGTTGGCCGTGAACTACCCCTGGCTGGCCACACCTTATGTTGGGGCTTAAAGTAGGTTCACAGTTGCCGGCGAGCCGAACGCCGTAATGAGCTGCCATCGGCTATAGTCGGCCTTTATGATGACTTATGATCGGCTCATTACAGTTGGCTTCGAGGGCAGGCGCGCAATGAGTTAACCCGCAGCAGAGGGATGCTGGAGCAAAAGTGTCTCATTGGCGAGTGCATAGAATCGTAGCGTACCTGTTAGGCCTAGTCCAGATGAGGCCGCGGTGCGTCTTGAGTGGAGATGCCATAGGATTTTGTTCAACAGAAAGGGATAAAACTTAACAAGTAGCCAAGACATAAAGGAACAAGTTAAAAAGAGACAAGATTTTTTAAAGTGGTTCGGCACGAAAATGCCTACGTCCACTGATTCTCTTTGTTAATTCACTTCATATGGGCAGTACAAGTTAAGAAAAGTATCGACGGAGGTGTCGGATGTTCCATGCCCTCTGGAACACCTCTCCGTCCACTGTTGACAAAATATAAGCTCCGTTGTGGAGATCTTTATGAATTACATACGGTCCGTCCCAGATGGGGTCTAGTGCCCCGGGGCGCGGAAAGATTCGCCTGAGGACAAGATCTCCTTCTTGTAAGCTGCGATGCTTGACTTTGGAATTGTATAGCGCTGCCACCTTTTGTTTGTGAGCTGCTGCTTTAAGTGCTGCATCGTTTCTCCTTTCCTCAATCAGATCCAAAGACATGAGGAGGAGTTCTTCGTTTTCTTCTGGGTTGTAGTGGATCCTACGGTGGGAAGGCACAATAGTCTCAACTGGGAGCATTGCCTCCGATCCATATGCCAAGGAGAAAGGAGTATGTCCCGTTGATGTTCTGAAAGACGTGCGGTATGCCCATAGTGCCGTAGGAAGTTCGTCCACCCAAGCGCCTTTTGACTTTTCAAGTTTCTTCTTGATTAGGGTTTTGAGAATTTTGTTGACAACTTCAACTTGTCCGTTTGCCTGAGGATAAGCCACTGATGAGAAGCTTTTATGAATTCCATGCTCTTGGCACCAGTCGGCAAATTCTTCGCTGTCAAACTGGAGTCCGTTGTCTGATATGATCTTGAGTGGGACTCCGTACCTGCACAGAATATTTTTGATCAAGAAGTTTATAACTTTTGTTGAAGATATTTTATTTAGAGGTTCTTCTTCCACCCATTTGGTGAAATAATCGACTGCCACTACAGCATATTTGGCTCCGCCTCGGCCCGTTGGCAGTTCGCCAATTAAGTCAATTCCCCATACAGCAAAGGGCCAAGGGCTGGTCATTTGAGTAATTTCATTTGTGGGCAGTCGAGGAATCTTGGCAAATTTCTGACATCTGTCGCATTTCTTGACGAAGTCTAGAGCGTCTTTGTTTAGCGTGGGCCAGTAATATCCATATCGGAGTATCTTCCTTGCCAAAGTCTGCCCCCCAGTGTGATCTCCGCATCCTCCCTGATGGATGTTTGATAAGATCTCCTTGGCTTCCCTTCCAGCGACGCATCTCAATAAGGGGCCAGAGAAGCCACGCCGATAGAGGATGCCTTCTTGTATCGTGTAGTGGGGAACTTTCCTCAAGATCCTCTTGGCTTCCTCACGCCTGTCGGGCAGTGTGCCATCTTGCAAATATTTTCGGATTGGAGTCATCCAGGTTCCTTCTTCGATTGCAGTTACCAGATTTACTGGTTTGAAACTTGGGGCTAGCTGCCTTGAGATGGCTAGTGTTCCGAAAATGGTGCTATTCTTGATACTAGCTTGCTTTGCAAGTTCATCTGCCTCTTGGTTCTCTTCTCGAGGAATATGTTTGATTAGATAGTGGTCCAATTGATCGAGCAGCAGTTTGGTTTTCTTTAGGTATGCTGTGAGTCGTTCTCCTCGAGTCTGGAATTCTCCTAGTACCTGGTTTACGATAAGCTGAGAATCACTATGAAGACATAAGGAATTGATTCCAATTTCCAGGGCAAGCTCCAATCGCGCTATTACTGCTTCATATTCAGCATCGTTGTTAGTGGCCGTGAACTCCAACCTTAGTGCATAGTACAACTTTCTTCCCCTGGGGGTGATGATCACAATTCCTGCCCCCAAGCCTTGTTCGTTCGCTGCTCCATCTACAAAGAGGTTCCACTTGATGTTTTTTGCCACTTCGGATTGTTCCTTGCCTTCGTTGGTAGTGAATTCGGTAACGAAATCGGCCATGGCTTGTCCTTTGATAGCGGTGCGAGGATGGTAGGTGATATCATACTGACTTAGTTCGATGCTCCATTTGAGGAGTCGCCCAGAAGTGTCAGGACGATGGAGCACTTGTCTTAGCGGTTGATCGGTTAGAACCCTGATGGAGTGAGACTGGAAGTAGTGTCGCGGTTTTCGTGACGCGATCAATAAACAATATGCTAATTTCTCTAGTTTAGGATATCTGGCCTCTGCCCCTGTAAATCTCTTACTTACAAAGTAAACCGGGCGTTGTGTGCGGTCTTCTTCTCTTACCAAGGCGGCGCTTAGAGCATGAGATGATACAGCGAGGTATAGGTATAACACTTCACCTTCATTTGGAGTTGAGAGTACTGGTGGTCTCTGAAGGTGTTCGATTAGGTTGAGGAAGGCTTTTAAGCATTCATCGGTCCACTCGAATCTCCCTTTGTCTTTCTTGAGAGCTTCGAAGAAAGGGACACACTTGTCAGTTGCCTTGGAAATGAATCTGCTTAGGGCGGCCACCTTTCCGTTTAGGCTCTGCATTTCTTTTCGAGTGGAGGGTATCCTTATTTCTTTTAGAGCCTGGATTTGTTCAGGGTTTGCTTCGATTCCTCTGGCGTGGACGATAAATCCTAAGAATTTTCCCGAAGATACTCCGAAGGAGCACTTTAGAGGATTCAGCTTCATTCCATATCGGCGAAGTACTTGAAACATCTCGCCCAGGTGGCTTACATGGTCGTCGGCTTTCCTGGACTTTACCAACATGTCATCCACATACACTTCCATAGTTCGTCCTATTAGTTCCGCGAACATCTTGTTGACGAGGCGCTGATAGGTAGCTCCAGCATTTTTGAGTCCAAAAGGCATGACTTTGTAACAATATAGTCCGCGGTCGGTGATGAAGCTAGTGTGGTCTTGATCAGGAGCGTGCATGGGAATTTGGTTATATCCGGAGTATGCATCCATAAAAGATAGGAGTTCGTGTCCGGTTGTGCTGTCCACAAGTTGGTCAATTCGGGGAAGTGGGAAGCAATCTTTTGGGCAAGCGTCATTCAGATTGGAGAAGTCAATACATGTTCGCCACTTTCCATTGCCCTTTTTACTAGCACTGGGTTAGCGATCCATTCTGGGTAGATGGCTTCCCGTATGAAGCCATTAGCAAGTAGATTCTTTACTTCCTCATCAAGGGCTGCTGATCGCTCTGCCCCCATGCTCCTCTTTTTCTGTTTTACTGGCACCTTGGTGGGATCGATGTTCAGCATGTGGCATGCTATGTCGGGGGAGATTCCTGTCATATCGGCATGGGTCCACGCAAATACATCTAAGTTGTGGCGGAGAAAGTCAATGAGTTGATCTTTCAACTCCGTTTTTAGCTGAGATCCGATTTTTAATAGTTTACTTGAATCGTGCTTATCTACAGATACGAATTCCATAGCCTCTGCAGGCTCGGCGGTAGCCTCCTCCTCTTTATCCCTGGGGTCTAGTTCATTGAAGGGATCACTTGTGTATCGAAGAGGAGGGGCTTTCTTTAGTTGCTATGCCTCCAAGCTTTTCATGCAAAGAGTAGTCTCTGCATATTTTCCTTTATTCTTTCTGCGGTTATTGCGAAGTTCAGTTACGTAGCAGCCTCGGGCAGCATCTTGATCTCCTTCTACTTCTCCTACACCGTTGTCTGTTGGAAATTTCATTTTCAGGCACCAGGGGGCTAATACAATCTGGAAGTCAGACAAGGCTGGTCTTCCCAAGAATGCGTTGTAAGCCGAGTGGTTTTCTATTAGTACGAACGTTTGTTTTCGCACAACGGAGCGGGGATGACTTCCTATTTCGACGAAGAGGTCAAGTTGCCCGAGGGGCATTTTTGCATCTCCAGTGAAACCGTGCAGTGGTTTGTCACAGGGGGATACATACTTCATTGATAACTTCATTTTGTCGAAAGCATGTTTGAATAGGATATTTACGGAGCTTCCTGTGTCTATTAGAATCCGAAAAACTTTAGCTGGACCGAACCAGGCAGAGATGACCATAGGATCCATATGTGGATACTGTCTTCCTTCCAAATCACGCCTACTGAATATGATGTCGTCGTTCTCTTTTCGTTTCGGGTGGCGTTCTTCCGTGATGGAGTTAACATAGCCTTCTGCATTTTTAAGCGACTTGCCGTACCTTTCCATCTCTGCCCAACTTCTGTCGGCGATGTGTGGTCCTCCTGAGATGGTAAGGACCACTATCTTCTCTTGACTAGAGCCACTGGTGTTGTGATTGTTGCGATTCCCTCCGCCTACCTCTGGGAGGGGTTGCTTTGAGTTCTCATTGGCTGGAGTTAGAGTCCTGTTCTGACCCTTCACATAGCGTTCCAGTCTTCTTCTTCTAATGTGTTCTTCGATCAAGTCCCGAAGATGGTGGCATTCATTGGTGTCATGTCCGTGGGATTCGTGGAAGCGACAGAACTTTCCGGACTTGAGTGCGTTATCTGATTCTTTCTTGTGCGGTGGGCGCTTGTATCCTAATTCGCCCTGAGTGGCTAGGAAGATATTTTCGATTGTGTCGTTCAAAGGAGTGTAGGAGTCAAATCTCGGTCCTAGTCGATATTGGCGCTTTTCGACCTTTCTGCCCCCAGCATTGTCTCTAGATTCATTTCTTCGAGCGTCCTTAGCTGCAGTGGGAAGCTTGTCCTGAACTGTCTTACCTTGTTGTCCTGATTGCCTCTCTGTAGCAGCGTCTTCAAGTCTCATATACTTTCCAGCTTCATGGAAGAAATCAGGCAAGGTAGCTGGTTTTTCCTTAGTTAATCTTCTGGCAAACTTGGTGTCTGGATGTACACCACTATAGAGGGCCATTAGAGTGAGTTTTTCATCGGCATCTTGAACTGCTGCCGCTGCGGCGTTGAACCGCGTTAGATATTGTTGCAGCGTCTCTCCGGTTTTCTGTTTGACATTGGATAGAGAATAAGCATCCTTGGGTTGTTCCACATGGATGCGGAACTGGCTAATAAACCTTTCTTTCAACATCTCCCATGAGCTGATGGATCCTTGGGGTAGATGGCAGAACCAGGAGGTAGCTAAATCGGCTAGGAATAGCGGAAAGCATTTACATAACACTCCTTCTGTTGCTCCACTCATGAGCATATGCTGGGTGTATCTCTGCAAGTGTACGATGGGGTCGGAAGTTCCTTTGTAAGGTTCCATGGTTGGCATTTTCCATTCCCGGGGAGTGATGGCAGTTTCGATATTTCGGGTAAAGGGACTGGTGACCCTAGCGCCTATTCCCCGGTCCCTTTGCTCCCGTTGGACACATTCTCTGAATAATCGTGCCATTCGTTCGTCAGAACTTGGAGCGGACAAAAATGAGCTTGGTTCTTCCCTGCGGGATCTATCTCGTCCAGATGACCTGTAGGGATGGTACAGTCTATCACTTCTAGCATTATCCAGTGGTTGTCTTTGGCTGCTCGGATGCACGCTAGGACCAGCTATAGTTGCCCCCTGCCTTGATCTTCCCCTGTGGGGTTCTGTTTCGAGCACATCCATGGGGTCAACCTCGGGCTGGGTTCTAGCTCGGCTCCGTTCAGCGGGGTTTCTATGATTAGGTGGCATGACTGGCTCAGCTACATCCGACCCTCGCCTGGTGCCTCCCCCGCTGGGTTCGGTTCCAAGGGCTTTCTCGAGTCGGAATTCGGGCTGAGTCCGGGCGCGTCCACTATCATTGTTGTTCCTGTTGATAGCTTCTTCGAAGAGGGAAGACCTTTGTTGCCTCCGAGATCCTCCGGATTGGGACTCACCCCATGATTCAGTGTTGTGGTTAGACTCTTCAGCATCCCTTAAGCGTGACATGAGTTGGTCCACCAAAGCTTCTTGTTGGGATGTGAAGCGGTTAGTTACTTCAGCCACAACCCTATCTAGATCTGCCCTAGTGATTGGTTGTTCCGTTGCGGGACCGGTTGGATTTTCCTGATTTTCATCTGGTACTGCTGTTGAAGTGGGCTGATCTGCGATTACTGGATCTGGAAGGCTGCTAGTTGCGATGTTCTTTCCTTTGTTAACATCCCTTCTCTGTTTGGAAGGCATGATTTCTAAGCAACGAGCGATGTTGTTAGGAAGAAGGTTGAGTGGGAGAAGATGAAGCCCTGAGTTCGCTTCTCAGTGAAAGCACCAAAAATGTTTGCACAAAAAATGGACAAACACCTCCAAGTCGTATTATTTAGTTGATTATATGTGATTTTCAATGATTTTAGATGAGTATGTAAATATAAAAGAAGTAGGGGCTGAAATGTAAAAGACACGCGGATTTATAGTGGTTCGGCCAGAATGTGCCTACGTCCACTTTATATGTTATTATCTTCTTTCTTTCAGATTACAAGTACAATGCTTCGTATATAAGTATATGAAAGTAGTTTGAAAGTTCCTTCCTTGCTTGAGCTCTCAAACTTGTTCCCCATTGTTGTACCCTTGCCCCTCTATTTATAGAGTGAGGTAGGGGGCAGGGGTCTTGGATGTATATAGCTGCTGGTGGGCCCGGGCTGAAGCAATCTGGACTGGCAGTTGTTTGGTTCAGGGAGGTCTCATTCGGCATGGAGCCTGGACCGGTGGTAGGTGTTGTCCGGTGGTAGCGGTGTGGATGTGGACCGGCAGTGAGTGTGGACCGGTGATAGGTGTGGACCGGTGGTGAGGTAGTTCGATGCTTCTTGGATCGGTTGTGGGGAAGAGGTTTGGTTCGGTGGTGCCCCTGGTTCGGTATGCCGAATGGGGATGGAGGAATGTTGGCTCTGTGGCCGAATGGGGCTGACCGAATGAATTCTGGTCCGGTATGACATGGAGAGGCCGGATGGGAAGGAGGCCGAATGAGGAGGAGGCCGAATGGGAAGGTGACTGGTCGTGCTGAATGAAGTGGAGATTGCGAACCCGCGTGAAACTGTGGCTTCTTGGTCTCGAGATCTTCTGGGTGAAAATTCGCCCAACACGACCTAACATTTTAAGGCCGAGCGACCTAATTAAACTCACGAATTAATGGTGTGAAAGGCGTGCGACCTAAAGTGTTACGACCTAAGGGTCGAGCGACTTAGTGGAACAAGGTCATACGACCTAGTGGGTTAACGGCCTAACGACCTAAGGGTTATAGGCCCAACGACCTAACGGGTTATAGGTCCAACGACCTAGCGGGTTAGAAGGTCATGCGACCTAAAAATGGAAGGCAAGGCCGAGCGACTTAAAGAACAAAGGCCACACGAGTTAAGGCCTAACGACCTGACGACCTACGACCTAAAGGCCCACGACTTACGACCTAAGGAGCCAGAGCGAGCGACCTAAGGCTGTATAGGGGATTTAAGGCCAGAAATGACCTAAGTGTTTGCGACCTAATGACCTAAAAGCCCACGACCTATGACCTAAGAGCCATACGACCTACGACCTAATTCCGAGTGCCGAGCGACCTAACGTTGTAGGCCATTTTAAGGTCGGAAACGAGCTATTTTGAGGCCGAGACTTTTCCACGCGAACGACCTAGCATAGGCAGAATGACCTAAGTGCAGAATTTCACCAATTCGATTCAAACTAAAAATTGGAGTTTTTCGCCAATTCGATTCAAACCAAATGCAAATGTGCATGCAAAAGTGATAGGGAATCATTCCCAACAGTCCAATATAGTTATAGATTAGGATTGTGAGATAAAAATCTCACCTTTTCACCAAATTTATGAAGAAAAAGCTTGAAGGCAATGAAGAAGCAACCACAAGCTTGAATCAATGTCTTCTTCTTGAATTTGGAGTTGAATGATGAATTGCAATTGAATTTGAGCTTTGGAGTTTTAATTTCCCATTCCCTCCTCCATTTTTGATAAAGCAAATAGAATGAAGTTATGAAGAGAAGGGGTGAAGGTTGGGTCTAAATAGGCTAAAAGCCCAAACTAAAGTCCAAAGCGAAAAGTAGCGAAATTCCATTAACTCCAAACATATCAAAGCTTATACTCAAAAAGATTGCAAACGTCATTTTGAACTCAATGGCAGTGGTCTCGAGTCCTAATTTGAACGTATGCAAAAAGTAGCTTTTCGGATTATAATCCGACTAACGATAAAATATTTAAATATAATATTTAAATATAAAATCGATAAATATGTGGGTTGTTACAAAAAATTTCTAAAATCATAAGTTTGAAAATCATTTGTTATACTCAAAAATATGTTCAATAAGTTAATATCTTTTGTTTATTCCTAATTATAACTAAATTTATTTCTCTCAATATATTTTTCTGATCTATGTTAAATATGTTTACACTTATTACAACTGTTTAAATTTATTCTTAGTTCCTTTAACATCATTTTATATTGTACATTATTCCATTACCATTTCTTAATCTTTTTTTTATAACTAGAATTTAAGTGTATAACATTTATTATAACAACTCAAATTTTATTTATAAAATATTTTTATATTGTATATTATCCAATTACATTGTTAGCTTCTGAAAATCAAGGTAAGTTATATTGAAATGCAATTGAGTATTATACAAATAAAGCATTCAAAGTCAAATATCTCAAGTTGGAATCATTTATTCAAAAATTTGATTTTCTTTTTATAATTGAAATTATTCCTCAAGATAAAATTTAAGAATTAAATTTCTGATTCCCTTCAAACCATTTAGAGATAAATAAATATATGTACATAATATGTCAAATCAAATTTAAATCATATATCTATATATTATAAATCAAGTCATATTTTAGAGATTCAAATCAATTAAATTCTCAAGATAACACTGTAGCCAGACTACAGAATGGTCTCTTCACTTCGAAACTCGAAAATGAATGTCGATGATGTTGCAGTCATCACCGAAATTATTTCACAGCGACAAAGAGAAGAGCACTGATTTTAAAAAAAAATTGGAAACAAATTTCTATTCGAAAATAATTTAAATTATATATCCTTTTAAAACTTTAAACACAAGGTTTGAAACCGTCGGAAATTGAATTCTCAAGTTCTTGTTTTAAATTCATTTCTGTTTCCAAATTAATTTATATCCATTGTTTATAGTTCAATTATTTATATGAGACAAAACCTTTGGTTTACAAAACCATAAATAAAATCAAAGACTATTATCTCATGACAACTAGTTAAATTAATTATAAAAATTATGAAAATTTATACTTATATATATAATATTAGATTTTTTTCCCAAATATTGGAATAAAATTTTCAAAATAAGGATAAAGATTCAAATTTGATGGACTCAAATCAAAGAGAATTTTGATTTAAAGATAAGTTGGAACAGAAGATCCGATGATTAAATAACAGAATAAGGAACTAGATAAGTTTATATAAATCACGGGCACCTTAACCTGGTCAACCGTGAATTAAAGAGTAAGATCGATGTGGATTTTCTGGGGTAAATCTACATTCGATTTGAAGAGTTAGAGTTCGGAATAACCAAAGATACTAGCATCTAAACCAAGGATAAATATAATTCTCTGTTGAATCAATGCTAATTGTAAAGGAGTTTCACCCCTTTATTAGAATATTGGCGAGACCACCAATTCACTATAAAGATCATCCGAAGTGGAGTTATGGGATACCCCAGAATCGAAAGAAGATGAATAGTGAGGGACACGAATGAACTTTGGAACCGTAGGGAACGTTCCAAAATTCAAAGGAAATCGAATCAAAAGGAAGAGATTGAATGAAAGTGATTATGCAAATCAAATTTACCATACATTCTAAGTTTTGCCTAGAGCCAAAGCTCTGATACCAAACTGTAACGACCCGATATTTTCAACCATTTGCATCCGCACATGTCGGACTTGAATTGTTCAAAATATAGCGTTGTAAATAAAATTTGGCAAATCTCAAAATATACAGTAAATAAATAATCACAGAATCACATACACAGAAATCAGAATACTCCCAACAGAATTAAAAATTACCTTAGTGGTTCATGAAGCCACTATCCATAGTCTCAAAAAAATATAAAGTACATAGTCTTAAACCAAATATAGTTTGAAATCTCCACAGAAACTCTCAATGTTAAATTGTCTTGATTTTAAAGGCTAAAATAAGAACCGAACAGAAGCTTGATGGCAGCTTGAAAAGAGATGATCTGCTGAAGTCCTAGCTCTGGAGGTGAAGTCTGAACTGAAACTCAGGCTGACCCAAGCGTGAAATAAAACATAAACACTCGAGTCAGGACATACATACTTATATAGTGTAAGCTAATTCAAGTGAACTGTATTAAAGTACAAGTAACTTAAAGGATGCTTGGGACCGCCCATCCTCTAAGGATCCGTTAAACTATTTACTATGTAGTAATACTTCGCTATTATAATAGTGTCTATTTGTAAAATAAACTTACTTTAAAATAACGTTAAGGCTTTACATTTTCCACCTTAACGCATAAATGGTGTCAATAGTCAATACAGTACCTGCATATCTCCTGATCGGGAGACTAGAGAAGATACTCCATAGGTACGACACAAATCAAACTCGTACAAGGCTCGCTACGGTAGGTGACATGACACAACTAGGCAATGCCAGGGTAGATATATCAATTACGCTTCCGGACCGGTGGTAACGCGTAGCGCGCAGCTACTGCCCGCCTCGAACGATGCTCCCATATCAATGGTGCACACCAAACAATCACAAAAGTAAAAGAATGGCATACGAAGAAGTGTGTCCGATCAGAGGTGCTACCTCATTAATCCGTCGATCGCTCCTGTTTTAGCCACCTTATGCCAACTCATGGGAGTCGGATCCACGTATTGACCTCAGAGAAAACGTCACCACCATCCTACTTCATTCTGGAATCTCCACCGTGCACACGGTTGTCAAAGTGGTTTTCGGTGTCGACAGAGAGTATGACCATATCAGATCCCGGTCTCTTTAACAACCAACGTTATTACTACCCGTGGTTATAAATTCCAAATTAGTTTATTTTTAAATCAAGTACTTCATTTTAAACTGTTTAAAAGTGAAGTTATAATTCTTATAAAATCCAAATATACATCCCACGGGTTATGTCTTAGTTCATTTATATTTACTCCAGCACTTGCGTAGTGCGGTAATATCCTTTACACAGATTTGAGTAAATTAAATTTTAAACTTCACTATAGTTTCTCCAATAATTAAACCAATAAATCATATTTCACCTTTAAATAGTCATTTAAATTTACTCAATAAATTATGATTTTTATAAAGTACATTTTACAAATATATACCTAACCTCTCTATGCCTTACTTATAAAAAATCAAGTGCAAATCTCCCATAATATTTTACTTAATAATTAAGTTCAATTTTACCACTTTAAAGTAAGCTAAACTTCTAGTCAATTTCTTAACTTACCAGTTTATATTCAAAATTTAGCTATATTCCAAATTCCATTTTTAGTATTCACCTTATTTAACCATTAAATACATAGTCAATTTAACCCTTTTATTTATTTACTTATATTTAAAATTTTACCAAAACATCCTATTTTATTTCTTAATTAGAATTCCATTTTTATTTTATAAATCAAATTTTTACAAACTAAATTTATACTTTAAATTCTTAACATTTAATTACATATATCTTAACTTGTATAATATTACTATACTATAGGGAACATTTTTAATCCAATTTTAAACAAAAGGTCATAGCTTTCTATTTTAAAAATATTTAATATTTCCAGAAAATATATATATACATATATAACCAGTCTGTATACTATTTTCTAACCTAGGTCAAATGATACGGATAATATATCATTTCAATCCGTAATTTACAAAGAAAAATCGGTTCTATCATTTCAAACCCGCAATCCTAAGTTAAATAATAAACTAAATGAATAAATGAATAAATAAATATCGTACAGGCCTATCATTTCAGCCTGTAACGATTTCTATTCTACAGGGAACTTGTAGTGTGATTAAACAGTAAAAAAAAATAAATAAATAAATAAATAAACAGTGTAACAGCATAATTAAACAGTATATAATAGAACTGATGATGTGTAGGTTTAGTAACGGGATTTTTAACATCATTAATTTTTATCACAGTCAAATAAATGAAATCATAATTATTCTACAATCGCACTTGTTATCAATTTATAGATATATAAGTACGTTGTCAGGTGAGAATACTCACATTTACGAAGCTGAATATTTTGATTCGAAACTGCGGTAAACACAACAGAATATCCTATAGAAGGCACAATCAATGATTGAAAGATGAGCCAATCCGATTCAGATCTTTAGCAAGATAAACGAATAACTAATTATGCGAAATTCAAAACGATCAAAATTTTAAATAACAACTAAAACGAGATTAAAATAAAAGGATGATTGCTACAATTTCTCGGCCACTCCACCCAAGACTTGACCCCATTCACAAAGCTCGGCCCAAATTTCTATTTGAATTATATGAATGCTAAAGAGTGAATAGTGGGAAATTTAGTTATAAAGTCTGTGATCAAAAAGTGGTGCACGCACACTTATTTTTTCCAACAGTGCAAAAGGTGATGAAACTTTGGTTTAAAATTTTAAACACGCAAGTACTATTCTCGGCCATTTATGCACGTTACTATTATTTTTCTTTCTTAAATTAAAACCAAATATTATAACGCGCTAGAAAAAAAAGAAACAATAGGCTAAACTTAGGTGGCTCATGCCTATATCCTATTCACATGCAACATATTCACGTTGAAAATTTATGAAATCCAACCTATAACCCACCTATATTTTTCACCGTGCTTATGCAAATTGATTTTCTTTTATTATTATTATTATTATTATTATTATTATTATTATTATTATTATTATTATTATTTATTTTTATGCATGCGAGTTCACACAGTAAGATACTGCTAGGCATAAAGGTTTTTAAAGGTGGAGAATGAAAATGAAATTTCAAAGCTTCAAGTGGCGCAGCCAAGTGAAGTAAAATAAAACAAAGAAAAAGAAAAACAAAATAAAAGGAAGAAGAAAGAAAGTAACTGCCATTACCGGAAGCTCCACACAGGAGACGAAGTCCAAAAGATGAGGTAAAGAAAAAGTGTTCGTGACTGGTATTTATCAATGAGCTATGCGTTGATTTAGGCAAGAAATAAAGTTTTGGGTAAGAAGAATATAAATATTTTAAAAAGGGCCATAAGTTGATTGAGCACAGATTTATTCCTTGTTATACACTGCCACTTGGTTCTATTCCTATTATAAGCAATAGGTAGGAAATCTGTTGTGTGATGGAATTATGCCATGGGTTTCGTAATTAAGGAGAACATAAAATGGAAAGCAATCAATTTGCTTCGAAATGGAAATGGAAAATTGACCAAAAGAATAATTTGTGTGAACGTTCTTAATAATGAGAAGAAACTAGCGTTGATATCGGAGGAAACGACAATAATATTAGATTTGAACGTTACTTAATTCAAAGATTTTATACTAAATAAAAGTAGTTGCAGCAAAAAGGGAAGTGTGATATCTTTAAAAAGGTAAATGTCCAGTCACGGTCAAAGGAAAAATTGAAACGGATATGCTTCTCTCCTACTCGAAAATGCACGTTTACTTATTTAACCATTTCAGATGAGGTATATATTTTTGGAATGCGCACTATAGATGCAATAACCAACTCAAAAAATACGCTCATATTTATAACAAAAATAACTCTTTAATTTTATACCTTTTAAGAATATTTAATATAAATACCTATCATTTATGTCAACCAAATTTTATCAAGACAGATATAAACATACAACTTAAAGGTGTAATTTGCGTTGATTTAATGGAAGAAGGAAACGGTAAGCAAATAAATTTTAAATAGTAGGGGAAATCAAAGATTTCATATCAATTTTTGAACGATTGACAATAAAGGAAAAGGTAACGTTTACATGTGAATTTAGGCAACTTTAAAACGAAATTAATAGGCTAGGAAATTTATTCATTTACCACTTAGAATTGCACATCTACAAATTAATTAATTATTTTTATCTACGGTATGGAATTTTTTAAGATGCGTACTACAACCGCAATAATATACACCCAAATTTATACAAAAGTAACACTTACACATTATTTATTCCATCAAATAACGCGCCTTTTAAACGCGTAATTAAACAGTTTATTTATACATAAATTTTGAAATTTATTACTTAAAAAGTATGATTTGTTTACATTAGGGTTTTTTTTTCATTCACTTACCATTTACCAAGAAATCTATTACTAAAATGTATATAAGTAACAGTATAAATTATTTAATTTTTTAAAAAAAGTATATAATTTATTTATAGCTAAGGTAAAAATTATTGTGTTGTTTTAACGGTACAGAAAAATGGAAAAATTGGCGAATGTTTTATAAAATTGAACAAAGAAAAGTGTTGATTCTTAGAGTAAAGAAACGGAAAAGAATATTTGACTTGAACATTATTGAAAATTCAATGGGTTTTATTTATTAAATATGTGGAGTCAACGGAAAGAAAATTTATTCCTTTCCCACTTAAAAATGCATGTCTACTGATTTATTTGATTATTTATATCCAAGGTAAGAAATTAGACGCGTGAAAAACCGACGCAATAATTAAACCAAACACACGCCTAGTTTCATAATAAAAGTAACGCTTTTAAATTTACGCGTTCTCTTATGTAGTAAATATACGTTAAAAATGTTCCATCAATAACGCGTAATTAAACAGTTTATTTACACACTAATTTTTTTTCAAATCTTATTTCTTAATTAAAACATGATTTTGCTAGAAATTAAGTTATTTACCATCTTCAACAAAAAACCAAATTTCCAATTAAAGTTAATTTTTAACCACGTCAAAATTTCAGAGATCTTGTTATTTAAAAATTTGGGCAATTGTTTTAATCAATTCAAAATTTAGATTTTTATAAAATAAACCCCCAAATTCTTATAATTAAAAGAACGAAATATTTGTTAAATTTTGGGTTGTTACAGTATCCTTACCCAAACAACCATAAACCAAAACAAACAACAAATCAACCAATAGATCGAGTTCACTCTTATTAATTTCATTCTTTATTTATTTTTATTCATTACTTACCAATTCATTTTCATCTATCAATATAATGCCAAATTCTATTCATTGCATTACATTCATTTATTTATATTATCATATTCAATCAAATTTATTAGCAGGTAAATTTATTAACTTAAGTTTTAATCAATTTTTTCATCTTTTGTTCTTATTTTATTCAGAAGCAACTTCAATCTATTTACTTAATTTTATGATTACTTACTTACAATACCTACTTTTCATTATTTTTAATTGGTATCGTCTCAATTATACTTAAGTTTATAACAACCACAACATCCAATTCTTATTTATTAAAGAATTTCATTGAATACTTTCATTATCTCAAGTTTATTACTTGTATAATATCTATTACCATTTCTTATTAACATTTCAACTTTTTATATCTTTTGGTAAGTCATATATATGCCTTTAAGAATGTTACTGAAAGTTATACAAGTTTTTCTCAATTCCTGTAATTAATTAAATGTTCCATAATAATATCCTTTGTTTTATATGTTACAAATTTAAATTTTCTTTTTATTTAATTTATAACTTAGCATAAGTCTCTTATTTCCTTTAGAGGTTTCAATTACTAATTACCTACGTTCCAATTCACTACAAAAATTGAAACTATTAATTAATGGAAACTTAAGAATTTAAATACCGGGTTTTATTCATAAATCGTTTTAAACCGATAGAAAAATGTATATACTTACACTTTATATATCCAATTATATTTAAAACAATTTAAAATTTATATTTGTTTATCAAAATGAATCTGTAGTAAAACTACTACAGTGGCCTTCCCCCTTCGAAACTCGAAAATGAATGTCGATGATGCGGCCGCCATCACCGAAATTATTTTCCAGCGACAGATGGGGTAGTACAGAATTTATTTTCTTTACAAAATTTCTTTAAAACAATTCTTTCAAATTATATTGAAATATTTATAACAGAAAATACTTCTAAATAATATTATTATTATATTTCGAAATCATTCAAAGAAATTTTCAAATCCGGGACTTAGATTCTAAATTTCCAATTTTCATTTGTTTTATTCTCACTCTTATTTCAACTATTATTTAAATTTTTATTAGCTAACACCCAATATATTGCACCCAAAAATATATATCATTTAGAAAAAATTTATTATATATATATATAGAAAATATAATAGGAAAAATTATTTCATTCACCTATATTAAAACAAATATTATGTCGGTCTGTCCTATTAAGTGTTTAGAAATCCCTATTGATGCCATAGCGTCCCATGCACCAACCAGAATTTATAAATACAAAACGAAACAGATTAACACAATATTAAAATCTTTTATAACACTAACAAATACACTCTCTCATATATATAGACACATCGACTCCCATAGGGTATTGCTACCCTATTAGTAAAGAGTCAAACCTCACAAAGCTAAGGTTTATCGCTAAACCAAAGCTCTGATACCAGATGTAACATCCCGCCCTTTCATACGCTTTAGATTGACGATAAACCGCACACGTCAGAATTAAACCATACAGAAGGGCGGATTGTTATGGGGTAAATAAGAAAAACCAAGAAAGAAAAGAATGAAACAGAATCTTGCAGCAGAACAATAAAATATAATAGTCAAATATGCGGTTCATGAATTTGTTTTATGAAAACATTTGATTATACTTATACAATATATCAGAGTTACACATACCAAAGAAAAATAACAATGCAGCGGAATAAATTGGTGTAGTGGAATAATATAGTAGATAATAGTAATACAGTTCTTCGTCTTCGTCCTCCAGAATAAAATCTTCAAATCCTGTAATGCTCGGACAAACCCGAGCGAATTGAAAGGACAAAACACTCAAGTCAGAACTAAAATGTCCTATGTAAGTTAAATCAACAATAAACAATATGAGTGGAACGGCGTCAGAGATGTTTACGGGATTTGACATCTCCTATCCAGTGTCTAACGTGAGTGCAGTAACTCAAGAGATGCTCGGGATTCACATCTCCCAAAGATCCGTTAAACTATTTACTATGTAGTAATATTTCACTATTATAATAGTGTCTATTAGTAAAATAAATTTACTTTTAAATAGCGTTAAGGCTTTACATTTTCCACCTTAACACGTAATAATGCCAATAGTCTATACAGTACCGTAATACCTCCTGATCGGGAGGCTACCAGAGGATACTCCATAGGTTCGACACAAATAGAAACTCGTACAAGGCATGATAGGGTAGGTGACACGACACAACTAGGCAATGCCAGGGTAGATATACCAATTACGCTTTCGGGCCGGTGGTAACGGGTAGCGCGCAGCTACCGCCCACCTTGAGCCATACCCCCAAAAAGAAAATCAAAAGTGGCCACAGAATCAATCCAAAGGTCAAAGTATAATATCGAAGGGATGTGTCCGATCAAAGGTGCTACCTCGTTAGCCCGTCAATCGCTCCTGTTTTAGCCACCTTATGCCAACTCACGGGAGTTGGGTCCATGTATTTACCTCAAAGGAAACGCCGCCACCAACCTACTTCATTCTGGAATCTCCACCACGTACACGGTTGTTAAAGTGGTTTTCGGAGTTGGCAGAGAGTATGACAACTTCTGATCCCGGTCTCTTTAACAACCAAATGTTATTATAATACCGCGGTCTTATCAAGATAGTTTATACTTTTAAAACCAGAATATAATATCCATTTCAAATCCATATAAATACGATAACATTTCCTTTTTTAAAAAAAACAAATGAAATTCGATATCATATTCAAATATATCCTTTTCTAAAACTATAACATTTCAACTTATAATATTTCGAAACCGAAACTTGAAATATAGCCTTTCAAACATAAAACTTAAATTTCATAATTTTGAAACATACTACACCACTTAAATGGTTTAAATGTTTAATTGCTTTATATAGTAAAATAGCTTCTTTGGAAAGGCCCGAAAATCCGTACTCCTTTGAGCTGGCAACATTCCACCACAATCCAGCCAAAGAGGAATGAACTTCCGAATCTTTAGGGTTTAAGAAGAAGAAAGAGGTAGAAGAAGAGAGAGAAAGATAGAAGAAACAGAAAAACAAGTAACAGAACAGGAAACAATATCAGAATCTCACAATCGCAGTAGAACAACATATAATAGATAAATGAATAATCATTAAAACAAAAGAACTATAAATTTTATACATTACATCACATCATCAGAGTGTACAACAACAAAACAGCGGAAAAGAATACTATATACAATAGATAATAGACTACGCCATCCAAGCTCGCCTCCAAATCTGCACAGCAACTCCCGAATTTAGAATAACTTGATAACCTAACTCTAGACTGCCCATGTGGAAAATGGTGGGCACCCAGAGTTTAGAAAGGAAACAATAAACTCCAGGTCAGTCATGGGACTGGTGTGAGAACTCAAAACAGTTTATTTTTAAAACAAGCAACAAAAGAATTTAAAATTTGAAATCCGCAATGCTTTTTGGAAAATGAAACTACCACAAGGCCTCCCTCCACACACACAATGCAAACGCAGAATTGGAGGAGATTTCTCCTTATGATAGTCAAAGATGCTTACTACGCAAAAATCAAATCATTTTTGATATTATTATTAGTGCATAGTGTAGAAAACAGTTTCGAAAGTAGAATATAAATTCTAGCCAGCATAGACATTCCGAACTATGCCTACTATAGCTACCATCCAAACAGTGGTGACCACCAAAAGTGAATGGCAGGTAATACAACTAAAACCATACAAGGGACGTATTGGATGAATGGATTTCCAACAAATGGTCAGGCTAAGGAATTTCTTACTGCCACATGGGATCGCCTCTGGCGGGACGTCCCGAGAAACTAGCGTTACGGTTAGATCTCTCCCAACACAAGGCCGGGTTACCTCTGTAACTAGGTAACTACTACACGAATATGTCATCCCCCGGTCCTTTGGGACCTTTATCCGAGCGCTCGATTCCAACAACACCACACAGTAATAGATATAGTGTATCAACATGAGTAAGTATCTGGGCTCCATACCATGATACCACCCTTTTCCAGAAAGAAATGACATACCCTAAAGGACGCGACCCTCATAACCTTGCCGCATATTCCTGTTTCGACCATTTCCGGGGAGTGAGGTCTGACGAAGTCTCGTCCACAAAGCTACGCTTTGGCACAAAGCCATGCTTTGGGTCAACAGATGACCAAAGCAATGATCACAAAGATAAATGATCAAGCAAATGATCTTATCACAAATGATCAACCAATGATCATCACACAGCAACACTCAGCATGCCACATTACCAGATTGGGAATATATCGCTGATAACCTTCAACTACATAACCTCTGAGCTCGTACATCTCACAGAAGGGTGTTAAGCTAAGAGAATAAATTCTCCGCCACCAACAGAAATGTATTTGAAAAGAATCTGCTTTATATCTCAAAATGTAATGTCGGACACGTAACCATACAAGTCTGTTCCGGGTTCGAACAGAACCGAAGGCACTTCCAAAGAAGCCCTTGCAATCCGGGTATTCACAATCCCGATAAAATTTCCCATCACAAAGGAAATCTCCATACCGTAGCTAACGATGCATAGACAATCGATAGGTCATCCTATCGTTTTCACAAATACCCGGTCTTCAACGCCGGTCTTCAAATGTTATCCATAACGACGTATCACATATTCATAATGGGTTATACAACACAAAGGTCCTTTCCCGGCTAAACCGAATAGTGAGCGCTTATTTTAAAAAATAAGTGTAGCATTCAATTTCAAACAATCACACAAATACCATCCAAGGGTAAATACTGATAGTCGGTTATTTAACTATCAATAAAGATGCGCCACATCATCAGATTCCAAATAATTTTCCAAATTATTTAATCCCAAAAATACCTTCACAAGATATATATATATATACACCTTCCAAATAATTGCCAAATTATTTGTTTTACCAAAATATCTTTTCACGATAAAATTTCCACACTTCAACCATTTGAAAACCAATTTCAAATTACACACTTCAACCATTTGAAAACGAATTTCAAATTACTTCTCAACTTTTATAACCTTTGAAAAACAAATTCCAAATCATCAGGTAAATCCTTACCGATTTATTTTAAACTTACGTTCCAAATTCGTAAATTATATTTCCATAGTTCAAAATAAATCAATATTTATTTTTAAACAAATCCCCCTTTCCTTCACAAATTCCATAGTGAATTTCAATTCCCAAATATCTACTGATATACGATTCTTAAATCGATTTCAAATTATTCGTTTTCAATTTACCTGCGAAAGATAAATTCTCAAAACGTTTCATTTCATATTAGGAAAGCATTTTCATACTTATTTAAAAATAAGTAACTCACAAATTCTATTTATTTTCAACAATTTGAAAATATTCAATATACTTAAATCACAATTAAGTATATATTCCATTCTTTTAAGGAAAACATTCTTTTATTCACTTTTATTTGGGTCAAAGCGAATGTTGCGCAAAACATCGTTAAGACAACCCGCAATTTACTAGTATAGGGATTCGAAATTAAAATAGATACATAAATCCCAATACTATACAAAATATTTCTTTTTGGAAACCATTTACTATAACAACAGTGTTATAGTCCACCATTTCCTTATTTTCTCAAAAACGCCTATTTCAACAATGAATGTTGAAATCTACGTATTCATTTCCTTCTATTTCTCGAAAACGTCTATTGCAACAATGAATGTTGAAATCCAAGTATTCGATACTTAATGCATATTAAAGCATCTTTAAATCGTTTTAAATTCCATTTAAAACATTCCTTTCCCAAAACACGTCCATTTTATCTAATAATCTCTTTACTGTTCAAAATAGTGAATATAGCCCCTTTAACAAACTTCCATATTCAATTTATCAAATCCCATTTATTTCCGAATTTAAAACAATGTTTATAAATTCCATTCCTATTTATAAACTTCGATTTATAAATCTCTTTTATTAATCCAATTCAATTTACATAACCCAATTATATACCAAAATCTATATTATAAGTTAAATACTTATAATATTATTTATTTACCAAATCGTTCTTTTAAACTTCACAAATTTTTAATCTTAATTCCTTTAGGCTTCTTTTATATTTTATAACAACTTCGAGTTGTAAATCTCCTTTATTAACCAATTCTCTTTTATATTTCATTTATATGTCAAAATCCAGTTTATAAGTAGGTTGCTTAAAATCCATTCATTTACAACTCCATTCTTTTACATCTTATTTATTTATAAATCTAAAATTCCCATTTACTTATAAATCTTTTATTTACAAAATCGTTCATTTTATAATACTTATAACTCTTGTTTCATAATTCCAATATTTTTATTTAAAAATATCAATTTATAAAATCTTTTATATTCATCCTTTATAATAATCCAGAAATCCAATTTAAATTATTTTACAAATTAATTAATTTTTCATAAAAGTCATCTCTTGGTTATCTTTCACAAAAATATAATTTTTATAACCTTACAATTAAAATTTTAATTTATTTCAAATGAATAAATTCAAAAATTAAATAAAAACATATACTTTGAAAAATCACTTTAAAATCCCTTTTTAAATTCAAAATCGTTATTTTTAACTTTAAGAAATGAATCTAATGATGCGACAGCATCAAATAGTCAATCACGGGGACATACATCATATATCGATATGATAGTCAACAATCATCACAATATTTATAATCAAATAAATATTTGTGAGGAATCCAGTTGGATCGCTCCAACCTATTTCCCTGCATCCACAGACATTAGCACAATACCAATTCCACTTCAAGGTGGAATATCGCAGCATATGGGATTCTATAAAATATTATCCGCTTAATAGGCGGCGCAATAGGGTCTCATCCGCTATACGAGGCGGGAAATCAATTCCAATATATACATATGCCAATATATATATATTGCTATATATATAGTATATCCTACTATAACTAATATCACAATCAAACTGCAATCATCAATCAACATTAACTATTTAAAATTTTAAACCAACTGTTCGATTGAGTGAGGAGTTCTCACCTTGGTTTTATTTCCGGTTTCAGTGTTCGTTTCGAATAAAATTAAACGAACGTTTAATTTTAACCGAAATTTTTGCTAGCTCCAATCAACTCCAAACTGGTTGCATCGCGAAGTGCTCGTCCATATGAAACCAACGCCGCTTGTTTCATAATTTTTCGACCTTGCATGACAAAGTTACACATATTTTAATATCACACATATTATTAAATCCATAAATCTGCATTTTCTTTTACAAAACCCTAACCAAAATTGTTGCCGTTGATTTCAACTTGGAGACATCAGGGATGCACGCGCGCTACACTGCTTCTTCTCCCAGGTCGCGTTCGTTTCAAAAACCCATAGCCGCCCATCTAGGGCTTCGAACCCCAACCACCACGCTCGACCGTTCGTCGATCAACAACTTCCATTTCGTTCGCCATCATGAGAGCTACCCACGCTCTGAACATGGTCGAGCTCGGCTATGACATGGCCTCAGAAAACATGCTCAAACTCCTGGCCGACGCGGCCCCCAGCGGCCACTCTGCTACCCCAAATCCGATCACGACTGTTGGATATGTCAATCACACTGCCCTCTACGAATCTCCAGTTGATAATTTCTTCAATTGAAACATGGATTGATCGATAAGTGGAGATGAAATTAAGAGAATTTCGGCCATTAAACATATAGGAGGCGGCTGGTGAATATCTCGTTAGGGTCTAGAAAGAAAAATTAATATATATATATATATATATATATATATATATATATATATGTGTGTGTGTGTGTGTGTGTGTGTGTTATTAATATTATTTTAATAATAAAATTTCCATTTTAACAACTTATGCAAACAACCTCCAATCTACGCGTTCAGACAGGCGATCTTTGGGTTTTTCCGCGTTCCGGATGCAATGGAACATGTTTCGGAAGCTAATTCCATTGGACGTGTGAGATACAGCCAATGAACGATCGATTTAAAATTAAACCGATTTAAACGATTTCTAGGCGTTTTGGCTTGTACCGGACAAACGATAAATCCGATCGACTTGAAATTTGAAATCTTACAAAAATATCATATTACGGATCCAATGAAACTAGTTTCGTCGAAATCCGAGACCGTATAAAAAATGGCTATTTTAACTTGCTAAATTAATATTAAAACGATTTCGATGCGTTTCGAGCTGCCACGGTCAAACGACAACTCCGATTGCTACAAAAATTGAAATCCGATAGTAAATAACTATTACGGATCCAATGGAACTTTTTTCGTTCAATTCTGAGACTGTTCAAAAATTGGCTATCTTCCAGTCGATAATTAAATATTAAAATATTCGATTTTGACAAATTAATTCCGAATTAAATTTTAAAAGTTCTAAAACATTACTATAACTTCAATATGATAAAATAAATTTTTCCAAATAATTTTCAATCATTTTTAACCCAATTTTCAATTATTTCTGGAATTTCAACTATTAAATAATCGATTTAAATTACCCTATTAAATCCAATATTCGAAAAATAAATTATTCGACTTAAGAATTCCACTTATTAATATTTAAAATTAATTAAATATTCAAGTTTAAATTATCATAAGTTCTGGGTCATTACAATCTTCCCCCCTTAAAAGTATTTCGTCCTCGAAATTGCAAGTTAAGGAGAATGATTCTTAATCCGTTTATTATGTTTTAAAAACCAATTAATTTTATCAACTTTCTAACCTAAATCTTTTTATTGAAGATTCACTATCATTTCAATTAGCTTTTCAACTTCGATTGTAAGTTTCAAACAACATTGTTTACTTAACAATTCAAATTTAAATTTATAACTTTCAAAATTTTCTCAAAATTTTTCTAACACCCGAAATTTTCAAAAAATTTCGCCAGCTTCTCCTTTGTGCGGCTAGCTCGATACCACTACAAAATGGCACTACGGCCCCTCAGAATCAAAAAGAAAAGGGAAAGCCAAGTGGCTGGAGAAGGAAATCATCAAATCTCATACTAAAATTGAAATACGTACCTTTTTGTCGAGCAATTCAAATTTTTTTTAACTTCAAAATCAAAATACCAATTCCATTATATACCTGTATATCCTGCTAGTAGTTGTATCCAATTTCAACATTCAAACTATTTTGCCAATTCCATTACAAAATTTCGATACTTACTTTTTTTCCTAATTTTAGCTTTGCTATTGAAGTTACATATTCATTTTCATTCGTTTCCAATTAGTTTACGTTCACTAATTAAATTCACATTGGTTCACTTTCAACTCAAATCAAATTCAATTCTGTTCAAATTCATTTACTTCACTTTCAATTTGAATTCAATTACATAATTTTCAATTGCGCTAATTCAATTTCATTAACACTTAATGAATTTACATACAATCAACCAACAACAAGTTAACAACCAATGTTTATCCAATAGAGCCAAATTATTTATTTTATTTACATTCAATTTGGTTCAACTGTTTCAATTCCAATTGGTTTAATATTCAATTGATTTCCATTCAATTATTCAACTAGCTTAAAATGAATTTACACTTACATACATCATTTCATATCAACTTATTTACATTCGATTGATTAACATTCAATCCATTCTTTAATTCAATTGCTAATTCTTTTACAAATAAAATTGAATTCCATTTATATAACTCAAGTTCACATTTTTAACGATTTCATTTCATTAATTCACTTTATTCACTTACTTTGATATCAACATCAATTCTTTCAACATTACTTAAGTTATATTCCATTTCAACTTCATTTACATTTACTTCCACTATTCAACTTAAGTACACTCCTAATTCATTTCAAATTCTATTCCATTTAACTTTTACTTAAGCCAAATTCATATCAATATTCAAATTCATGTTTCATTTTTCTTAACTTAATGGTTTAACCACTTTTAATGATTGGTTTCACTTACATTTTCTCATTCTATAAGTTATACAGCTTATTATTCAACTTCCAACTCATATTATAAGTTCAAAACCTTTTTCACTTATATTTAACAATTTCAATTTGAATTTGTTTATTACAACAAAACCTCAATTTTAAATTCATTATTGTAGCAAATCCATCACATAGAAACTCGAAAATGATACTAATGATGCTGCAGTCATCATCCTTATTATTTCCCAGTGACAATAGTGAAATCAGTGCTAAATATTCTTTCAAAAAGTTTTCTTTTATTTATAAATTACATTTATAAATCTTACTTATAAAATTTCACTTCTTATATATAAGATCATTTTACAATTGTAAATCATTCTAATTATAACTTCATACTTATAATTCATTGGCTTATACAATTATTCTTTTACAATAAGTTTTATTTAACTTATTCAAACAACTTTGATTGTCTTATATATATTTACTTTTTTTCTTTTTTTTTCTTTTTTTTTCAACAATCAAGCAATCAATTCAAATACGCTTTAATAATTCTTGGAAAATTATTTGCTTTATATATAATACATAATCGAGGTAAAATTATTTCATTTACCCAATTTAAAACAATATCGTGTCGAATTGTTCTGTATAAGTGTTTAGAGATCCCTATCGATAGAGTTGTACAGACTATACCGACCAGAATCCATATACCACTTAACAAACCAATCATCACAATACAAAACAATTATATATTCACTAACAAATACGCGCTCATATCTATTATTACACTCACACTCATTCTAGAGTACTACTGACTCTATCTCTAATGAGTAATACCCAACAGAGCCATGGTTGTCGCTTAACCACATGCTCTGATACCAAATGTAAAGGCCCGAAAATCCGTACTCCTTTGAGCTGGCAACATTCCACCACAATCCAGCCAAAGAGGAGCGAACTTCCGAATCTTTAGGGTTTAAGAAGAAGAAAGAGGTAGAAGAAGAGAGAGAAAGATAGAAGAAACAGAAAAACAAGTAACAGAACAGGAAACAATATCAGAATCTCACAATCGCAGCAGAACAACATATAATAGATAAATGAATAATCATTAAAACAAAAGAACTATACATTTTATACATTACATCACATTACATCACATCATCAGAGTGTACAACAACAAAACAGCGGAAAAGAATACTATATACAATAGATAATAGACTACGCCATCCAAGCTCGCCTCCAAATCTGCACAACAACTCTCGAATTCAGAATAACCTGATAACCTAACTCTAGACTGCCCGTGTGGAAAATGGTGGGCACCTAGAGTTTAGGAAGGAAACAATAAACTCCAGGTCAGTCATGGGACTGGTGTGAGAACTCAAAACAGTTTATTTTTAAAACAAGCAATAAGAGAATTTAAATTTTGAAATCCGCAATGCTTTTTGGAAAATGAAACTACCATAAGGCCTCCCGCCACACACACAATGAAAACGCAGAATTGGAGGAGATTTCTCCTTATGATAGTCAAAGATCCTTACTACGCAAAAATCAAATCATTTTTGATATTATTATTAGTGCATAGTGTAGAAAACAGTTTCGAAAGTAGAATATAAATCCTAGCCAGCATAGACATTCCGAACTATGCCTACTATAGCTACCATCCAAACAGTGGTGACCACCATAAGTGAATGGCAGGTAATATAACTAAAACCGTACAAGGCACGTATTGGATGAATGGATTTCCAACAAATGGTCAGGATAAGGAACTTCCTACTGCCACATGGGATCGCCTCTGGCGGGACGTCCCGAGAAACTAACATTACGGTTAGATCTCTTCCAACACAAGGCCGGGTTATCTCTGTAACTAGGTAACTACTACACGAATATGTCATCCCCAGGTCCTTTGGGACCTTTATCCGAGCGCTCGATTCCAACAACACCACACAGTAATAGAAATAGTGTATCAACATGAATAAGTATCTGGGCTTCATACCATGATACCACCCTCTTCCAGAAGGAAATGACATACCCTAAAGGGCGCGACCCTCATAACCTTGCCGCATATTCCTGTTTCGACCATTTCCGGGGAGTGAGGTCTGACGAAGTCTCGTCCACAAAGCTACGCTTTGGCACAAAGCCATGCTTTGGGTCAACAGATGACCAAAGCAATGATCACAAAGATAAATGATCAAGCAAATGATCCTATCACAAATGATCAACCAATGATCATCACACAGCAACACTCAGCATGCCACATTACCAGATTGGGAATATATCGCTGATAACCTTCAACTGCATAACCTCTGAGCTCATACGTCTCAGAGAAGGGTGTTAAGCTAAGAGAATAAATTCTTCGCCACCAACAGAAATGTATTTGAAAAGAAATCTGCTTTATATCTCAAAATGTAATGTCAGACACGTAACCATACAAGTCTGTTCCGGGTTCGAACAGAACCGAAGGCACTTCTAAAGAAGCCCTTGCAATCCGGGTATTCACAATCCTGATAAAATTTCCCATCACAAAGGAAATCTCCATACCGTAGCTAACGATGCAGAGACAATCGATAGGTCATCCTATCGTTTTCACAAATACCCGGTCTTCAACACCGGTCTTCAAATGCTATCCATAACGACGTATCACATATTCAGAATGGGTTATACGATACAAAGGTCCTTTCCCAGCTAAACCGAATAGTGAGCGCTTATTTTAAAAAATAAGTGTAGCATTCAATTTCAAACAATCACACAAATACCATCCAAGGGTAAATACTGATAGTCGGTTATTTAACTATCAATAAAGATGCGCCACATCATCAGATTCCAAATAATTTTCCAAATTATTTAATCCCAAAAATATCTTCACAAGATATATATATATACACCTTCCAAATAATTGCCCAAATTATTTGTTTTACCAAAATATCTTTTCACGATAAAATTTCCACACTTCAACCATTTGAAAACCAATTTCAAATTACTTCTCAACTTTTATAACCTTTGAAAAACAAATTCCAAATCATCAGATAAATCCTTACCGATTTATTTTAAACTTCCGTTCCAAATTCGTAAATTATATTTCCATACTTCAAAATAAATCAATATTTATTTTTAAACAAATCCCCCTTTCCTTTACAAATTCCATAGTGAATTTCAATTCCCAAATATCTACTGATATACGATTCTCAAATCGATTTCAAATTATTCGTTTTCAATTTACCTGCCAAAGATAAATTCTCAAAACGTTTCATTTCATATTGGGAAAGCATTTTCATACTTATTTAAAAATAAGTAACTCACAAATTCTATTTATTTTCAACAATTTGAAAATATTCAATATACTTAAATCATAGTTAAGTATATATTTCATTCTTTTAAGGAAAGCATTCTTTTATTCACTTTTATTTGGGTCAAAACGAATGTTGCGTAAAACATTGTTACGACAACCCGCAATTTACTAGTATAGGGATTCGAAATTAAAATAGATACATAAATCCCAATGCTATACAAAATATTTCCTTTTGGAAACCATTTACTATAACAACGGTGTTATAGTCCACCATTTCCTTATTTTCTCGAAAACGCCTATTTCAACAATGAATGTTGAAATCTACGTATTCATTTCCTTCTATTTCTCGAAAACGTCTATTTCAATGAATGTTGAAATCCAAGTATTCGATACTTAATGCATATTAAAGCATCTTTAAATCGTTTTAAATTCCATTTAAAACATTCCTTTCCCAAAACACGTCCATTTTATCTAATAATCTATATACTGTTCAAAATAGTGAATATAGCCCCTTTAACAAACTTCCATATTCAATTTATCAAATCCCATTTATTTCCGAATTTATAACAATGTTTATAAATTCCATTCCTATTTATAAACTTCGATTTATAAATCTCATTTATTAATCCAATTCAATTTACATAACCCAATTATATACCAAAATCTATATTATAAGTTAAATACTTATAATATTATTTATTTACCAAATCGTTCCTTTAAACTTCACAAATTTTTAATCTTAATACCTTTAAGCTTCTTTTATATTTTATAACAACTTCGAGTTGTAAATCTCCTTTATTAACCAATTCACTTTTATATTTCATTTATATGTCAAAATCCAGTTTATAAGTAGGTTACTTAAAATCCATTCATTTACAACTCCATTCTTTTACATCTTATTTATTTGTAAATCTAAAATTCCCATTTACTTATAAATCTTTTATCTACAAAATCGTTCATTTTATAATACTTATAACTCTCGTTTCATAATTCCAATATTTTTATTTAAAAATATCAATTTATAAAATCTTTTATATTCATCCTTTCCAGAAATCCAATTTAAATTATTTTACAAATTAATTAATTTTTCATAAAAGTCATCTCTTGGTTATCTTTCACAAAAATATAATTTTTATAACCTTACAATTAAAATTTTAATTTATTTCAAATGAATCAATTCAAAAATTAAATAAAAACATATACTTTGAAAAATCACTTTAAAATCCCTTTTTAAATTCAAAATCGTTATTTTTAACTTTAAGAAATGAATCCGACGATGCAACAGCATCAAATAGTCAATCACTGGGACAAACATCATATATCGATATGATAGTCAACAATCATCACAATATTTATAATCAAATAAATATTTGTGAGGAATCCAGTTGGATCCCTCCAACCTGTTTCCCTGCATCCACAGACATTAGCACAATACCAATTCCACTTCAAGGTGGAATATCGCGGCATATGGGATTCTATAAAATATTATCCGCTTAATAGGCGGCGCAATAGGGTCTCATCCGCTATACGAGGCGGGAAATCAATTCCAATATATACATATACCAATATATATATATATTGCTATATATATAGTATATCCTACTATAACTAATATCACAATCAAACTGCAATCATCAATCAACATTAACTATTTAAAATTTTAAACCAACTGTTCAATTGAGTGAGGAGTTCTCACCTTGGTTTTATTTCCGGTTTCAACGTTCGTTTCGAATAAAATTAAACGAACGTTTAATTTTACCTGAAATTTTTGCTTGCTCCAATCGACTCCAAACTGGTTGCATCGCGAAGTGCTCGTCCATATGAAGCCAACGCCGCTTGTTTCATAATTTTTCGACCTCGCATGACAAAGTTACACATATTTTAATATCACACATATTATTAAATCCATAAATCTGCATTTTCTTTTACAAAACCCTAACCAAAATCGTGGCCGTTGATTTTAACTTAGAGACATCAGGGATGCACGCACGCTACACTGCTTCTTCTCCCAGGTCACGTTCGTTTCCCAAACCCATAGCCGCCTATCTAGGGCTTCGAACCCCAACCACCACGCTCGACCGTTCGTCGATCAACAACTTCCATTTCGTTCGCCATCATGAGAGCTACCCACGCTCTGAACATG
Source organism: Allium cepa (assembly GCA_030765085.1). Taxonomy (NCBI): domain Eukaryota; kingdom Viridiplantae; phylum Streptophyta; class Magnoliopsida; order Asparagales; family Amaryllidaceae; genus Allium; species Allium cepa. The sequence goes on from CM060941.1 coordinate 926,941,238, forward strand.
GTCGAGCTCGGCTATCACAAGGCCTCAGAAAAAGTGCTCAAACTCCAGGCTGACGCGGCACCCAAGCGGCCACTCTGCTGCCCCAAATCCGATCACAACCGTTGGATATGTCAATCACACTGCCCTCTACGAATCTCCAGTTGATAATTTCTTCAATTGAAACATGGATTGATCGATAAGTGGAGATGAAATTAAGAGAATTTCGGCCATTAAACATATAGGAGGCGGTTGGTGAATATCTCGTTAGGGTTTAGAAGGAAAAATTAATATATATATATATATATATATATATATATATGTTATTAATATTATTTTAATAATAAAATTTCCAATTTAACAACTTATGCAAACAACCTCCAATCTACGCGTTCCGACAGGCGACCTTGGGGTTTTTCCGCGTTCCGGACGCAATGGAATAGGTTTCGGAAGCTAATTCCATCGTACGTGTGAGATACGGCCAATGAACGATCGATTTAAAATTAAACCGATTTAAACGATTTCTAGGCGTTTTGGCTTGTACCGGACAAACGATAAATCCGATCGACTTGAAATTTGAAATCTTACAAAAATATCAGATTACAGATCCGATGAAACTAGTTTCGTCAAAATCCGAGACCGTTTGAAAAATGGCTATTTTAACTTGCTAAATTAATATTAAAACGATTTCGATGCGTTTCGAGCTGCCACGGTCAAACGACAACTCCGATTGCTACGAAAATTGAAATCCGATAGTAACTAACTATTACGGATCCAATGGAACTTGTTTCGTTCAATTCTGAGACTGTTCAAAAATTGGCTATCTTTCAATCGATAATCAAATATTAAAATATTCGATTTTCACAAATTAATTCCAAATTAAATTTTAAAAGTTCTAAAACATTACTATAACTTCAATATGATAAAATAAAATTTTCCAAATAATTTTCAATCATTTTTAACCCAATTTTCAATTATTTCTGGAATTTCAACTATTAAATAATCGATTTAAATTACCCTATTAAATCCAATATTCGAAAAATAAATTATTCGACTTAAGAATTCCACTTATTAATATTTAAAATTAATTAAATATTCAAGTTTAAATTGTCATAAATTCTGGGTCGTTACATTCTTCACCTTCACAATCAATTCCAATATGGATTTTAAATTCCCAAATAAACCAATATAGTTTCCATAAATTTCAAAGCTTTAATTATTCCACCATTTCAAAACTTATTCTTGGATAATTTCATATCTATCAATTTCAACTACTATCATTTAGATTTGAAATGTTTACTTAATAACTCAAATATCATTTTAGTAAAACCTTTAGACTTTAAATAACTGAATATTCTTTCAATTACATTAATTTGATAATGTTCATTTAAATCAATTTGATATTCATTTAAATCTTCTAAATAAAAATTAAGTTATAAAATCATACCTTTTAAATCTCAATTTATTTATATTTCAAATCAAATTTTTCGAGGATAATCCTCAAATCTTAAATTCAAATCAAATTGACATTTATCTTCCAACCTTAATTTTATTTGAGTCATTATAAACTCTATATACAATAGAATTTAAATAGATACTTAACCATATTATATAAAAAAAATCAACTTTATTATTTAGCTTATTTTATAATTCAACACAAATTTATACATAGCTAAAACAATAATAAATTAGCATTTATATAACATCTAAAATCAATATCTGTATAGCCCATATATTTCTTTACAAACCAAAAAAATCATTTCAAAACTAATTTAATATATACCGCGATGCCTGTATATAATTTTCTATCCTATGGTCAAGTGATATGGATATTTATCATTTCAATCCACAATTTAAAATAAAAATGCAGTTGTGTATCATTTCAAACCGCAATCCCGAATCAAAATAAATGCATAACAACTTGCAGATTATGATGATATAAACAAAACATCCATTCATCCATCATAAAATCATCATACAAAACAAACAATCAATACCAATATATAACTGATAATATATAACAGGTAATTAACTGGCAGTTATATTCAATAATAAATTAAATAACGATTTAATTTCAATAAATGCAATTAACTGCGATAATGATTAAAATATACGAAACAGCCATAAATAAATGCATGACCACAACATAAATTAATTTACCAAACATAAGAAATTTTAGAAGTTGTGCGTGGGTTAAAACACTAACCTTTTGAATTTAAATTGAATTTAAATTCAATTTAAACCCAAAAATTGCACAGCCTCATAATTCGTCCAAACTAGCGCCAAAATGTCCGGAATTTCAATACAAACCTAGCGGAGAAAACTGCGCATGAAACGGACCTCGTACGTAAAAGTTATGGAATTTAGACGTTTGAAATCAAAAATTAAATCGAATTAACAAAAAAAAATAATCCAAACCTATGCCACGTCATCACGTTGGAATCTCTACCTCAACCCTAAACTGCAGCAACATGACGCATGCTGAACTGGTCAAACCGCTACCATACAAACGTCGCATCGTTGGAGGCCACCGCAGCCACAACCCCCGCTACCAGAGCTAGCCCGCCGTCGCCAAGGCCCACGGCCGTGAGAGCAACCCCTCCCTCCGATCGATACAGGCCGACCAAGACCTAGCCGTCTCTTAATTTTGGAACCCTAGTCGAATTTTCCGACAAACCCAGCCGTCAACTCACCTCGAAACCCACATGGATGCGATCCCCTCGCCCTCTCTACAAAACCCAGAAAGGATTTTCCGATCGGGCGAAGTTCATCGTCGAGCGATGAATGGTCGAAAATGGTTCATCGGTTTCTGGCTATACAGTGATCCAAACTGGAAAACAAATTATGGATCTGAGATGCGCTCTTCGAGAGCTTCGATATATATTTTTTCTGGATTTTTCTGAGGAGTTTGGATTTTTTTAAGTTGATTTTTGAATTGGAATTTGAATTGAATAAATTAGGGCTTACAGCCATTAAGAAAGAGGAGCACAGAAGTTTCTGTACGTATAGAAATGAGGAATAGAGGCTGCTAGGGTTTTTAACAGGGTATTTATAGACAAATGAAATAGAATAGATGGACCCGATTTATAAACGTGCTAAACGATCTATGGCCCGAAAAGCCCGATTCGACCCCGGAACGAAATTGGGTCAATCCATATATCGAAATAGATGTTTAAAATATTTTAAACACGATGGAACAAGTTCCAAGTTCAAATTCCATCATATGAAGAAGTTACGCTAAAATCAATATTTTCCAAATTGATTTCAATTTCATTGATTTCTAGGCGTTTCGCGTTCGTACGATCAAACGATAAGTCCGATCGTTATGAAACTTGAAACCCTACAATCATTCACCGTTACAGATCCGATGACAATGGTTTCGTCGAAATCCGAGTCAATGGCCAAAATGGCTATTTTTACATTTATTAAATAATTTAATAATTAATTAATAAAGCCCAATTTTAATTTCAATCTTAAAACTGACCAATTTTATCACTTTTATATTTCTTAATCATTTAAAATGTTTTAAACAAATTAAAAGTCAATTTAAAGTTGATTAACTTATCGATTTCAGTATTATCCTTAATTCCATTCAATTCAGAAATTATAAATTTAATTTCCAAAATTTCCATTAAATTAAATTAACAAATCATTATTCCATTCATTATTTTCAAATAGATGGATTAAACAGTAGACTCAAAACTATTACATAAATTTTCTCATATTCCATCTTAATTTCAAATAACGTATTATTTAGCTATTTCAGTTTCATTTGATTGCAATTTATCCAATTATTGAATTTTACATTTTAATTAAATAAAATATTTGATTTCCATTATTCTTATCCAACTAATTGCTTTAATTAATTGGTATTGCACTAATTAAGTCAATTCCTACAATTGCTTTCAAATTAAATTTTATGAATTAAACAAATAGGTAATTTATAATAATTGTAACCATTAAACTTTAATTACCTTTAAGTTTATTTCCTTCAACCCAATATTATAATTACTTACAGAACATTGATTTTATTCAATGACCATTTATTATAATTTAAATTCCTTAATTTAATTCAATGCTTACATTTGCTTTCATATATTCATTTTGTAGCTTAGTATACGTCTACATTATTTCCATTGATTTGAATTTCATTCAATTTGTTTATAGTCAACTTATATTAACATCACTACCTTTAATTTTAAATTATCATTTCATTCTTAAACCACTAACCATACCTTATTACCAAATATTACCTTAAATCTTCACTAATGTAATATTTAATTCCATTTATTGCAATAGGTTCCAATTAATATTGATTGCACTAAATTGGGTATTTATCAACTTGCATTAATGTTATTACATTAATCTACGTCCAATTTCAATTAATATTCCCAATAAATTTATTTAGCTTTCTATTACACCAATTTCTATCTTATAAATAAATTTTCATTTCCTTTTTTTATATACACCCACACTTTCCGTTATTATTTTAATTATCATTAAAGCACATTTAGTTATCTCTATTATTCTCAACCAATTACCATCTATTATTATGACTTTACAATTTTAATCAATTCATTAATTGACATTTCATTCAACCTATTTATTATTAACCTAAATTAGCACTATTACGTTTAATTTACTTATTAGCTTACAATAAGTGCTACCATTAGTTCGTACACTTATCCATTCCATTTCCATTCATTATACATTATTTTATTAGTAAGCTAACATTTTAATTTATTACTTTACCTTTTATATCCCATTATCAATAAATGCACACATTAATTAGGATTTTAAATCAATTTAATCATTTCATCTTGGTAACATTTTAATTACAATAAGAATATAATTAACATTTACACTGTTTCACTTATTGGAATTACATCCAAGTTATTAACAATTAACTTACCAATCTTATCCAAGTTATTATTTCTATTAATAATTCACTAAACTTTTATTCCTTTCTAAATTAAATTTTGAAAGTCAAATTAAATTAACCAATTTTATTTATCATTTTTTTACGAGTCGTTACACAGTGTAAAACCGAAAACCTAGATTCGGGCACTAATTAGTAAAGCACTAAATTCATCCTTTGGAAACTATCCAATAATTGTAAATGCTCATCTGAGATTCTTGTCCTACAATACCTTTTGGGCTTCAATTGTTCGAATGTTTTGCTTCGAGTTGCCACTTTTAGTTCTCGACATGTGCCACCTTTTAGGCTATGTATGTTGTTATTTTTTGATATGTCTCTTCTCGGGCTTGGACGTCTTAGTCCATTGCTGTCTAGTGCGCTCGGTTAGCATATCCACAAGCAGGACCTAATGACTATGTAACGGTCCGCCCTTCTCGAACCTCGAAAATCGACACAAAATACTACACAGTATAATATGCCGACGATCAAGTGCCGAAAAAGACAGTTTGTTAAGGGAAAAGAAAGGAGATAGAAGGAGAAGGAACTAAACAATATCAGAATCTAACCATCACAGCGGAATGAAATATAATAGTCAATAACAGATCTTTACACAAAATGAAAACTATACCGTTTTATATATTACATTACTAGAGTATCACAAACAAACAATAATTACTAGCCTGACAATTTCAAACGAGCGCATCAGCGGTTATAAACAAGTACGGATAATACGTCTCGGACTCCAGCTCCTCTCCTGCTCCATAGCATCCTATCCTGAACACATAATACTCGGTCTGACCCGAGCATTATAAAAAAATAACACCCGAGTCAGTATGGAATACCAGCTGATAAAAATACGCCCAAATTGATTACTAAAGTTTCAAAAATCCTTTTGAAAGCAAAAGCATCTCGTAAGACCACGCCACAAATAAACTTGTCGGATTTTTACCTTATGATAGCCAAAACACTTTATATAAAAATCCTCTGATATTATAATAGGTTCTATATACAAATACTTATTAAAATAGCCGAAATTGTTACATCTATTAAATTCCAACTACTAGCCACAATCGTGGCTAATACAAACAAAACTCGTAAAAGGCGCGTAGGGAGAACGGATTTCCAACTAATGACTAGGCACTGGGGTACCACCTGTCACAGTACGTGCCCTAGATCACCGTAACGAGGACCACTCCCGATCCACTGCAACACAAGGCCGAGACTACCCCTTACTGGATAATCCCGAGTAAGATCACCCCACGGTTGGGATCAGCAACCGCACCACTAAGCCGAATAAAAGGGACATCTAGACAGGGATGACCTCACCCTGAAATGGGTGCTACCCACCTAGCCTTGCTGCATAACCCCTAATTTTCAGTCATTCCCGGTTGATGAGGCTTGAGGCTAAGCGTTACCTTTTCAGAACATTTCACTTAGAATGCCCATCGTTCACTTGACGATGTTCTGAAAGCATTCATCCATACAAGTCCGTCCCGGGTTCGAACGGGACCCAAGCCACTATTCCTACTACATCCATTTTGGAAACATCCTCGGGATTATTAGTGACTAGCCCTTGCTCTTCATTTCTCCATCTCCGAATCCGAACTCGTTTTTCCCACGAAAACTTTCAAACTAGATCGAAGTGGTTTTCAAGAAATTAATCCCGATCCCGGTCTCTTCGAAACGATCAACGCATTGGCCAATATTGATAGTCGGTGATTTAACTATCAATTAACGCTCACAAAATCCGTCACACAATAAATAATTTCCCACATTATTTATTTTCCTCAAAAATATCTTTGCAAGATATATTTTCGTTTTCCAGCCCTTTTTGAAACAGATTTCTAACCTAACTCTTCTCATGGAGTAAATTTCCAACTCTTTACTTCCTCTGAAAACATCCAAGTACCAATATTTAGATTTAAAATAATTTAAATACTTAATTCTTGAAATACATTAAAACATTTATGTTAACACTACTTACATACTCAAATTAATATATATATATACACACACACACACTTTCAAAAATATTTCGAATAAAACTGTTTTATAAAATATAAACTATTTTCTTTAAAGTAAAGGTTAAGCTATCTAAATTTTTGGAAAATAGGAGTTATGAAATTCTATTCAAGTTCCAAATAATATTTTAACCAAACTTATTCTTAAAATAAAACTATTCTATAAGATATAAATATTAAAAATTATCGTAAACATAATACTCATTAATCCTTGAAATAATTATTATTATAACTGTTTTAATATTAATTACCGTAACACTTAACAACTTAAATAATTTCTTAAAAACATTCCTTTAGAAACAAATTTAAACTTTAAACATTCACTAAAACTGCTTTGAAACGTACTTGACTTTTAAGGGAAATACACCTCCATTTCAGAACAAACTAAGAGTTCTTTTTATAAATCCTACACGATTTACCCCCAATTCAAATTTACGTTCATCCCGTAAATTCCTATCCATTTTAAAAATAAACTCCTTTTATTTTTAAACACATTGCTATTTCCTGGAAATCACTTCCAAAATATATGTTTAAAATATTTAAAATATAGCTTCTAGAAATTACTTAATTGAAAATATTACTTAAGGAAATATATAGAGGTTTTCTAAGTAATTTAAGCCGAATTTAACTTTTAAAATGAAGTTATTAAATCAAACATTTATATTATAATTTCCTTTGAAACTTAATACAACTTTACTTTTTAAAATAATTAAATACCATAATTACTTAAATAAATGTTTACTTACACTTTAAACAACTAAAATAATATTTCTTTTCAAAATATTCTAAAGGCATTTTAAACTGCCCATTTATATTTTGAAAGCCTTTCTTTAAAACATACTAAAGTTTTCCAGAAAAAGCACACTTCCCATCCTTTAAAAATTAATCTCGCTATTATATTTAAAACAATCCACATTTCCGTTTTAAATCACTATTTCAAACACTTTAAATTTTCAACCAATTTCTTGAATTTAATCCCTTTTAAAATTCTTTACATAAGAATTTCTTTTATTTCCTCTTAAACCCAACTTATTTATTTATATTTAAATTCCCAAATTGTATTTACCCATTAATGGCACAACATGATTTAATTTTCCAATTAATCTATCCCGGTATATAAATAGAACACAACATAAAAAAAACTAAATCAATTTATCAAAGGATATCAATGAGATATATCACAGAATATAAATAAAAGTTCTATTTGTGAGGAATCCAGTTGGATCCCTCCAACATGTTTCCCTGCATCCACAGATATTAGTACAACCAATAAATATCGATTCAATCTGATAATAATTATCATATTCAGCTAAACAACCAATCAAATATTTAAATATTAGCAATTTAAATTAACTAGTATCCTAATGTGAGTGAGATTAACTCACCTTGAGTTTTCGACGAGCGTTCAAATTTTAAATTAAATCGAACGACGTTCGATTTAAACTAGATTTTTACTTGCTCAGAATGATCTCAGAATTGCTCCGCTGCGTAGTACTCGTCGCTGCGATTCCGGCGTCCCCAGTTTCGTCGAAATATGATAACGTAGGCACAAGATATGAATTTATAAAGTTCAATTACCAATTTAAAAAAAAATCTTTTTTTATATTTACCAAAATTCATCACGGACGCAAGATCTATCTTCCTCAAATGCATTTCTCTCATTCCATGTAGCACTAACCTATCGATCGCTCCAATTGACCAAAAATCGAAGCCCTCACGACGATCGATTCATCGATCAGGCACCGCCGCTTCGAAGGGCAAGTCGTTGGGAACCATAGGCCGGAATAGTGCTGAGCTCGGTCACCGCTAGACCTCGAAAAACGCGCACGAACTACACTCGAACACGGGCCCAACGCTCCCTCTCCGGTCGACGAAAACCCATCTCCACCGTTCACTACCAAGAGTTTGTGCTACTCTACGACTTTCCAGTTGAAGATTTGGCCTAAAATCGCTTGGATCAAAAGAAAAACGTGGAAGATTAAGGGATGTTTTCAACCATAGGTGAAAAAAGACGGCGGGTCGAAAATAACTAGGGTTTCGGCCCTAGAAAAACGTGTTATATAAAAGTTAATAATTATTATTTTAATATTAAATCCATTATAAAGCAACTTCTCAAACGATCTCCAACGCGTGCCAACAGGCGATTCTAAGGTTTTACCCGCATTCCGAACACAATGGAACGTGTTTCAGAGGCTAATTCGATCATATGTGTGAGTTACAAGAATAAATGATCAATTTTAAATTAAATCGAATAAAATAGTTTGTATGCATTTTGAGCTGCCACGGTCAAATGACAACTCCGATTGCTACGAAAATTGAAATCCGATAATAACTAACTATTATGGATCCAATGGAACTATTTTCATTGAATTCCGAGTGTGTTCCCTAGAAGGCTATTTTAACTCGTCGATAAATTCGAGCGATTTTCCAAATCGTCGAAATCACTTAAAATTTCACTTTTAAAATTTTACTGACTTAATAATAAATCATATAGAATTTATATTCTCACAAGAAATCATTTTGATTCATTTCGAACCAAAATATGATTATTTGCGTTATTATATTATTAAATTCCATTATTAAATTAATATAAAATTCCAAATTCAACATATCTACTTTTAGTTCCATCCAATAGTCCAATATTATAATTCAAATCCAAATAGACTTAAAAAAAAATTTAGAATCTATTTTTATATCTATTTACACCCAGAATCACCAATTGTCCCAGTTCCAATATTAAATTATTATTATTCAAATTTCAATTAAATTCCCGTATTTGAAATTTAACTAATTCTATTAATTTAACCAAAATCTTTTTTACTTCAAAATTCACAATTAATATTAAAACTGAATTAAATGTTCAAAATTAAAGACTAGAAATTCTGGGTCGTTACAGACTTACCCAACCTCCCTACAAGAGGTGCTCCAATCAGGCCTTAGCGAGACTAAAGGCTTGTTCGGTGCCTTGGACAGGACATACCATGGAGGGACCAAGGCTTACTTTGTCCTTCCTCCAAAAGGTGCTCCTATAAGGCCTTATAGGCAGGGCTGAAGGCTGATTGGTGCCTTTTCCAGGCTATAACACGGTGGGACCAAAGGCTTACTCCATTCCCCCTCCAAAGGGCGCCTTGACCTAGCCATAGCGTGGCGTGATCAAGGGCTTATAAATACTTTACCCTGTCCACAGCATGGCGCAGATAAAGGATTACGCTGTCCTACCTTTAGGAGGTGCTTTGACTTGGCCATCTCGACATGGACAAAGGCTTTTGACCATTTAAGGTAGTTTCCAAGATGAGAATTTTACTTCCGATCATGTAGACTTTTCTTAGAAAATGAGGCGCTTTATTAATCCAATGCAGGAAAATACGACCGCAAATGTTATGTGTTCCATGTTCTAGGAACCATATAGCCATCTGGTCGAAATAATTTGTAGGATCTTGGAGGAATCACTTTGCACACAATTAGTGAACCCTCTCAATTTGGTCCTAGAGGTCTATCTGCAGGATTTTTTGTGCTTTCCATTACTCTTTGGAGCACCAAATCTCCTTCTTGAAATGATCTTTTCTTTACTTTTGAGTTATAGTATTTTGAGATTCTACTTTTATATTCAGCGGTCCAAACAGCTGCTTCATCTCTTAGCTCATGTATTAAATCCAATGACTCTTTTTTCAATTCCAGGTTCAAATCAAATGCATATGCGATTCTTTGATGTGAAGGTACCTCAATTTCAACCGATAACATCTCTTCACATCCATATGTTAGAGAGTACGAGGTATGACCCATTGCATTTTTAGTGGATGTATGATAGACCCAGACTACAAGTGCAAATTCGTCCACCAAATTTCCTTTGGCTTTATTTAACAATTTTTCCAAGATAGTCTTATTTGCTATTTTGATAGCTCCATTAGCCTTTAGATGTGCTACGGAAGAAAAGCTTTTGATGATTCCATTCTTACAGAAAAATTGAGAAAATTCTTTACTTTTGGAATTGCGTTCCATTGCAAGATATGATCTTGTAAGGGATCCCGAATCAAGTAATGATGTTTTTAACAAAAATTTATGTACTTCCCTAAAAGTGATTTTGCGGAGCGGCTTTGCTTCCACCCAATTAATAAAGTAATCAATGGCGACTACAGCATATTTTTCTCCTTTGGAAATAGGCAGCCATCCGGTTAAATCAATTCCCCAAACTTCAAAAGGTGATAGGCTGGAAACCGAGGTTAATTGGCTTGGTGGTAAAGTGGGAATCTTTAAGTATTTTTGACACCTTTCACATTTTTTTACATACTATATTACTTGACTCGTCTTTTGAGGCTAATAGAAACTGTCTCGTTATTTTCTTTGCCAGTTATATCCTATTGAAAAGGTCACCACAAAATCCTTCATGTGCTTCCCTTAATAATTTGATCCCATCTTCCAGACTCATACATCTTAAGTAAGGAAGAGCGTATCCTTTCTTATAAAGAATCTTGTCCATCACAGTGAAGGTCGGAGCCTATCGTTTATCTCTTCTAACTTCCATTTTGTTAGATGGTAGCATCTCATTAGTAAGATATTCTATAATAGGTGTCATCCAAGTGTTAACTTTACAGTTATTTTCCTTTGGATGATTGGGCTCTTCATATAGAATTTCCTCATCAATTTCCCTTTCTTCCCTCTTTTGTGCCATGGCTTAGGATATAGTTAAAACCAATAGTCCCTCCCCTAGTTCAAGCGTTTTCTCTTCAATACTAGGATTTGCTTAACATCATACTGGTACAATACGAGTTTCTAGAACTCCCCTCGAGCTAGCTAATTTTGCTAATGAATCTGCTTTAGTGCTATCTTCCCTTAGGACTTGGTGTACAGGAAAATCTTCAAATAAGGCAAGCATTTTTAGCACCATCTTAACACATAGGACTATTTTGGCATCTTTAGTTAGGTATATCTATTTTATCTGATTCACCATTAGTTGAGAGTCGCTAAATATTTGAATCCATGGAATTTTAAGTTCTGAGGCCATAGTCAATCCTGATACCATCGATTTATATTCAACAACGTTATCAGTTGCAAAAAACCTTTGCTTCATTGCATAGTGTAAGCGATGCCTAATGGGTGTGATTGTGATGTACCCTGCTCCGGCTCCCTGCACATTTGATGCCCCATTAAATTATTGCCATATGGGATTTTGGACTTCTCTTCTCTGACTGTTCCTTAACGAAGCTTGTGCATTCATTGATGAAGTCTGCTAATGCCTATCCTTTGATTGATGTTCATGGCTGAAATTCAATGTTATACTGGCTAAGTTCAATTCTTCATTTTACTAGCCTCCCCGAAGACTCCGGTTTACTAGAAACTTGATTGAGTGGAAAGTTAGTAATGACTCTAATTGGATGCGCTTGAAAGTATACTCCGAGCTTCCGTGTTATCAATATCAAACAATAAGCTAACTTTTCTATGACCGGATATCGAAGCTTGGAATCCTTCAATCGTATGCTTATATAATAAATGGGAAGTTGAGTTTCATTCTCCTCTCTAATAACCACTAAACTAACCGCATGTTCTGAAACCACCATTTACAAATGTGGGATTTCTCCATCCTCGGGGTTGGATAATATTGGTGGACTATCTAAATGATTTTTTAATTCTTGGAATTCTTTTTTACAATCTTCTCCCCACTTAAAATTTTTCTCTTCTTATTCACATCGAAGAAGGGGATGCATTTACCGATTTCCTTGGAGATGAATCTGCTTAAGGCTGCAATTCTACCATTCATGCTCTAACATCTTTGCTGGTTTTGGGCTCTGTCATGTCTATAATAGCCTGGATCTAGTCAGGACTGGCTTGGTTTCCTTGCGCGCTAATGATGTAACCTAAAATTTTTCCAGAATGAATACCAAAAGAAGGTTTTGAGGATTTAATCTCATTTAATACCTTCAAAACACTATAAACATTTCTTCAAGATTCTTAAGGTGATTCTCAGCTTCATGAGCTTTACTATCATGTCATCCCCATAAACTTCCATATTTTGTTCAATCCGTTCCTTGAACAACATGTTGACCAATCTTTGATAAGTAGCTCCTGCATTCTTCAGCCCGAAAGGCATTGCTTTATAACAGAAAGTTCCCTAATCAGAAATGATGCTTGTATGCCCTTCATTTGGTTTGAACATGGGTATTTGATTATACCCGAAATAACATCCATGAGAGACAATAACTTATGATCGCTACTTGCATCAACTAGGCGATTTATTCTATGTAGCAGATAGCAGTCTTTTGGGCATGCTTTGTTTAGATCAATGTAATCGACACATGTTCTCCATTTTCCATTTTCCTTTTTATACCAACACTGGGTTTGCTAGCCATTTTGGATTAAAAAAACTTCTCGAATGAACCATTTTCAAGAAGCCATTTAACTTTATCTTTTAAGGCATCAGATCGAACCATATTGAATTGCCTCTTCTTCTATCGAATAGGGACCACATTTGGATCGATGTTCAGCCTGTAGCACATAACTGATGGGACAATCCCGATTATATTCGAATGAGTCCACGCAAATATGTCTTTGTTGGTTTTAAGAAATTGAATTAAGTATACTTTCCAGTTGTTCGTCAATTCCTTTTCCAGTTTAACTATCTAGGCTAAATCAGTTTGATGTATAGATATATCCTCAAGATCCTCGGTAGGCTTTATAATTTCCGTTTCTTCCTAACAATCAAATTTTGTAATGACCTCGCTTTCTTCTATCGAGTTAGCATCATTCCTCTTGCTCCCTGGTGACTTTTACACGCTTAAAAACCCAAGCTTTATCTATTTTACTTCAAATGTTGGTTGTAAAAATCCATCATCAAAAGGCTGAAAAACATTAGAGGAAACATAATAAGAAGAGTACTCCCTTTTATATTGATCAAGAGTGGAAAAACACATTTCGCGGGAGCTAAATCATTCTCCTCGAATAGTGCCCAACGTCTCATAGTTAAGAATTTTACTATCAGTTTTACGGTGAAACAAAAGCATCCACCTCATCCAATGCAAAGCGATCAAAGAATGCATTGGAGTATGATGGTTGATTGATGACTGTGAAAAGAGTTTCAAAAATTCTGAAACATTGTGGTACTCCCATTTCTACTAGTAGCTTCACTTGCCCCATCAGTGTTGAACCCTTGTTATTGAACCTAAAAATAGATTAATATTAGCTTCTTGCTTATCTTCAGGAATGGCCATTTGATCAAAGGCGTGCTTGAAGATGACGTTGACTGCGCTTCCAGTGTCTACCATAATTTTTGGCACTATGGAGAGCTCGCTTTGTGCAGTGATAATAAGGGGGTCATTATGGGGATGGTGAATTCCTCTTTTGAGCTCTTATGGAGTAATGACAAGATTAGGCATCTTCATATTAAGCCAACATGGATTTTAAACGAGGACTCTTGTTGGATAAAAAATAATCCTTCTCTAGCCTCCTTGATATATCTGTTTATGACACCTTTGCTAGTCTCTTATAGGTATGTCCTCTATGAATCACATCAATCCTATTCAAGGGTGGAAAAAGTTTAATGGATCTATATCTTCTATGACATTTACAGCATTATTAGGGAACTTTTGTGATCCATCGCTGGTCTAGGGTGCATTTTGCCTATCTTTGATGAATTCTTCCAGGTGTCCTTCACGGATTACCTTCTGAATAAATCCAACCAGCACTCGGCATACATTAATTTTATGTCCATTGGGTTTGGGATAAGCATAATAATCATCCCCTTTCTTTGCTTAGGGAATTCTGGCCTTGAATGAAGGTAGAAAGTTAACATTTTCCTCTGTTGTGGCATAGACATAAGATAATGGCTTGTTCAGAGTAATTGAATTAGTATTGCAATACTCCCACGTTGGCCTTTTGTGCTCGGTCAAAACCAAATCTTCCACTCTCCTTCTTAGGGTTAGCTTTCTTTTTAGCGTGGCATAATTCATCAATTCGAATGAATTTATCAACTTGAAAGTAGAAGTCTGGTAAATTCTTACACCTACGAACGAAGATTTCCTTCCAAAATGACATGATTTCATCAACCCAGAATGCACTGTAATTAGCTTGCCCCTGTCGTTCATATCTTTTGCTTTCAATGCCACTGCATTAAAATTTCTGAGGTAATCACCTACCGGTTCTCCCTGCCTTTGCTTAATGTTTGCCAAAACGGTATAATCAACTGTATGGTCTTTTCATATGCATAATTGAGTGGAGAATTCATAGGAAAATTGTTTCCCCGAGTAAATTGTCATTTCTCAATACTGACAGTACCATTTTGCGGCAGCTCATTGAAGGATTACAGGGATTAGCCTGCATCATACTACCCCAGAAGCATTATATAGATCTAGTTGGCTGTCGCAACCCACCGTACTTCCGACTCCTTCTTATTCTTCAAAACCTCTCTTTAGTTGAATTAGTCTGTTGCTAATCATGATGAGTGATTATTTGTGTGAGTGAGGAAGTACTTTTGGATGGTTACAAAGGGACTCAAAGGTGATGAAAGGATCATGGTGATAGGTCACTTGGTTATAAGTGATGTTTCCTTTATGCCTGCGGAAGGGTCAACTAGTTCGAAAGGCTCATTTTTGCTTTCGAAAGGTACACGTTGGTAGAATATTCCATTATATAAGATTATCAGTTGCAATACAAGCTCCGTCAACTCCTTCGATAACTCTCCATTTGGCATATGTAGGGGCATCCCATGTTTGCAGCGGTAATCTAACCGTTTTGAAAGTCTCTTACACGCCTTCAAAATCTTGCTTTTGGACCATGAAAAATCCCCTTTCTTTAATCCTTACGACTTGTTTATCATGCTTTTGTAGGCTTTCTTTTCTTGAGCGAACTTTATGGTCAACATATACCTAGACATTGGACATTTGGACTTCCATTATAGCACACTTATCGCAATACCCCATAAAATCAACCATATATGGATAAATTAGATAAACTAATTTAAATAAGAAAGAGATAAAAATGGAATTTTCTAAAAATCAGAATTTGACCGTAAAATTTGAAATTCAAAAGTTAACAGTAATTATACATGGGGGTTAAGTAAATATTAAAATTAACGTAATGTTAAATAAAAATTAAGGATAAAAATAAATTAGATTATGACAACAAATAAATCAACATTTTTAAAATAGCATCGGTTGACCCTTGACGTAGGACTGGTCGACCGCTAGTGGTTGATAGGTGGTAAGGGGCGATCAACAGGTGGACATAGGGTGGTGGCTTGGGTTTTTAGCAGTGAACGCTTTGGATTTTATAGTTTTGAATCAACTTAAATCCGATGGTTCTGGTGCATTCCAACAATAATAAATTGGAGCCTAACCTTCTCATTTTTAGTCATAAAATATTTTGGGAACATTAGCGAAGTTCAAGCCCTTCATCTCTTCGTAGATTTTGAAAACTCCAACAGGGTTTCAGGTAAGATATCATGTATACCTACCTTTGTTTATTATTTATGTCCTCAAACATTTCTCCTCCAAATCTTAAATTTTTTGAATCTAACGTGTACACAAATTCTTTGCTATATATGTATCAAAAAGAAGAGATCTGAAAGAGTTCACTAAATGCATGTAAAATCTAAGAGAAGGTAAAGCTAAGGATATCAATGAGTGGAAATTTTAATTTTTCTATTTTAGTAATTAAATACTATAGTTTGGATTTTATACTATCATTGTGGTGCTTTGGATTATTGAAACACGACAATAAAAATCTCAATAATTCTCCCAAAACAAAATGTCAATTCTTAGGCTAAAACCGTAATTTTTTTGTATAAACATAATGAATTTTGTGCGGGTTTTGCTGTTTATGTATTCCGGTCCACTTCTTATTCTTGTTCTTTGGATTTCATTAAGGGATCTAATTAAGAAATGGAGTGTAAGGCAAGGATTTTTATTCATAGTTTACACTGCCTATTTCTACAAATTGAATAGAAATTCCCTTCACTTATTTCATATAAAAGAAGTTGAATAGAATGTAGAATGGATTAAATTATAAGTTTCCATTATTAGTGTTTTCTTTCAGTGTTTCAATGTAAAATAAGTTGGATTTGGATTCTAAGTACAAGTCTATTGATTTGATTTTGAAATATTGGATTTATGGTAAAAACGTTATTGTAGAATTGAGACTTGTATAACATTGGAAGATTCGACATTTGAACAGAAAATGACTAAGGATCGTGCAATATGGAATATTAACTAAACTATTTACTTGTGCAGAATATAAATATAAAAGTAGAATAATGTAATAAATGACACCGGAGATTTTTATACAGGTTCGAGCTTTACATTCTACGTTCACTCCAAAACTCTTTCTAGAATTTAACTATCAACCCTCACTTATTCTGAAGGAATGGGTATTGCACTACCTGATCAACCGAACAGGACTTCAACCGCCTAAGCAACAGAATAGGACTCAACTGCCCTAGCAATCGAACAGGACTTTCGATAAAAATAATAAAATTGTTTCTTATTAAATATGCTCTTGAATAGTACAAATAAGTCAATAACGTACACCCTACCTAATCTTCTCATTTGCGGTATATTGCCTATCTCGTGAACATAAGAAGTTTATCAAATCACTAATGAAGTTTGCTTGAATGAACTAGTGATTAGAATGAAATATTGAATGCAAATGATAAGATAGTTTAGACATTAAGAATGAGAATTAGTATCAGAAATTGGTGATAAAACAATGGATTTCTTGGCTATATATAATGATTAAGAGTTGCAGTCGTTCGTGAAAAGAAACCATGAAAGAATATGGAAGAAACTCTTGAATTAAGAGTTGTTTATATCCGCTTAAATGGAGTGTCTTTTCAAAATATAACTGCTATGAAGATTTAGTCGCAAGAATGGAGCAACTCAGCCGGGTGAATCGATTTAGAATCGAAATAGCAAGAAAAAAGTGTAGAAAAGACACAATTCAACCCGCTGAAATAGCGAGGTCAGTCGTTTGAATATTTATATTGATTTATGCGCATGTATAGTATTCAGCCGACAGACTTATGCAATTCAACCGGTTGTGAAACGACCCGCAGTTCCGTACCCCTTGAGTCGGCACTATTCCCCATCAACCAACTCAAGATGCACGGAAATATGAACCATTTGGGTTAAAGAAGAAAGAAGTAGAAGAAGAAAATAGAAACAACAACAGAATCTTACCATCGCAGCGGAATAAAATAAAATAGATAATGAAAAATCTTTACATAAAAGAAAACTATATCGGTTTTATACATACATCATCAGAATATACCATCATAGTTCAACAACATCAATAACATACAATCTGGACAGTTATATAAACTTATCTTCAAAACTGAATACACAGCGGAATAATAATCAAGTACGGAAGTACGTATCTCCGTCCAACTCGCCTCCTGAGCTCCACAGCAACGTATTCTGTATTCTATAATACTCTGTCAGACCCGAGCATTATAGTTAAATAACACACGAGTAGTCTGGAATACCAGCGTGAGAAAATCACACTCAATTTGATTATTGAAGTTTCAAAATACTTTGAAAATCAAAAGCATCTCGTAAGGCCACGCCACAAATAAACATGTCGGGATTTTACCTTACGATAGCCAACACTTTTTATCAAAATTCTCTGATATTATAATTGTGTCTATAGAAAGTAAAATAGAATCTAGCCGAAATGCTTGCAACTCACGTTTCAGCAATAGTTGGGCACAATCAAAACCATACAGGCGCGTAGGGAAAATGGATTTCCAACTAATGACTAGGCGCTGGGGTACCACCTGCCACAGTACCTGGTCTAGATCAGCATACCGAGGATCACTCCCAACCCCCTGCAACACAAGACCGGGACTACCCTTTGCAAGAAAATCCCGAGTAAGATCACCCTACGGTTGGGATCAGCAACTGCACCACTAAGCCGAATAAAATGGGACATCTTGACAGGGATGACCTCACCCTAACGGGCGCTACCCACCTAGCCTTGCTGCATAACCCCTCATTTTCAATCATTCCCGGTTGATGAGGCTTCGGGCTAAGCGTTATCTTTTTAGATCGTTTCACTTGGAATGCCGATCGTCCACCTGATGATGTTCCAAAAGCATTCATCCATACAAGTCCGTCCCGGGTTCGAACGGAACCAAAGGCACTACTCCTACTACACCATTTTGGAATCATACTTAGGATATGTAGCGACTAACCCTTGCACTTTGTTGCTCCATCTTCGAATCCAAACACATGTTTTCTACACCAAAACGTTCAAACCGGATTGAAGCGGTTGTCGAGAATTTAATCCCGATCCCGGTCTCTTCGAAACAATTAGCGCATTGGCCAATATTGATAGTCGGTTTTTTAACTATCAATTAACATTTACAACATTCACCAAATAGTATATAATCTCCCAAATTATTTATTATCCTCAAAATATCTTCACAAGATATATTTTCACTTCAACCCTTCTGGAAACAGTTTCAAACCACATTCCTCTCATGGAATGAATTCCCAACTATTTATTTCCACTGAAAATACCAAGTACAAAGCTTTTGATTTTTTTAAAATAATTTAAAACACATTATTATAAGATATACTTTAACATTTAAATTGAAAACTACTTCAATACTTTATTAAAAATATATACTATAGGAATATTTAAAATGAGGCTACTTTATAAAATATAAAATTAGATTTTCTCTTTTAAAACAAAATACCCAGTCACCTTTAAATAATTACTACGATAATAGATTTGAAAAATACTTACTTTTCGATTTAAACATTTAGAAATAATAAATTTTCTAAAACATGCTTTTTAAAACAACATTAAAACCTTTAACTGATATTTGAAAATTTGCTTTGAAAACGTACTTGGCTATCCAGGGAAATACGCTCCTCTTCCACATCTTTTTAAAATAAATCACTATTTATTTTTAATCAAATTTACTCATTCCCTTATTAAATTTCCACCATGTATTTATTCTTCCAAATATCCACTGAAATATTACTTCACTTTTATAAACCAAGTTTATAAATTTCATACTCATATTCTCCTTTAAATTTCCAATTTCAAACACTTAAATCAATTTCCAAATTGATTTCCAATTTACTCCATTTTGAAATAAATTCCTTTACTTACTCATTTTTTTACAAAATCCATTAACTTCGGATTTTATTTCTTCGTTTTGATTTTAAATCTTTTAACTGAAGCATACCAATTTCAGATTTTCCAAATTTTTTTTTTGTTCTTTTAAATAAATTTTAAACTTTGGATTTGAAAGTAAATTCTTTCATTCCTTTGAATAACATCACTTAAGTTGTAAAATTCATTATTTTCCCTTTTTATTCAAATCCCCTTTCCCATACTTGGAATTTATTTATTAGAATTTTAAAATCACCTTTTATTCTTTTCCAGTTCATTCTTCAATTTATTCAATTCTCTATAATTATTTAACTTAAAATTCCATTTTTTCTTTTCTTTTCAAAAATTCAATTTTATATATTTTTATAACTCGGTGTACCAAATATATATTCCAGCAAACCATCTCATTCAATATTCCAATTATCAGTATAATTCATCACAGAATATCAAATATTCATAACACAGAATATTAAACAATTTAAATAATTTTGAGGAATCCAGTTGGATCCCTCCAACCTGTTTCCCTACATCCACAGACGTTAGCACAATACCAATTCCACTTGGAGGTGGAATATCGCGGTATATGGGATTAATATAATATCATCAGCTATTATGCGGCGCATAGTGTCTCATCCACTATATAATGCGGGAAATCAATCACTCCATTATATACTATATATAATATAACACATCAAATCAATTCAATCATTCAACCAATTATTTAAATTTAACCATTTAAACTTAAATTAAACCCAGATGAGTGAGATTAACTCACCTTTGCTTTTTAATTCGCAATTCAATCCAAACCGTCTTGTTCTTCATTATTTTTGACCTTGCATAAACATTAGATGATCCTTATTAATATTCGAATAAATAGAACAAACAATTTCCATTTGATAAATTT
Organism: Allium cepa; assembly: GCA_030765085.1. Taxonomy (NCBI): domain Eukaryota; kingdom Viridiplantae; phylum Streptophyta; class Magnoliopsida; order Asparagales; family Amaryllidaceae; genus Allium; species Allium cepa. The sequence continues at coordinate 926,962,164 of CM060941.1, forward strand.
AATTTTTAAAAAATAAATAAATTTATAGCTAACTTTCCTTTAAATCATTTTGGTAACTAAAATAATTTAAACAAGTTAGTTAAACCTTTTTTTTCCACCAAATACATTATTTTAAATTAAACTAGTAAATAAAAGTATGTACGTATATTTTATATAAAGATTAGTTTTCTGTTTCTATAAACAACACTAATCCACTTAATGTAATTAATATTGTTTTTTTCTCTTTCCTTTCCCAAAATCTTATCTCCATGTATATTCTTTCCTCTTAAATCTATACGTATATATTTTATAAAAAGAAAGCTAGCTATACCTCACTGTCTTCGATCCACATGATACACGGCATTGCCCATCATCTCTGCCCCAAAATGTGAACGCAGATCACCCTACACCATCGACAACAGTCTTCAACGCCCCCAAAACCGCCGTTCCCATCAACGCTGGTTCCACTCACGCGAATCCAATCTTCCTCCATGAGCACGGGCTGCTAGCTGAATCAACGAAGACGCCAGTTGTAACAACCCTAGATTTTTGTATATTATTTAAATTGGACTTTCTTTTATTTTTAAATTTTTTTAAATTTTTTTTACTTCAAAATTTTCATTTTTAAATATAAAAGATGATTATTAAGTGATTTATAGTTCAAACTAGTATAATTTGAATATTTTACTGTAAAGTGAATTTCTGGTCAAGCTGTTCAAACTATGACTTTTAAAATTCAAATTTAAATTATTTAAAATCTTAAATTTTATCTTTTATTATGAAAATAGATGTAATAACTTGAACACTGCTTTTCGTTTCATTGAAAACGGAGTTAAACTGTGAAAGTTATGTATATTTCAATATTGAGTGCAATTTGTTTATTCTGCAATTTTGTTATTTTTAAATTGTATAAATCATATTTTATTGTCATATTTCATTTTAATCTGGGTCAATATGTTATTGTTTGTATATTTTTGTATTATAATAATTTTAAAATGAAGTAAACAATTTTTCCAAAGTTTACTGTGTTGATTTCTTTTTTCTAAGGCTGTTTTCTTATTTTCTGCTATTTTCTTCACTAAAATTATATTTAAATTTAATTTTTTATATTTATTTTGTGAATGTACTTTTATTTTATATTATTATTTATGTTTAAAAATATATTACAAGCTCATATGAATTTTCTAAAATTTATTTCATTTAATTTCAAATTTTCTAGACCAGTTTACTATTTTTAGCTATTTTCCTTAATTTAACTTATGTAATTAATAAACATTATATATATTTTTATATTTTGATAAATTTTCGAAATTTTATCTGGAATTATTATTATTTCTAGAAATATCAAGTTATATAAACAAAATTAAGGAAATTTGAAAGGTTTTAAAAGCTTTTGAAACGCAAGTCGTTTCTTTTACCGTTTCCTCATTTACTCTTTGACCGTTTTTTTTCTCTTTTAGCCGTGACTTCCTCCTTCATTTTTCACGTGGATCTTAGATCCATTTCTCATCTAAAAAAATAAAAGAAAAATACGGCCATGGCTTGAAGTAGTTGAGGTAAAAATTATTTTCTTCTTCCTTTGTTTTTCTACTTTTCTATTTTGAATTTTGTACTTGTTCTCACCTTCATAACTTGGCTCCTCCTCAACCAGATCTGACCTGACCTCTACCACCCCTTTCCTCTGACTACCACCCATCCTACTACCTCTCCATTTCAGTTCAAGACCATCCATGGCAAGGACCACCACAAAATCCACCAAAAACCATCACCTATTGCACTAGCCTAGCCTAGTTTATCATCTCCTCCTTCTACCACCATTAGCCGTCACTACCTCCACCTCCTCTGACCTGACCTCCACCCTCTGCCACATCACCCACCACCACCTGCACCACTGTTTGGGCCCATCTAGCCTCTGGCCGAACCAAACAAGAGCAACAAATGATGTATGTTGCATAGTTTTAGCCCTGTACACCTAGTTTTATGCACCTAGACTAAACCCACCTTCAAACCCATGTGTAGGTCGACCCTTACACACCCAAACCTGACCCAATTCCCTGAGTTAGCTGAGCCTAATCACTGCCAAACTGAAGTACATGAGGTTGAGAACAAGTGCAATTCATTCGATGTTGTTTTGGGCTTTGAATTCTAATGTTATTTGATGTTTAAATCGTGTTGAAACTTACATATATTTGTATTGTTTTGTGTAAACGTTTGAACAAGTCAAATTGCTTTGGCTCTCCACTCTCAAGTCATATCCATGTCATCGTGCCTTCATTGTGTTGTGTTGTGTGCTTTGGTGGATATCTCCAGCTTTGAACATGTGAGTTATTCTCACCAGACAGTATGTACATATATAACTAGTAAATTGACCCTTTTTGAATCTGTAAAATGCATTATCATGTTACACCTGCTATATTATGATTTTATGATGTTCACCCATGCTTAAACACCTGTTATAACATCTGTTACTGTTATATTATGTTGTTCTGCTATTTTATCAGTTTATCACACTGTAAGTTCTCTTTAGATTAGAATCACTATGGGTTGAAATGATACATACCCGAACGAACTTTAGAATAGAGGAAAATCGTTATGGGCTGAAATGATAGGCCTGAACGATTTTTAACTTATTTTATTTACTTGGGACTGCGGGTTTGAAATGATAAAACCCGGATTTTTCTTTGTGAATTACGGGTTGAAATGATACATTACCCGTATCACTTTACCTAGCGTAGAAAATTATATACAAGCCCGTAGTTAAAATATGTTTTTCTAAAAATTTTAAAATATTTTAGAAATTTAATTATTATAATATTTTGATTTAGAATTAAATAAAAATATAATTTTGTAAAGTATTATTGATTTCTTGGAAATCTATAAGTTAAATAAATTATGGAAAAATTAGAAAATTTGAATGTAAGTTATTTTGGAAATTTTGATTTAATTTTTAATGGAATTTAAATTAGCTTTGAAAATATGATAAATTTATGATATTTTGAATCTTAAATTAATTTAAAATGATTTGTGTAACATATTAATGATTTTTGAATAAAGTAAAATGTTAATGAGTGAATATTGAGTTGAATTTGGAAATATAACTTAAATTGGAATTTATGAATTTGGTTTAAAAGTGAAATTTTAAGTTAAGTTAAATAAAATAGAATTAAGTTATATTTGAAATTTTAAACTTAAGTGTTAAGTTGAAATTTAATGTAATGAATTTAAATTTGAATGTTGAAATTTAATAAGTGAATTATTAATAAATATTGATTTTTGGAAGGAAACTTAACTTTATAAAATCATGAATTTAAGGAAAATTAAATGATGCTTATAAATGTGAAAATGTATGATTTTATAAGTTAAAAATGATTTAAATAAAAATATAAGTGTGTAACGACCCGTTAAATTAATAATATTAAATGAATTGAATTAATATAATTTCTAATCTAATTGAGAATAAATGTAGAAATTTGGTATAGTGGTTGTAATTTAGTGTAACAATAAAATTTTATGACAATAGATTTGGATAATGTAGATTGTCACAATTTGATTTAAAGTTAAATATAAGAAACTGATATAAGGGTTGAATTAGTGAATATCAATAAAAAGATTTAAGTAGAATGGAATTCATTTAATATAAAATAAATAGTGGAAGACTTACATTGGATTGTAAAATGGATAGTAACTAAATAAAAGGTGACCGCTGAATAAATCAATGCAATAAGTGTTGATAAGGAAATTTAATGAATGTTGTCAATAATAAATGGACTTAAGATAGTAATAAAATTTGTTTCGCCTATGTAAATTTTATGTATTGATAAGCTATAATTAAATTTGAAATTTGGTAGTAAATAGGGGATAAGTTGACTAAGGCAATTAGTAATTTAATAAATGAATGCAAAGTAAGTAGGTGGAAATGTATGCATAAAAATATTTTCATATATGGGATAATTACAAAAGTTTACCCATTTATCTAATGTATATAATTGAATCTAAATTTAGGGCAACAATTTGTTATTGATGGTATAAGTGAATTTGAATAAAAGGGTAAAAATTATGTAGATTTAACATGTATTGAGTATATAGCTAAGAAGGGCATTCGATGTAAATGAATCTAAATTTATGTGTCTAGTCAATAAAGGAGAACTTTAAGGGAATAAATATAAATGAATGTATTTGGGGAATGGAGTCCTTTTATATGTTGAATAGTATAACGTTGTTATTAAGAATGAACGTTACTTTAGTAATTATTAATATGGTAACGGAAGAGTGTATAAATTTTATAGTAACGTAAAAACGTATTGTAAGATAATAATTAAGTGTAGACTTATAAAATATATTTATGACAACAAATTGTGTAAGTTATTTATTCTATTAGTGTTAAGTTTTATTTATGTGTAAGTTAACAATATTACAATTCAATTGAATACAGTAAACTATGCAAACAAAAGATGAACATTTGGAAGTATTACTGTAGTGATATATATATATAAGAAACGGTAACTTTGTAGTTGGGGAATAATTGATTTATTTGTGAGTTGTAATCCAATAGAGTCAAATTTATTAGAATTTATTGCAAATTATGGGATTAATTGCAGTAACCATTGAAGATTTATTTACTAAAATAATTGACGATGAAAATTATATGTAAATCTGCTTTTAGTTAATTTAAAATATCCAAAGGGCTAGAAATGACACAAATCTGCCTGTTTAGAAATTTACAATAAAAAGTGGTAAGTAATTTTTCTAAATATTTAGATAGTGGGAAGATGTAGATTTAGATGGAATTTATTATTTAACTATTTCACATGTTGAAGATCTAAGGTTAGAATTGAGATTTTTAATGTATAGATATTGAGCCAATGTTAGTTTCATTAAATTGACATCAATAACTTTGAATAATAGAAAGAAAGTGAATTTAATAAATTTAATCAAACGTATAATGTTGAATTTATTTAAAATTGGAATTTAACCTTTAAGTAAGGATTAACATCTAAATTGATGAATAGAACAACTATGTATTGACACTTGAATTGTTTAGAATTGGAGTAAATAGTTAAGAAAATTTAAAGGGAGAAAATTTGGTCAATTTTTGAATTTAGATGTAAAAATTGGATTTTTATAATTTATTTAATTTATTTAATGAATATTGAAAATAGCCATTTTGGTCACGGACTCGGATTTCGATGAAACCAGTTTCGTCGGATCCGTATCGGTGAATTATTATAGGGTTTCAAGATTCGTATCGATCGGACCTGTCGTTTGATCGTACGGACGCGAAACGCCTTGAAAATCAATTTTATTAAAATCAATTTGAAATCAATTTGGAAATCTTGTTTTCAGCATAACTTCTTCATACGATCAAATTTGGACGTGAACCTTTTTCCATCGCGTTCAGATTATTTTAAAATACCTATCTGGATGTATGGGTTTGACAAATTTCGTTCCGGGGTCAGAACGGGCTTTTTGGGCCTTAGTTTGTTTCGTACGTTCATCTATCTAGTCTATCTACTCTAACCCAACCCTACCTATAAATATACAGTTATAAACCCTAGCTCCATTCTATTGTCTATTTGCTGTACGTTCATCTTCTTCAAGCTTCTCTTCTTCTTCAATGGGGGCTAACCCTAGATCCAGTCAGTTCAAAAAAAAAAATTGAAAATTTAAAGTCCTCCTAAAAATCTCGAAAAAATATATATTATAGTTCTCGATGTCCGTAATCTGCTGATGTGGTTCGTTTTTCGATTGGAGCTATCGTTCATCTAGAACAATTCAAATCATTTTCGGCCTCACATCATCGCCGCAACAAATTTCGTCGCATCGGGAAATGGTTTCTGGGTTTTGGAGAGGGAACCGAGGGGATCGCATCTATGTGGTTAGTTTGGCGTTTCGACGGTCAGATTTGCGGCAAAAATTCAATAGGGTTTCATGTTTTAGGAGGCTGCTGCTTGACTGCGTGCGTGATGAAGGTTGAACGAAAGGCTACTGTTGCGTGCGTTACTTCTGATGACGTGGCAAATGTAGTGAGTAAGTGTGTTCTTTCTTTTATTTATTTTTAATTGAAATTCAATCGCACTTTTCGTTATAACTTTTGCATACGATATCCGATTTACGCGCGATTTCTTTTGTTAGGATCGTAATTTAATTCCGGACTTGATGGCGCTGGTTTGGACGAATTCCGAGAAGGGCGAATTTTTGGGTTTGAATCGAATTTAAAATTCGATTTAAATTCAAAAGGCGAGTGTTTTAACCCACTCACAACTACTAGAAGCTTTTATGTTTGTTAAATTAATTTTAAAAATGAATAGAAATTTATTTATGAGTATTTGGCATGTTTATTTCACTCATATTTGTTGAATTGCATTTATTAAATTTAACTGTTTATTTAATTTATTTATTGCGTATTAATTGATAGTTAGAATTTATTTGTTTGCCTATAAACTGCTAGTTAACAGTTATATAGATTATTACTGAATATAAACTGTTAGATTAATAGTTGTTAAATTTAATCTGAATAAAATTGCCTGTTATTACCTGTTATATATTATCAAATATAAATTGTTTTTGATTGATATTGCTTGATGATTGTGATTGGATGATGGGTGATGTTGATGGATGTTTTATTGTATTTCATAAAATTGCAAATTATCATGCATATTTCATTTCATTCGGGATTGTGGTTTGAAATGATATATAACCGCAAAATTTTATATTTTTTTAAATTGCGGATTGAAATGATAAATATCCATATCACTTGACCATAGGATAGAAAATTATATACAGGCACCGCGGTCTATATATAACTATTTTAATGTGATTTCTATGGTTTGGATGGAATACGGTTTATAATAATCTTAAATTTTATATTGTATAAATATTTTTCTTCCATATATATATACATATGAAGTTGAAAATTTTGAAATTAAAAGGTGTATAAATCTCTTTATTAAAAATGGAAAAATTAAGAAAATGGAGTTTGATAATTTATATCATATGTTTAAATGTTAAGTTTGGAAATTTTAAGATATGATATTTATAATTGGATTTTTCCCAAGATAAATTGAAATAAATATTCTAGTATAATTTGAATTGAAAAAATATATATTTTATTACTATAAATTGGAGTTTTTATTTATTTATGGATTTTATGTGAATATTCAAGACTAATTAATAGAACATTCGATTTGTTGAAAGAATAAAATCCAACTTTAGTTTGAAATATTAATACTCCAAATGGATATACGTATATATATATATATATATATATATATATATATATATATATATATATATAAATTGAAGTGGTTTTGGAACTTGAGAGAGATAATACAAATTTTGGTTTAGACTTTAATAAAGAAATGTATTTGTAAAGCCATGAGAACTATTTTCTTTACAAAGTAACATTTAAGTTAAACCTTTTAATTCATATACCATTGAATATCCAACCATTCAAGTTTTAAAAGTTATGGTTTTAGATTATGAATTTCGAAATATTATGCTTTGAAAGGATATTTGGCTTTCAGACGTTATAAATTTTAAAGCATTTGGATTTTTGAAAAGGTTTATATTTGGGATAAAGGATATCATATTGTTTTGGGTTTTAAAATGATATCGCATTCATAAATTTAAAATGGAAATGTTTATTCTGGTTTTAAAGTATGAGCTATTTTAAATGACCGCGGTGTTATAATAACGATGGGTTGGCAAAGAGACCGGGATCGGATATGGACATACTCTCTGTCGATACCGAAAACCACTTTGACTAACCGTGTATGCGGTGGAGATTCCAGAATGAAGTAGGTGGTGGCGACGTTTCCTGTAAGGTAAATACGTGGACCCGACTCCTGTGAGTTGGCATAAGGTGGCTAAAACAGGAGCGATTCTCAGGCCAATGAGGTCATTCCTCTGATCGGACCCTCCTCTTCGATATTATACTTTGATTTTGGATTGATTCAGTGGCTACTTCTATATTTTGATTTTGGGGAGTTAGTCCGAGGTGGGCGGTAACTGCGGCTACGCGTTTCCACCAGCCTGGATAGCAATTGGTATATCTACCCTGGCATTGCCTAGTTGTGCCGTGTCACCTACCATACCGAGCCTTTACTACGAGTTTCTATTTGTGTCGTACCTATGGAGTATCCTCTGGTAGCCTCCCGATCAGGAGGTATTACGGTACTGTATAGACTATTGGCATTTTACGTGTTAAGGTGGAAAATGTAAAGCCTTAACGCTATTTAAAAGTAGTAAATAGTTTAACGGATCCTTACGAAATGTAAATCCCGAGCATCTCTTGAGTTACTGAACTCATATTTATTTCTGTTAATTTAACTCACATAAGATCTTTTAGTTCTGACTCGAGCGTTTTTGTCTTTTCAAATTCGCTCGGGTCAGTCCGAGCGTTTCAGGATCGAAGACTTTAGCTTTGGAGGACGAAGACGAAGGAGTCGTATTATTTTATTTATAGTATGGCACCACACTCATACTGTTCCGCTGCATTGTTGTATTGGTATGTGTAACTCTGATATTCATTGTATAAGTAAAATAACTATTTTGTAAACAGTTATCATGAACTGTATATTGATTATTATATTTTATCCTTCCGCTGTGAGATTCTGTTTTGTTTTATTTCTTCTCTGTTTTTCTTATTTACCCCATAGCAATCCGCCCTTCCGTATGGTTTGAACTGGCACGTGTGTCGGTTTAAAGTGTGCGAAAGGCGGGATGTTACAGTTGGTATCAGAGCTTTGGTTTAGCGATAAACCTTGGTTTTGTGGGGTTTGACTCTTTGTTAATAGGGTAGTAATACCCTATGGGAGTCGCTGAGTGTATATATATGAGAGAGCGTATTTGTTAGTGTTAATAAAGATTTTGATATTGTGTTAATCTGTTCCGCTTTGTATTTATAAATTCTGGTTGATGCTTGGGACGTTATGACATCAATAGGGATTTCTAAACACTTAATAGGACAGACCGACATAATATTTGTTTTTAACATGGGTGAATGAAATAATTTTGCCTATTATATTTTCTATATATAAAAATATTTTTATAAAGATATATATATATATATATATCTGGTTGCTATAGATTGGGTGTTAGGTAATATAAAAATATTTGTAATAAATTGAAGCTAAGTTAAAATTATAATAAATCAAATTGGAGATTTTAGAACTTAAGTCCGGGATTTTTGAAAATCTTCTTTCAAAGGATTTGTGAAATATAATGATTTGGTTTATAGGTAATTTCTTATATAAATATTTAGTATAATTCGGAAGAATTGTTTTAAAAGAGGATTTTGGAGAAAATAAATTTTGTACTTTCCCCTCTGTCGCTGGAAAATAATTTCGGTGATGACGGCCGCATCATCGACTTTCATTTTCGAGTTTCGAAGGGAAAGGCCACTGTAGTAAATTCTACTGCAGATTTGTTTTGAAATTATTTAAAATTTTAATTGTTTAAAGGTAATTAGAGATATAAAAGTTGTAAGAAATTAATTATCTATTATTTTAAAGAAATTTTGGAATTTGACCCGGTATTAATTCTTGAATTTCCATTAATTAGTTGTAAAAATTTAGGTTAGTGAAATAAAAGAAGTAATCAATGAATTAAAAGAGTTGAGATTAAACTTGCATAAGTTCTTTTGCTTTTTCTTTAACATAAATAACTTACCAAGTATAAAAAGTTGAAATGTAAATTAAGAGTGGAATAGAATATTATGCAAGTAGAATTTTTGGAAATAATGAAGTATTCAATAAATATCTGTTATAAATAAGAATTTAATGGTATTAACTTAAGTGATGATTGGAATTTTACTAAAATTAAAGGTTGTATTATTAATAGGTGATTTTAACCGTAAGAAAGTAAAAATGAAATTCCTTAATTTATAAAGTTTGATTGTAGGGTTATTAACTTAAGTACGCCTTAATTTCCCCTATTCTAATATAATGGAAAGTAGGAAAAATATAAATGACTGCAATCCATAGTTAATGAATGAGTAAAATCTTTCACTTATAGGAATGCAAGTTATAAGGTTAATAAATTAAGTGTAAGTAGAGGGTTACTGTAATTAAATATAATGGAAACTTCAACATTAAATAAATGAATGAGATTAAAGGTAAGTTGAAATTGTAATTTATAAAACAAATATATATTAATTAAAGGAATGGAGAAGAAACTTGTAAATTTTCACTTACATTCTTAAAACATACATAACTTACCATATAATAAATAGTTGCAATGTTAGTAGGAAAATGTAAGGGGAAATCTTACAAGTGAAGAGTAAGGTAATAAAGGTATTCTATTAATTTGCTATTATTAATGAGAATTAATTGTATAGACTTGAGTTAAATTGGAAATTTTACTATAAGTAAAGGTAAGTAGTATAAATAGATGATATAAACTTTAGTAAATAAATTGGAATACAAATATAATGAATTTTGTGATAAATGGAAAATGAAAATTTGTAAGAAATAAAGAAATCACTCCATAAATGAAAGAAAGAAAATCAAACCATTGAAGCATGAGATAAATGTATAATAAATAAATTTGGGTGTTGGTTTGAATTGTGTTGTTTGATTTATGTTGTTGGGTAAGAAATTTGAAATGGTTAAATGAATAAGTATCTATCTTTGTTCCATCTAAGACTGTTGAGTAAAGGATGCACTTGATAGTTAATTTCATTTCATACAAATTTCAAGTTTTGAACCCAAACAACTATTTGTTTGATGGATTAATGGTTGCTTTGTTTTATGTATGTATGCTGTTTGTAAATTTGATGGTTGTTGTATTGTTTGGTTGATTAATGATTGAATCCACTTGAATAATTCACTTTAATATAAATATTTAACCTTTTAGATTATATAAGTGAATACAGATGATGGAAGCAACTGCTACTGCTTTTGGTTCCATAATAATAAGCGTATATTGCCCGACAAATAGGTACGTTTTCGGATTACGTTTAAAGCGCTATTTTTCCCGTGTTGGGATATAATATTTTGATAATATATGTAATATATTTGTATATTTTGATATTATATTTTCTCCCGAGCCTCACCGTACAAAGGAGACTCTGCCAAAAAATTTCGTAAATTTTGGACTTAGAATTTTGTTGAATATTTTCCAAACTTTAATGATTTAAGTATAAAAGGTTGTAATGATTATAAACGGGTATATTTCATTAAAGGAAATTAATCCAGTAAATTATTGATTATAAGTTAATATTTGAAATAAGATGTACTGTTTATTCTTCCTTCTCCCTTCTTTTTCCTTTTCGGGGACGAAAAGTTTTGAGTGGGGGAGATTGTAACGACCCATTAAATTAATAATACTAAATGAATTGAATTAATATAATTTCTAATCTAATTGAGAATAAATGTAGAAATTTGGTATAGTAGTTGTAATCTAGTGTAACAATAAAATTTTATGACAATAGATTTGGATAATGTAGATTGTCACAATTTGATTTAAAGTTAAATATAAGAAACTGATATAAGGGTTGAATTAGTGAATATCAATAAAAAGATTTAAGTAGAATGGAATTCATTTAATATAAAATAAATAGTGGAAGACTTACATTGGATTGTAAAATGGATAGTAACTAAATAAAAGGTGACCGCTGAATAAATCAATGCAATAAGTGTTGATAAGGAAATTTAATGAATGTTGTCAATAATAAATGGACTTAAGATAGTAATAAAATTTGTTTCGCCTATGTAAATTTTATGTATTGATAAGCTATAATTAAATTTGAAATTTGGTAGTAAATAGGGGATAAGTTGACTAAGGCAATTAGTAATTTAATAAATGAATGCATAGTAAGTAAGTGGAAATGTATGCATAAAAATGTTTTCATATATGGGATAATTACAAAAGTTTATCCATTTATCTAATGTATATAATTGAATCTAAATTTAGGGCAACATTTTGTTATTGATGGTATAAGTGAATTTGAATAAAAGGGTAAAAATTATGTAGATTTAACATGTATTGAGTATATAGCTAAGAAGGGCATTCGATGTAAATGAATCTAAATTTATGTGTCTAGTCAATAAAGGAGAACTTTAAGGGAATAAATATAAATGAATGTATTTGGGGAATGGAGTCCTTTTATATGTTGAATAGTATAACGTTGTTATTAAGAATGAACGTTACTTTAGTAATTATTAATATGGTAACGGAAGAGTGTATAAATTTTATAGTAACGTAAAAACGTATTGTAAGATAATAATTAAGTGTAGACTTATAAAATATATTTATGACAACAAATTGTGTAAGTTATTTATTCTATTAGTGTTAAGTTTTATTTATGTGTAAGCTAACAATATTACAATTCAATTGAATTCAGTAAACTATGCAAACAAAAGATGAACATTTGGAAGTATTACTGTAGTGATATATATATAAGAAACGGTAACTTTGTAGTTGGGGAATAATTGATTTATTTGTGAGTTGTAATCCAATAGAGTCAAATTTATTAGAATTTATTGCAAATTATGGGATTAATTGCAGTAACCATTGAAGATTTATTTACTAAAATAATTGACGATGAAAATTATATGTAAATCTGCTTTTAGTTAATTTAAAATATCCAAAGGGCTAGAAATGACACAAATCTTCTAGTTTAGAAATTTACAATAAAAAGTGGTAAGTAATTTTTCTAAATATTTAGATAGTGGGAAGATGTAGATTTAGATGGAATTTATTATTTAACTATTTCACATGTTGAAGATCTAAGGTTAGAATTGAGATTTTTAATGTATAGATATTGAGCCAATGTTAGTTTCATTAAATTGACATCAACAACTTTGAATAATAGAAAGAAAGTGAATTTAATAAATTTAATCAAACGTATAATGTTGAATTTATTAAAAATTGGAATTTAACCTTTAAGTAAGGATTAACATCTAAATTGATGAATAGAACAACTATGTATTGACACTTGAATTGTTTAGAATTGGAGTAAATAGTTAAGAAAATTTAAAGGGAGAAAATTTGGTCAATTTTTGAATTTAGATGTAAAAATTGGATTTTTATAATTTCTTTAATTTATTTAATGAATATTGAAAATAGCCATTTTGGTCACGGACTCGGATTTCGATGAAACCAGTTTCATCGGATCCGTATCGGTGAATTATTATAGGGTTTCAAGATTCGTATCGATCGGACCTGTCGTTTGATCTTATGGACGCGAAACGCCTTGAAAATCAATTTTATTAAAATCAATTTGAAATCAATTTGGAAATCTTGTTTTCAGCATAACTTCTTCATACGATCAAATTTGGACATGAAACTTTTTTCCATCGCGTTCAGAATATTTTAAAATAACTATCTGGATATATGGGTTTGACCAATTTCGCTCCGGGGTCAGAACGGGCTTTTTAGGCCTTAGTTTGTTTCGTACGTTCATCTATCTAGTCTATCTACTCTAACCCAACCCTACCTATAAATATACAGTTATAAACCCTAGCTCCATTCTATTGTCTATTTGCTGTACGTTCATCTTCTTCAAGCTTCTCTTCTTCTTCAATGGGGGCTAACCTTAGATCCAGTCAGTTCAAAAAAAAAAGTGAAAATTTAAAGTCCTCCTAAAAATCTCGAAAAAATATATATTATAGTTCTCGATGCCCGTAATCTGCTGATGTGGTTCGTTTTTCGATTGGAGCTATCGTTCATCCAGAAAAATTCAAATCATTTTCGGCCTCACATCATCGCCGCAACAAATTTCGTCGGATCGGGAAACGGTTTCTGGGTTTTGGAGAGGGAACCGAGGGGATCGCATCTATGTGGTTAGTTTGGCGTTTCGACGGTCAGATTTGCGGCAAAAATTCAATAGGGTTTCATGTTTTAGGCGGCTGCTGCTTGACTGCGTGCGTGATGAAGGTTGAACGAAAGGCTACTGTTGCGTGCGTTACTTCTGATGATGTGGCAAATGTAGTGAGTAAGTGTGTTCTTTCTTTTATTTATTTTTAATTGAAATTCAATCGCACTTTTCGCTATAACTTTTGCATACGATATCCGATTTACGCGCGATTTCTTTTGTTAGGATCGTAATTTAATTCCGGACTTGGTGACGCTGGTTTGGACGAATTCCAAGACGGACGAATTTTTGGATTTAAATCGAATTTAAAATTCGATTTAAATTCAAAAGGTGAGTGTTTTAACCCACTCACAACTACTAGAAGCTTTTATGTTTGTTAAATTAATTTTAGAAATGAATAGAAATTTATTTATGAGTATTTGGCATGTTTATTTCACTCATATTTGTTGAATTGCATTTATTAAATTTAACTGTTAATTTAATTTATTTATTGCGTATTAATTGATAGTTAGAATTTATTTGTTTGCCTATAAACTGCTAGTTAACAGTTATATAGATTATTACTGAATATAAACTGTTAGATTAATAGTTGTTAAATTTAATCTGAATAAAATTGCCAGTTACTACCTGTTATATATTATCAAATATAAGTTGTTATTGATTGATATTGCTTGATGATTGTGATTGGATGATGGGTGATGTTGATGGATGTTTTATTGTATTTCATAAAATTGCAAATTATCATGCATATTTCATTTCATTCGGGATTGTGGTTTGAAATGATATATAACCGCAAAATTTTATATTTTTTTAAATTGCGGATTGAAATGATAAATATCCGTATCACTTGACCATAGGATAGAAAATTATATACAGGCACCGCGGTCTATATCTAACTATTTTATTGTGATTTCTATGGTTTGGATGGAATACGGTTTATAATAATCTTAAATTTTATGTTGTATAAATATTTTTCTTCCATATATATATACATATGAAGTTGAAAATTTTGAAATTAAAAGGTGTATAAATCTCTTTATTAAAAATGGAAAAATTAAGAAAATGGAGTTTGATAATTTATATCATATGTTTAAATGTTAAGTTTGGAAATTTTAAGATATGATATTTATAATTGGATTTTTCCCAAGATAAATTGAAATAAATATTCTAGTATAATTTGAATTGAAAAAATATATATTTTATTACTAGAAATTGGAGTTTTTATTTATTTATGGATTTTATGTGAATATTCAAGACTAATTAATAGAACATTCGATTTGTTGAAAGAATAAAATCCAACTTTAGTTTGAAATATTAATACTCCAAATGGATATACGTATATATATATATATATAAATTGAAGTGGTTTTGGAACTTGAGAGAGATAATACAAATTTTGGTTTAGACTTTAATAAAGAAATGTATTTGTAAAGCCATGAGAACTATTTTCTTTACAAAGTAACATTTAAGTTAAACCTTTTAATTCATATACCGTTGAATATCCAACCATTCAAGTTTTAAAAGTTATGGTTTTAAATTATGAATTTCGAAATATTATGCTTTGAAAGGATATTTGGCTTTCAGACGTTATAAATTTTAAAGCATTTAGATTTTTGAAAAGGTTTATATTTGGGATAAAGGATATAATATTATTTTGGGTTTTAAAATGATATCGTATTCATAATTTTAAAATGGAAATGTTTATTCTGGTTTTAAAGTATGAGCTATTTTAAATAACCGCGGTGTTATAATAACGATGGGTTGGCAAAGAGACTGGGATCGGATATGGACATACTCTCTGTCGATACCGAAAACCACTTTGACTAACCGTGTACGCGGTGGAGATTCCAGAATGAAGTAGGTGGTGGCGACGTTTCCTGTAAGGTAAATACGTGGACCCGACTCCCGTGAGTTGGCATAAGGTGGCTAAAACAGGAGCGATTCTCAGGCCAATGAGGTCATTCCTCTGATCGGACCCTCCTCTTCGATATTATACTTTGATTTTGGATTGATTCAGTGGCCACTTCTATATTTTGATTTTGGGGAGTTAGTCCGAGGTGGGCGGTAACTGCGGCTACGCGTTTCCACCAGCCTGGATAGCAATTGGTATATCTACCCTGGCATTGCCTAGTTGTGCCGTGTCACCTACCATACCGAGCCTTTACTACGAGTTTCTATTTTTGTCGTACCTATGGAGTATCCTCTGGTAGCCTCCCGATCAGGAGGTATTACGGTACTGTATAGACTATTGGCATTTTACGTGTTAAGGTGGAAAATGTAAAGCCTTAACGCTATTTAAAAGTAGTAAATAGTTTAACGGATCCTTAGGAGATGTAAATCCCGAGCATCTCTTGAGTTACTGAACTCATATTTATTTCTGTTAATTTAACTCACATAAGATCTTTTAGTTCTGACTCGAGTGTTTTTGTCTTTTCAAATTCGCTCGGGTCAGTCCAAGCGTTTCAGGATCGAAGACTTTAGCTTTGGAGGACGAAGACGAAGGAGTCGTATTATTTTATTTATAGTATGGCACCACACTCATACTGTTCCGCTGCGTTGTTGTATTGGTATGTGTAACTCTGATATTCATTGTATAAGTAAAATAACTATTTTGTAAACAGTTATCATGAACTGTATATTGATTATTATATTTTATCCTTCCGCTGTGAGATTCTGTTTTGTTTTATTTCTTCTCTGTTTTTCTTATTTACTCCATAACAATCCGCCCTTCCGTATGGTTTGAACTGGCACGTGTGTCGGTTTAAAGTGTGAGAAAGGCGGGATGTTACAAAGTGTTTGTGAAATTCCATTGAATATTTGAAGTTAATTAACAGCATTTTAATACTGTCTTTTGTTAAATTTAATTGTTTTTTTGAATGTAACTTTCTGTAGCATTTTCTAAATGCTGCGAAACTTGAATTTTCATTGTTTTAATAAATTTAAGTGCATAAATGAACATTGAAAAGTTTAAACTTTTGGCATTTAATAATTTAATTATTAAATGTAATAACTTCATTTTATGATTTAATAATGAAGTAATTTGTTTTGAAATATAACTATTTGATATATTAAAATGATTGAAATGTGGTTTCGAAAGATATGATATTTGATATATTAAAACGATTGAAACGTGGTTCCGAAAAGATATGATATTTTGATATATTAAAATGATTTGAAACGAAGTTTTGAAAGATATGATATTTTGATATTAAATGATTTGAAAAATGGAGTTTTGAAAGATATGATATTTTGATATTAAAATGATTTGAAAAATGGAGTTTTGAAAGATATGATATTTTGATATTAAAATGATTTGAAAAGAAGTTCTGAAAGATATGATATTTTGGAAATGAAGCTTTGAAAGGTTATGATATTTTGATATATTAAAATGATTTGAAACGAAGTTTTGAAAGATATGATATTTTGATATATTAAATGATTTGAAAAATGGAGTTTTGAAAGATATGATATTTTGATATTAAATGATTTGAAAAATGGAGTTTTGAAAGATATGATATTTTGATATTAAAATGATTTGAAAAGAAGTTCTGAAAGATATGATATTTTGAAAATGAAGCTCTAAAAGGTTATGATATTTTGATATATTAAAATGATTCGAAAGGAAGTTTTGAAAGGATATGATAATTTAATATATTGAAATGGTTAGAAATGACTTGATATTTATTTTGATAAATATTTGAATTGAAATATATGGTATGATGATATATTGAAATGGTTTGGAAATGATTTAATCTTTATTTTGATAAAGATTTTGGCTGAAATGACATTTTATTTTAAAGAATAAAATATTGTTTTAAAGTTATAACTACGGGTTATAATAACGATTGGTTGTTAAAGAGACCGGGATCGGATATTGTCTTATAGCTGGCCAATACCAAAAATCACTTTAACAACTGTGTACGCGGTGGAGATTCCAGAATGGAGTAGGATGGTGGCGACATTCTCGAGGTATATTACGTGGACCCAACTCCCGTGAGTTGGCATATATGACTAAAACAGGAACTATACCAGGCTACACAAAGGGTCGCACCCTTTCATCGAGCATGCTCCATCGGAAACCATTCTATTACTTTTGTGATTCGATACGAGGCTCCACTTTGATTTGGGGGTATTGTTCGAGGTGGGCGGAAGCTGCTGGCTTGCTGTCACCACCAGTCCGGGAGTGCAAACGGTGTACCCACCCTGGCATTGCCTCGCGTGCCGTGTCATATCCTTATATCGAGCCCACTACGATTTTGGTTTTAAAGATCCGATCGCGTTAAGGTTCACCATCCCCTTAACGCTATTTTCTATATGACTATACTTTACCGATTAGACACTACTGTATATAGCGTATATTACTACACAGTAAATAGTTTAACGGATCCTTAGAGGATGGGCGGTCTCAAGCATCTTCTAAGTCACTTGTACCTTTACTAAAGTTCACTTGAGTTGGTTTACATTGCATAAGTATGTATGTCCTGACTCGAGTGTTTGTATTTTTTACTTACGCTCGGGTCAGCCTGAGTATTCATAGATTTGGATTTCCACTTTCTAGAGATTGAAATCGCTGGAGATTATCTGCTTGTCTAGTTTTATCTTTTCAGTCTGTTGGTCCTTTCAGCTCTTGTATTAGTAGATTTCTTTGTAGTGAGACTTCTTTTGTACTTTATTTCTCCTGTTGTATTTTATGTAACTCTGATATATTTATACAATAGCTTCATGAACTACTATTTCTTCTACTTCCGCTGCATTATTATTACTCTGTGTCTGTGATCTGTGATTTTTATTTATTGTATATTCTGAGATTTTCCAAATTTTTATTTACAACGCGGTATTTTGAGCAATTCAATTCCGGCATGTGTGTCTACATATACACTTATAATGGATGCGAATGGTTGAAAATATCGGGTCGTTACACTAGTTCAAGCCCCTGCCCCCTACTTCGCATCGCCGTCGCTTAGAATTGCACGCGACGTCGATTTGCACGCTCTCATCGGCCGTAAGATTGCAGTGATGCTCGAATTCCTAGTCAGGAAACGGTCGCGAGCCCTCCTTGTCAAATGAAGCCGAAATGAGATTACCCATACGAATGATTTAGGGTTTTCAATTTGAGGACTAAACGACTTCGGCCATAGAATTTTTTCTTCGATTAGAATTGAAAGAGGAGAAAGCTTCTTTTTTTTTCTTTTTTGATTTGAACTATGAAAGGAAAAGAAAGTTGATTCTGTCTTTGGAAAGGCAGTACCATATCTTTTAGCTCGGCTGTTAATATTAAGGAGGGGAAGCGTGTTGAAGACGCTTTGCTACAGTGATTGAAATGAAGTGTACAAAGCACAGGTGCGACATTATTTCGGCTGAAGGCTGACTATTTGTATGTGAATAAATATATATATTAAATTGATTTCAAATTGTCTCAACTTTGTAGTTTAAATTTTCGACCTCCTAACGAAATGTGCCGCTAGGTGTTTATAATGTTAAACCCCTATTCCGAACACAATTGAAAAGGTTTCGTGTCCTAATTCGATCGTATGGAGAAGATAGCTTTTTGGACCCAGTTAAAAATTTTGAATTTTCGATTTAATTCCAGCGCGTTTATTTATCGTATGCTCACACAACAACTCCAATCATTGCGAAAATTGAAATTCGATAATAATACAATATTATGGATCCAATGGAACTGGTTTCGTCGAATTTCAAGACTGTGCCTCGGAAGGCTATTTTTAAATTTCAATTTAAAAACTTTTATTATCTTCAGAACTATCAATATAAATTTTACAAGCCTTCAAATTATTTTTAACAGGCTTAAAACTCCAGATTAACCATTTTACCCAATTTTAATGTGACGCCCCACTCCGAGAGCCTCGTTAACAAAGAGTATTACATAGATAATACTGTCGGCTAACGCGGACAATAGAGTATAATGGATGCGACCATGTGCAATCTTACCTTAACTATTCATTAAATACGTCGAAAAGTAGAAACACATTAAAATTCGACCTATTCAATAAATATTTAAAGCAAAACTACAATGGCTATAGGATCTATCAGAAGAAAATATAACAACTCAAATGTAATATACATCACAGAACAGTCGATCATAATATACACATACACAGATACACAACAGAGTATTCAAAATAATACATGTCAAGTGGTACAGGAGACCACAATATACAGACGAGACGAAAGAGTATAAATCAGAGTTACAACATTCGAATTATTTAATTCAATAATTTAATTATCAAAGAAATAGTGATATTTGAATTCAAATTAAAAAACTAACTTTTAAATATTTAAAATCAATTAAATATTCCGATTTCAAACATCCAAAATTCTGGGTCATCACGTTCCTCCCCTCTTAAAAGAATTTCGTCCCCGAAATTACTAGTTAGAAAGAATGGTCCGATACCCTTTACTATTTTTCAAAAAAACAAACATTTTTATCAACTTGCCATAACATATCTTTTATTAAAGACCCATTATTTCTTCAACCAACTTCCCAAAAATCCTTCCATAGTTTCCAAAAACATTATTTACTTCATTTATTCAAACTTAAATTTAAATCCAAGTTTAAATTATCAAAAAATTCTCAAAAATTTCTAACTCTCTAAATTTTCGAAAAATTTCGCCAACGTCTCCTTTGCGCAGCTTGCTCGGTACAACTACAAAATGCTTCTACGGGCTCCCAACTTCCAAAAGAAAATAAAAGGCCAAGTGGCTAGATCCAAAAACCCAATCAAATTTCATATAGAAATTTAAACACATACCATTTTGTCGAGAAATTTAAATTTATCTTCTGAAATGAAAACCATTTTTTCCCTTTTCCTTTATAATACCTGTATATCCTATATAGCAATAATATCCAATCACAATATTCAAAATCATTTATTGACTCCCTTACAAATTTCAATATCTATTCATTCAAGCTGAACGATGTACATATATTTTTATTAAATCTTCACTCAAATGCTTATTCGGTATATTTTCCCGACACCTATAGTACATAAGAATTCTACCATTTCTTCTTAATCTCAATATAAGTATTTTATACGCTTCTTATATTTATTTTCACTTCACCACTTTTGTTTTATATCTACTTCTATTCAAATTGGTTCTCCCATTTCCATATGAATTCAATTTATCTTTAACTCTGAATATTGAATTTTATCTTCCATTTACACTAATTCATATCATTATTTTAAATTAGTTTCATCCACTAATTTATTTCAATTTTCCATTTGAAATTGTTTCGTCGCTAACAAAAAATTTAAAAAAGTTTTCAAATTTTTTTCTAACTCCCAAAATTTTCGAAAAATTTCGACAGAGTCTCCTTTGTACGAATGAGCTTTTGCAATTTGACAAGAGATATAAATGTATATACATCGACCCACACGGTCGGAAAAACCAAAACAGTTCATATTTCCTATTTTTATTACGTAGGCGTACTTTATTTAGCATTTTTAAGCTAGCGGCTTATTATTTTAGCATTTTGCGCGATCAAATCCAGCCCAACGGCTTCCCTGAAAGTGACAACCCGGAATTTTCTAGCAATGTCAATTTAATAATCTGCATTAAATATTAAATTGATTTGATATATCTTTATTAATTAAATCTGAATTGATACTTTTCTTTTAATAAATATTTAATTGGTAAATGATATCTGTTAAAATTAATTGTTTGTTTTCTATTTATAAATGTATATATTTGTATACATTGCAAATAGATGAGATTTGTTTTAAGTTCAACTAATAAATTATGTTTTAAATACTAATATATATTTTAGTGAATTAGAAATTATGATTTATTTAATATAAACTTTTCAAAGCTAAATAAATAAATATAGGGTTTTAAATACATAAGATAAATACTTAAATAGTTTGAAACTTATTTTAACTTAAGTTTAAATTTTAATTTATTAACAAAATGATTTCTTTTCTTTTCTTTTAGTATAGCTTGATTAAAATATGGATTTAAAATTTTATATGAGTTTTAATATAATTTTGTCAAACAATACATTAACATATATTATAAAATATGTAGTTTATAATAAAAAGATAATTTAATTTATCTACCTTGTCTAAGTGATAAATGTGTTTTTATAAAATAAATAAAATAAAAATGTACATATAAAATACAAGCCTACAAGATAAATTGGAAAATAAATATAAGTAAGTACATTAGTTAAATTATAATAACATAACAACTATCAGTTAAATTAGTTTTCAAAACAACAAAAAAAATGATAACATTCACATACATTTCAAATACAATAACAAGTCAACAATGAAACTAGAAACAAAATAATTTTCAAAGTTGTAAACTAACATAAAAGCAAATCGCAGCATATATATATATGTTTTAAGCATCATGAACTAAAGAAGATCGTGAAGCAAATGATAGTAACAAAGAATTTTCAAGTTGAATATGTACAGGCCGAAGTAGATAAAACAAAGACAGTAACAAAAATAAAGTATATATGTGTGAAGCTTGCTAGAGAAGACAGTAATGCATTCTTAAACTAACAAACAAAAGTCATTAATGAAAATATTTCTAGCACACAATTGTAATACATATAAGCTCTATAATAAAATATCTCTGAAAAAAATCTGTACAATACAAGATTGTATGCTATATTGTTACAGTTTTATGAAACATAATTATATACCCTGTATAAACCTGTCTGCATATACCTGTACAAATCCTTTGCTTAATCCCTGTCTTTTTTCTTTTATTTATACCTCAGACTTACCCTTCTAATTCGTTCATACAAACAAAAATATGAAATAAAACTATTGCAAACTTAAAGCAGTTTCAGTTGTATTCAAGCCTGTAAATTTCAAAGCCTGCTTCAACAAAAGTGTCTCTGTTCTACTCTGTAAAATTGGTGAGTAACATAAATCAGTTAGATGTTTTAAGTATATATTAAATGGTGGTATGCTTATTCTTTGAATCTAAGAATGTTTGCAGAGATATTTCTGTGTGTATTTGAATATGTGTGTGTACATTTGCTCTGTGCCTGGATTGTTTCCAGAATTGGTTTCAGGTTCAAAACTAACCCAAATCTATTTGTTCCTGATTAAAGATTGATTTGAACCTAAGGTGGAATAAATATATTTGTCATATCCTTGGTTTTAGTTTAAAATTGTTAAAGCTCAGAATAAACTGAATCTTTGCTCTGGAAATACTGCACCACTTAGGAAACTTTAAAACAATCAAAAACCAAACTTGATAGTTCATAGATTCAAGCATGTAAATGGAACTAGTACGCGAAAACTTGATTTTTAAGGCTTGAATCAGAATTTTTAGATAGGGTTTGGAGGAGCAGTTTGCGTTTTTATGTTTGAGGCTTTTAGAGTTGCCGTGGGCGTTCAAGTGGATCTTGAAGGTCGAGCTTAGGTCTGGGGGTGGAGGAGGCTGCCGTGGAGCTAGGAAAAATAGGGGATGGCGGCGCAATGGATCGTGGAAGCGTCGGCGGGGGTTTCATCTTTTTAAACCTAAGTTTCACTATGCTTTGAAATTTCGAGCACCGCGGCCACTGCAGGCGATCGAGTGGCACGTGGATTGGAGGGGAGGTAGGGGAGAGATGGTCGAAGTGGTAACCGGAGTTTGGTGGCCTCCGGTGGTGGGAGCATCGTGCGCGTGGCAGTGACAGGTTTGGAAGGGGGGTGTAGTTGTGTTCCAAGTTTTGTATTCCTCTTATTTGTTTTTGCGCGCCTAAGAAACTCGAAGCAAGCTACGGGTTTTTCTCGGGGGAACTTCGTTTATTACTTGAAGAAACGCAGGGGGTGCTCGGGTAGTAATTGTTCAGTGTTTTTTTTTATTACAACCTGTAACAGTTTTTAAACAGACTTGAAATTTTGTTTTAAATTTAAAACAAAGTCAAACCCAGTTTTAAAACAAGTTTAAATACTGAATTTAAGTTAGTTTTGAAATAGGGTTGGTAATAATAAAGTTCTATAATTTAAATTATTTTAATAACTAAAAAGTGCTTAATGCTTAAGTGTATTCAAAGAGTTGAATTTCAAAATGAAATATAAATTGTTAAGAAAGGTTTTAGACAAGTTAACTCCAACATTGAAATCAGGACTTAGATATGAAAAGCTAGATTTGGAACTAAAATAAGTTTTATAATTTAAATTGATTCAAATAAGTTTAATGCTATTAAATATGTAAGTTTAAAATGTGGTTTTGAAAATAAATTAGTGCTAAAAACTTTATTAAGGATAAAATTGGAATTTATTGAAATAAATGTTTTAAACATATTGGAATTTTACTTTAATTCATGAAGTTTTAGAATTTTATATGCATTAACCTTTAAGTTATTTAGGTAAGAATAATTAATGATGGATGTTAATTAATTTAGTAATTATAAGTTTAAAAGTAGTAATTAAAGTTAATTAATGAATTAATTAACTAATATGAGATTAAGAACCATAAATTAGATATTTATTTAAATTAATAAATTTTAATGGTTAATTAACTTTTAATTAATAGTGATTAACTAAGTTAATTATTTTAGAAGATAATAATTAAATAAGTGTTAATGAAGATCATTAACTAGATTATTTATAATTAATTAAAGAATTAATTTGATTAATTAATTCAATAATAATCATTGTAATAGTTTAAATGTAATTATTTATTTGAGAATTAATTAAGAAATTAATTACTTATTAATTGAGAAAATTTATTTAATTTGAGTTAATTAATTTAGTTTAATTAACTGATATTTTCGAAGTAAATTACTTAGAGAAGTAATTGATGGATTATTACTGGAGGTAATTAACTAGAGGATGTTGTTAATTGAAGTAATTGGAGTATAATTACTTGAAATTAATCAAGGGATTAATTAAGCTTGTATTGGGATGTAATTAATTAAGGACGATTAATTACTGTATATATATTAATCAAGAGGGTTAATATTTGTGATTTGAGGACTTGTATTCTTAATATAAGTTAACAAACGAAAATGTAATTAGAAATCATTAATATAATTACTGATGGGATTAGAGATTGATTTATTTGGGAATAATAAATCAACATAATAATTAAATGGTAATAAATCTATATAAATGAAACTAATTAATGGATTTATTCAAGATTAATTTCTGTAAATTAATGAAGGAAAACTATTGGAATGCAGCCAAAAGATATTTAAATCAAAGATGATTAATTTGAATATATATAAGTAATGGATAATAAGATTTAAATTAAGTTAATTAATTTAAGAAATCATTTGATGATTTGGTATGTGTAATTACATAGTGTAATTAATGGAGTGTAATTACTTAGAAAAGTAATTAGATGATAATTACTTGATGAAATTCATACAAGATGATTTGTAAGTGAAGTAATTTGGGTAATTTCTTTTGTAATTAATTGAAGTATTAATTTATGGAAATAATTAATCATGGAATGATTAATAAGTAATTAAAGGTAGTTAATTACTGGTTTGTTATTAATCAAGGGGTGATTAATAATTGTGTTTAAGTAAAGATTAATCACATAATATAATTAAATTAAATAAAGCAATTTAATAGAAATTGAAGATCATTAATTAATATAATTAATGATGTAATTAAAGATTGTTTAATTAAGGAATAATTAATAGGGAAGTAATTAAATGTTAAATTGCTATGAATGATTTAAAATAATTCATCTGAGAAATTAATTAAAGACTAAATTATTTCTTGTAATTAGAGAATGATTAATTAATTTGATTTATAATTAAGTAATGATTGTGAGAGCAGTATTTATGGAATGAGTAATTAATTTAATTTATTTTAAATTAATTAAAAATGGAAGTAGTTAATTTAATTCATTTTAAATTAACTATAGATTGTGATTCATAAATCATTGCTGATGGATGATATTGATATTTCATTGATTGATTGTGATCTCAGATATGAGATGAGTAATATCTATGTGATATGGACGTATGGTTTAAGTATGATAATATTTAATTATCCGTTTGGATGATGATATTAGTTAACTGTTTATGATGATGTGATTATCTGTTATGAGATGTGAATTATCTATCTGTGCATAATGATAATATTGAATTGACTGTTAAGACTAAACAGACAAATTGGCCTTAAAAGACATGTTTTGGATTTCGATGAGATCGGGATCGGTTTTCCTTATTTGGAATATCCGAAAACCACATCGATTCCAAATTAATGATAGGTCGTGAATCTGAAGTGAAGATGAAGAATTCAGAATGCAAGGATTATCGTCGTTAACTCTGAGGGTGATTCCAAAATGAGTGTAACGAGATGATGCCTTCGGTTTCGTTCGAACCCGGAACGAACTTGTATGGATTGAATGCTTTCAACACATCGTCAGGCGGACGATGAGCATTCTAAGAAATATATTCTATAAAGGTAATCGTAACCTCAAGCCTCATCAACCGAGAATGGCTAAAACAGGGGAGGTGCAGCAAGGTTAGGTGGGTCATGCCCAAGCAGGACAAGGATATTCCCCTGTCTAGATGTCCCTTTTTATTCGGCTGTGTGGGCGGTTGGTCTGCAGCCAACTGCGGGGTTTATCTTGTTCGGGACTGTTCAGTAAGGAATGGTTCCGACCTTGTGTTGCAGGGGGTCGAGAGTGATCCTCGGTACATTGATCTAGGCCACGTACTGTGACGGGCGGTACCCCAGTAGCCCTGCCATTGTATGGAATCCATAATCCAATAAGTGCCAATGGTTTTGATTGTATTATCCACTTTTGTGGCTAGTAGCTGGAATTTAATCATGTAACAATTTCGGCTATTTTCTATTTACTTGAAAACCCTAGACCTATTATAATATCACTGGATTTCCTATCAAAGGTTTTGGTTAGCATAAGGTAAAAACTTTTCCATGTTTATGTGTGGGAAGTCTTACGTGATACCTTTTATTTTCAAAGGATTTTTCAAAATTAAGCAACTTTAACCTGTTACTCATACCAGACCCATGTCTGACCCGAAATTTATTTTTGTTTTTCATAAACTCTCGGGTACCCAAATTTTTACGGGTAGCCAAGGGATTCATGTTTAGCTTTGACGAATTCTGGAGGAGCAGGAGGCTTCAGCGTTATAGATATATATATAGTTCCGATGTGTGGTATTTCTGTGATGTATGGTGTATTGAGTTGTATTAACTAGACAGGTGTTTATAACTGTCTAGTATGTGATGTACTATATGTATCACTCCGATTGATGTTATATATTATGTAAATACTTATGTGATTAATATATTTTATTCGTTCCGCTGTGAGATTCTGATGTTGTTGTTCTTTCTTCTCTATCTTTTCTATTTTCTCACCCTTTTCTTTCTTAAAAACGATACTTCTTCCTGGGAGTAGGAAGTGGGGTCGTTACAGTGCTATCAGAGCGCTAGGTTGAGTGAATACCTAGGCTCTTGAGTGATTTCTTTCCTAAGAGAGCGTATTTGTAATTTTGATATATATATTCATTTCTATCTATTTGTTGGATTACCTGTTCGGGTTTTCCAATACAAGTATAAGGGTAGATTGAGTAGTGGTGTGTGTAACACGGCTACCTGTGATTGGAAGTATATTTGACGAGACTGTAGACCAAATACCGTCTCGAGTAAATTTGTGGTGTAAGGATTTCACCTTATCTCTTGAGGAAACTGTTAAGATTTGGAGTCCATTTTTGTACAAGATTGGATGAGTAGAATTGGATTTTTGTGAGTTGAGCAGAAGCTAGAATATTATCTTGGTAACTCAAGAAGTAGTAGTTGTGTATTGAGATGCAGTAGCGATGGATTGTTTCCGAAGAAGATCTCAAGGATTTTGGATAAGGAAGTGTGTCTGCATTAGTTTTGAGATTGAGTTCAGTGGAAAGTTGTGTTTGGCTTTGAGGCCTGAGTTTTTCGAGGAATTTTGGATTAAGAAATTTTTGGCATCAGCAGCAGTGTTGCAGCTCAGATTGTTCTGCCGGCACGCGAGGAAGTCATCTGTCGACAGTTCTTTAGAGGTGAAGTTAAGAGGCAGTTTGTGAATCCATTCCTTCAATGGATTGGCTGGATAAGCTTAAGCTGTTCAGATTGGTAAGGAGAGAACAGTTTTCTTTGGATTAGCCTAGTTTGATCGCAAAAGTGACTTGCGATAGTTAAGTACTCTCTGGGATGGCAGAAATTCTTCTGGATATCTTTGAAGAGGTCAGTGGTTTGCCTTAGCATCTGAGGAGTTGAGTTTTCGTATCGACTGGATTTCAGAAGTAGTACCGATGGTTCAGCTTAGTAATAGAATGGTTTCTGGAGAGAGAGATTGGTAAAGCAGCTCAAGTTTTGAAGGAACTTCTGAATTTTATTTTGGATTTGTTGAATCATATTTTGTAATGTGTTGTCCAGTTTGTGCTTATGTGTATCATCAGCATTTTCATCTACCCAGATCAGAGTTGTGCGGTGGAAGAAGTTGGGAGTGCATTTGTTTTTCTTTTCGGGAAAAAGAGAAATTGTTTTCTACTAAGGATAGAAAAGGTTGAGTTCTTGGTTTTGGTTGGTTTTGAGAAGATCATTCTACTGGATTATTTTTGGATTCAGATTGTTTTAGGAGTTATCAGCAAAGGTTGAGCTGATTAGTAAGATGAAGGCAGCTCTGGATTGTCAGAAGTATTTGGTGGATAAGAGACGAAGGAATTTGGATTTCGGAGTCGGAGATTTGATTTTGTATGAATTTTCTCTGATTCGAAGGAGTTCTATAGATTAGTAGTATAGACTGTTTGGATTCTATAGATCGAGTATTCCGGTATTATACTGGGAAACTCTAGGGAGCTCTATCTAGAATTTTGTTTGGATAGTTAGCTTTGTTGGTTGAGTTGATTGGTTGTGATAATTGTTAGCATGTGATTGATATATGCTTATGATTTAAAATTAATTAAAATCTTAAATATATTATTAAATTACCTTTGCTTTTAAATTTCGGGGACGAAATTCTTTTAAGGGGGGAGGAATGTGACAGCCCGGAATTTTCTAGCAATATCAATTTAATAATCTGCATTAAATATTAAATTGATTTGATATATCTTTATTAATTAAATCCGAATTGATACTTTTCTTTTGATAAATATTTAATTGGTAAATGATATCTGTTAAAATTAATTGTTTGTTTTCTATTTATAAATGTATATATTTGTATACATTGCAAATAGATGAGATTTGTTTTATGTTCAACTAATAAATTTTGTTTTAAATACTAATATATATTTTAGTGAATTAGAAATTATGATTTATTTAATATAAACTTTTCAAAGCTAAATAAATAAATATAGGGTTTTAAATACATAAGATAAATACTTAAATAGTTTGAAACTTATTTTAACTTAAGTTTAAATTTTAATTTATTAACAAAATGATTTCTTTTCTTTTCTTTTAGTATAGCTTGATTAAAATATGGATTTAAAATTTTATATGAGTTTTAATATAATTTTGTCAAACAATACATTAACATATATTATAAAATATGTAGTTTATAATAAAAAGATAATTTAATTTATCTACCTTGTCTAAGTGATAAATGTGTTTTTATAAAATAAATAAAATAAAAATGTACATATAAAATACAAGCCTACAAGATAAATTGGAAAAGAAATATAAGTAAGTACATTAGTTAAATTATAATAACATAACAACTATCAGTTCAATTAGTTTTCAAAACAACAAAACAAAAATGATAACATTCACATACATTTCAAATACAATAACAAGTCAACAATGAAACTAGAAACAAAAGAATTTTCAAAGTTGTAAACTAACATAAAAGCAAACTGCAGCATATATGTGTGTGTGTGTGTGTGTGTGTGTGTGTGTGTGTGTGTGTTTTATGCATCAAGAACAAAAGAAGATCATGAAGCAAATGATAGTAACAAAGAATTTTCAAGTTGAATATGTACAGGCCGAAGTAGATAAAACAAAGACAGTAACAAAAATAAAGTATATATGTGTGAAGCTTGCTAGAGAAGACAGTAATGCATTCTTAAACTAACAAACAAAAGTCATTAATGAAAATCTTTCTAGCACACAATTGTAATACATATAAGCTCTATAATAAAATATCTCTGAAAAAAATCTGTACAATACAAGATTGTATGCTATATTGTTACAGTTTTATGAAACATAATTATATACCCTATATAAACCTGTCTGCATATACCTGTAAAAATCCTTTGCTTAATCCCTGTCTTTTTTCTTTTATTTATACCTCAGACTTACCCTTCTAATTCGTTCATACAAACAAAAATATGAAATAAAACTATTGCAAACTTAAAGAAGTTTCAGTTGTATTCAAGCCTGTAAATTTCAAAGCCTGCTTCAACAAAAGTGTCTCTGTTCTACTCTGTAAAATTGGTGATTAACATAAATCAGTTAGATGTTTTAAGTATATATTAAATGGTGGTATGCTTATTCTTTGAATCTAAGAATGTTTGCAGAGATATTTCTGTGTGTATTTGAATATGTGTGTGTACATTTGCTCTGTGCCTGGATTGTTTCCAGACTTGGTTTCAGGTTCAAAACTAACCCAAATCTATTTGTTCCTGATTAAAGATTGATTTGAACCTAAGGTGGAATAAATATATTTGTCATATCCTTGGTTCTAGTTTAAAATTGTTAAAGCTCAGAACAAACTGAATCTTTGCTTTGGAAATACTGCACCACTTAGGAAACTTTAAAACAATCAAAAACCAAACTTGATAGTTCATAGATTCAAGCATGTAAATGGAACTAGTACACGAAAACTTGATTTTTAAGTCTTGAATCAGAATTTTTAGATAGGGTTTGGAGGAGCAGTTTGCGTTTTTCTGTTTGAGGCTTTTAGAGTTGCCGTGGGCGTTCAAGTGGATCTTGAAGGTCGAGCTTAGGTCTGGGGGTGGAGGAGGCTGCTGTGGACCTAGGAAAAATAGGGGATGGCGGCGCAATGGATCATGGAAGCGTCGGCGGGGGTTTCATGTTTTTAAACCTAAGTTTCACTGTGCTTTGAAATTTCGAGCACCGCGGCCACTGCAGGCGATCGAGTGGCACGTGGATTGGAGGAGAGGTAGGGGAGAGATGGTCGAAGTGGTAACCGGAGTTTGGTGGCCTCCGGTGGTGGGAGCATCGTGCGCGTGGCAGTGATGGGTTTGGAAGGAGGGGTGTAGTTGTGTTCCAGGTTTTGTATTCCTCTTATTTGTTTTTGCGCGCCTGAGAAACTCGAAGCAAGCTACAGGTTTTTCTTTGGGGAACTTCGTTTATTACTCGAAGAAACGCAGGGGGTGCTCAGGTAGTAATTGTTCAGTGTTTTTTTTATTACAACCTGTAACGGTTTTTAAACAGACTTGAAATTTTGTTTTAAATTTAAAACAAAGTCAAACCCAGTTTTAAAACAAGTTTAAATACTGAATTTAAGTTAGTTTTGAATAGGGTTGGTAATAATAAAGTTCTATAATTTAAATTATTTTAATAACTAAAAAGTGCTTAATGCTTAAGTGTATTCAAAGAGTTGAATTTCAAAATGAAATATAAATTGTTAAGAAAGGTTTTAGACAAGTTAACTCCAACATTGAAATCAGGACTTAGATATGAAAAGCTAGATTTGGAACTAAAATAAGTTTTATAATTTAAATTGATTCAAATAAGTTTAATGCTATTAAATATGTAAGTTTAAAAAGGGGTTTTGAAAATAAATTAGTGTTAAAAACTTTATTAAGGATAAAATTGGAGTTTATTGAAATAAATGTTTTAAACAGATTGGAATTTTACTTTAATTCATGAAGTTTTAGAATTTTATATGCATTAACCTTTAAGTTAATTAGGTAAGAATAATTAATGATGGATATTAATTAATTTAGTAATTATAAGTTTAAAAGTAGTAATAAAAGTTAACTAATGAATTAATTAACTAATATGAGATTAAGAACCATAAATTAGATATTTATTTAAATTAATAAATTTTAATGGTTAATTAACTTTTAATTAATAATGATTAACTAAGTTAATTATTTTAGAAGATAATAATTAAATAAGTGTTAATGAAGATCATTAACTAGATTATTTATAATTAATTAATGAGTTAATTTGATTAATTAATTCAATAATAATCATTGTAATAGTTTAAATGTAATTATTTATTTGAGAAGTAATTAAGAAATTAATTACTTGTTAATTGAGAAAATATATTTAATTTGAGTTAATTAATTTAGTTTAATTAACTGATATTTTGGCAGTAAACTACTTAGAGAAGTAATTGATGGATAATTACTGGAGGTAATTAACTAGAGGATGTTGTTAATGGAAGTAATTGGAGTATAATTACTTGAAATTAATCAAGGGCTTAATTAAGCTTGTATTGGGATGTAATTAATTAAGGACGATTAATTACTGTATATATATTAATCAAGAGGGTTAATATTTGTGATTTGAAGATTTGTTTTCTTAATATAAGTTAACAAATGAAAATGTAATTAGAAATCATTAATATAATTAATGATGGGATTAGAGATTGATTTATTTGGGAATAATAAATCAACATGATAATTAAATGGTAATAAATCTATATAAATGAAATTAGTTAATGGATTTATTCAAGATTAATTTCTGTGAATTAATTAAGGAAAACTACTGGAATCTAGCCAAAAGATATTTAAATCAAAGATGATTAATTTGAATATATATAAGTAATGGATAATAAGATTTAAATTAAGTTAATTAATTTTAATTAATTTAGGAAATCATTTGATGATTTGGTATGTGTAATTACATAGTGTAATTAATGGAGTGTAATTACTTAGAAAAGTAATTAGATGATAATTACTTGATGAAATTCATACAAGATGATTTGTAAGTGAAGTAATTTGGGTAATTTCTTTTGTAATTAATCGAAGGATTAATTTATCGAAAAATTAATCATGGAATGATTAATAAGTAATTAAAGGTAGTTAATTACTGGTTTGTTATTAATCAAGGGGTGATTAATAATTGTGTTTAAGTAAAGATTAATCACATAATATAATTAAATTAAATAAAGCAATTTAATAGAAATTGAAGATCATTAATTAATATAATTAATGATGTAATTAAAGATTGTTTAATTAAGGAATAATTAATAGGGAAGTAATTAAATGTTAAATTGCTATGAATGATTTAAAATAATTCATTTGAGAAATTAATTAAAGACTAAATTATTTCTTGTAATTAGAGAATGATTAATTAATTTGATTTATAATTAAGTAATGATTGTGAGAGAAGGATTTATGGAATGAGTAATTAATTTAATTTATTTTAAATTAATTAAAAATGGAAGTAGTTAATTTAATTCATTTTAAATTAACTATAGATTGTGATTCATAAATCATTGCTGATGGATGATATTGATATTTCATTGATTGATTGTGATCTCAGATATGAGATGAGTAATATCTATGTGATATGGACGTATGGTTTAAGTATGATAATATTTAATTATCTGTTTGGATGATGATATTAGTTAACTGTTTATGATGATGTGATTATCTATTATGAGATGTGAATTATCTATCTGTGCATATTGATAATATTGAATTGACTGTTAAGACTAAACAGACAACTTGGCCTTAAAAGACACGTTTTGGATTTCGATGAGACCGGGATCGGTTTTCCTTATTTGGAATATCCGAAAACCACATCGATTCCAAATTAACGATAGGTCGTGAATCTGAAGTGAAGATGAAGAATTCAGAATGCAAGGATTATCGTCGTTAACTCTGAGGGTGATTCCAAAACGAGTGTAACGAGATGATGCCTTCGGTTTCGTTCGAACCCGAAACGAACTTGTATGGATTGAATGCTTTCAACACATCGTCAGGCGGACGATTAGCATTCTAAGAAATATATTCTATAAAGGTAATCGTAACCTCAAGCCTCATCAACCGGGAATGGCTAAATGAGGGGAGGTGCAGCAAGGTTAGG
Organism: Allium cepa; assembly: GCA_030765085.1. Lineage (NCBI taxonomy): Eukaryota > Viridiplantae > Streptophyta > Magnoliopsida > Asparagales > Amaryllidaceae > Allium > Allium cepa. The sequence goes on from CM060941.1 coordinate 926,995,887, forward strand.
TGGGTCATGCCCAAGCAGGACAAGGATATTCCCCTGTCTAGATGTCCCTTTTTATTCGGCTGTGTGGGCGGTTAGTCTGCAGCCAACTGCGAGGTTTATCTTGTTTGGGACTGTTCAGTAAGGAATGGTTCCGGCCTTGTGTTGCAAGGGGCGGGAGTGATCCTCGGTACGTTGATCTAGGCCACGTACTGTGACGGGTGGTACCCCAGTAGCCCTGCCATTGTATGGAATCCATAATCCAATAAGTGCGAACGGTTTTGATTGTATTACCCACTTTTGTGGCTAGTAGCTGGAATTTAATCATGTAACAATTTCGGTTATTTTCTATTTACTTGAAAACCCTAGACCTATTATAATATCACTGGATTTCCTATCAAAGGTTTTGGTTAGCATAAGGTAAAAACTTTTCCATGTTTATGTGTGGGAAGTCTTACGTGATACCTTTTATTTTCAAAGGATTTTTCAAAATTAAGCAACTTTAACCTGTTACTCATACCAGACCCATGTCTGACCCGAAGTTTATTTTTGTTTTTCATAAACTCTCGGGTACCCAAATTTTTACGGGTAGCCAAGGGATTCAGGTTTAGCTTTTACGAATTTTGGAGGAGTAGGAGGCTTCAGCGTTATAGATATATATATATAGTTCCGCTGTGTGGTATTTCTGTGATGTATGGTGTATTGAGTTGTATTAACTAGACAGGTGTTTATAACTGTCTAGTATGTGATGTACTATATGTATCACTCTGAACGATGTTATATATTATGTAAATACTTATGTGATTAGTATATTTTATTCGCTCCGCTGTGAGATTCTGATGTTGTTGTTCTTTCTTCTCTATCTTTTCTATTTTCTCACCCTTTTCTTTCTTAAAAACGATACTTCTTCCTGGGAGTAGGAAGTGGGGTCGTTACACTGAACCTGTACTTACTCAATTCAAATATGTAAGTGCCAAAATCATGTAACTCAATAACATTTTACATATTTAACTTGTAAACATACGAGTTTCTATAAGCAATGCAGGTTAAACAATATTTATAAGCAACTTATAGGGTTCCGACATTATTTTAATTGTTTACAACTAATTCGTATACAACTTCATTCGATTTAAATGGTTTACAACTCAATTACTCACATTCAATTCATTTTTAAGCAAAATAAACTCATATTTTTATCAATTGATCCAAAAATTCAATTATATTTGCTTCCACTGATTCATAGAATTTTATTAAATCTCGTTTGCGTCGAACGACAATCATCTCTATGAAATTTCGATGATATTCACTTAATGGCATATCCACTTTAGTTTTAACAACTTCCAATCGATTCCAACTCAATTTCCATTTAATTTATTTCCATTTAAATTTTAATTCCATTCTTAGTTTTGTTAAAATAATATTCAAGTTTATACTTAACTCATTTACACTTGAATTGGATTTATTTGCAACCCAGATCATTTCATTTTAATTCAATTCCATTCTATTTGACAACATTTCCACTTATATTTAATTCATTCCTAACCCAAGTTGAATTTTATTTATAACCGAGTTTATTTCACGATTCAGCTTCTATTTTACCAAATTAGGTTCCTCTCCCATCTCTCACCAACATATTCAATTTACTAATTTATTCTAAATTAGTTTACTCCCACTTCCAATTCAATATTTGATTTCTATTTTCAAAAAAAAATCACTTCCATTATTTTACTTGAGTTCAATCCTATTTTTGCAATTCAAGTTTGGATTTCTATTTTATTTCCAAAATACAAAACAATTTTAATTTGGCTTACTATTTTACTTCACCATTTTCTTATAAGTCCCACACTAATATTTCATACTTCTACCCATTTTAAGCTTGACTATATTCATATTTCATTTTTACTCGAAATTATACACTTATTTAGTCAAGCATGCATTTTTATTTCATAAACTCCAATTCAACATACTTTTATTTATTTAAGTTAGAATTTTATTTCATTCTATATTATCAATAACTCAACAGAATTTATTTAAATTCAATTTTGTTCCAATCCAACTCTAGTTAAATCTAGCTACATACCATTCTTTTGAATTTTATTAAGCAAGGACTTAATTTCATTTAATACCATCCCACACAATTCACCTTAATTTCATTCCAATTCCTTTCTACTTACTTCAAATCCAATCACAATAGTATTAATTTAGCTTAAGTTCATTTAATTTGACTTAGTCTTCTAACTTATTTCGTTTCCATACTTATTTTAAATTAGTTACATTTACTAATTTATTTTAAATCTCAAATAAAAGTTTATTTCCAAACCTTTACTTAACACAACATAAATTAAGTATCCTTCCAATATTCATTTGCTTACCTATTCAAATTAATTAATTTACTTACTAATTTTATTTAACCATTTACATTCCATTAAATATTATCTATAACCCACTGAATTTTATTTCAATTCAATTTTATTTTCACTTGATTTAAATCCAACCCAATACATTAAACTTAGATTAAGTTGACTTCAATTCAACTCTCCTCCATCTATTTAGCTTAAGTTAATTCTAATTCAATTAAATTTTATTTCTTTCAAATCGCCATCAATTAAATTTTTCCACAATTAAATTTCTCCAAATTAAATTTATTTAACTTTTCACTTTAAATTTTAATTCCAACATTCAAAGCTCATATTTTCCTTCCTTATTTAAAAATCATCTCAATTTTTATAAATTCATAACTTATCTCATCAGGATTTCCAATTCAAATAAGTATTCAGGATTTTTAAACACCTAGCATTTGGTTCAGATCATTTGAAATCACCATCATCCCAAAATTACATTTCTCAAATTTTTAAACCAATCCTGGTTTTTATCCCCAACAAGTTTCCTTTGAAATTTCAAAAACAAACTATTTTTCCCCAAAACATCTCAAAACAATGACCACGACCGCAATCCATCACTTAGAAACTCGAAAATGAATACTGATGATGCCGCGTAGTCATCACTAGGATTATTTTCCAGCGACAGATGTGATTTTAATGCTATATCCCTTCCCAAAATTTATTTGAATCAATTTCCTTTTAGAAATACTTCTAAAACAATAATTCTATTATTTGTCTTCAAAACACTTTGAAAAACACTTCCAAAATCTTTGGGATTAAATTTACAGATTTTATTTAAATCAAATTTTAACTATAATTCATTTGTATAATTCATGCTCACGCTAATTTCCATTTGATTATACAAGTTATTCCAATTTTTATAATCTTATTTGTTTAAAATATTATCATCCAAGCATCCAAGTTATATATCAATTTAAGAAAATAATTCTTTTATATCAAAATATATTTTGGGTAAAATTATTTCATTCACCCACCTTTAAAACGATACTGTGTCAATTTATCATGCCAGGTGTTTATAAACTCTTCTCGAATAGCGGCCAATTTACCCGACCAGAATTCATATTCCACTCAACTAATAAGTCAACATGATATTAAAACAAATTATATTCACTAAAAAATAAGTGCTCATATCTATTAATATGCTCAACTCATTCTAGAGTAATACGGACTCTATTTTCAATGAGTAATCCCCCACCAGAGCCAAGGTTATCACCAACCTATGCTCTGATACCAAGTGAAATGACCCGCAGTTCCGTACCCCTTGAGTTGACACTATTCTCCATCAATCAACTCAAGATGCACGGAAATACGAACCATTTGGGTTAAAGAAGAAAGAGGTAGAAGAAGAAAATAGAAACAACAAAAGAATCTTACCATCGCAGCGGTATAAAATATAATAGATAATGACAGATCTTTACATAAAAGAAAACTATATCTGTTTTATACATACATCATCAGAATACACCGCCAAATTTCAACAACATCAATAACATACAATCTGGACAGTCATGTAAACTTATTTTCAAAACTGAATACACAACGGAATAATAATCAAGTACGAAAGTACGTATCGCCATCCAACTCGCCTCCTGAGCTCCACAGCAACATATCCTGTATTCTATAATACTCGGTCCGACCCGAGCATTATAGTTAAATAACACCAGAGTCAGTCTGGAATACCAACGTGACAAAATCACACTCAATTTGATTATTAAAGTTTCAAAATCCTTTGAAAATCAAAAGCATCTCGTAAGACCACGCCATAAATAAACATGTCGGGTTTTTACCTTACGATGGCCAAAACACTTTTTATCAAAATTCTCTGATATTATAATAGTGTCTGTAGAAAGTAAAATAGAATCTAGCTGAAATGTTGCATCTCACATTTCAGCAATAGATAGGCACAATCAAAACCGTACAGACGCGTTGGGAAAATGGATTTCCAACTAATGACTAGGCACTGGGGTACCACCTGTCACGGTACCTGGTCTAGATCAGCATACCGAGGATCACTCCCGACCCCCTTCAACACAAGACCGGGACTACCCCTTACTAGATAATTTCGAGTAAGATCACCCCACGGTTGGGATCAGCAACCACACCACTAAGCCGAACAAAAAGGGATATCTAGATAGGGATGACCTCACCCTAATGGGCACTACCCACCTAGCCTTTCTGCATAACCCCTGATTTTCAGTCATTCCCAATTGATGAGGCTTGAGGCTAAGCGTTACATTTTTATATCGTTTCACTTGGAATGCTCATCGTCCACCTGACGATGTTCCGAAAGCATTCATCCATACAAGTCCTCCCGGATTCGAACGAAACCAAAGGCACTATTCCTACTACATCCATTTTAGAATCATACTTAGGATTAGTAACAACTAGCCCTTGCACTTCATTGCTCCATCTTCGATTCCAAACTCTCGTTTTCCACACGAAAACGTTTAAACCGGATCAAAGTGCTTTTCGAGAATTTAATCCCGATCCCGGTCTCTTCGAAACGATCAGCGCATTGGCCAATATTGATAGTCGGTTATTTGACTATCAACTAACATTCACAACAATCACCAAACAATAAATAATCTCCCAAATTATTTATTATCCTTAAAATATCTTCACAAGATATATTTTCACATTCAACCCTTTTGAAAATAGTTTCAAACCACATTCTTCTCATGGAATAAATTCCCAACTATTTATTTCCACTGAAAATACCAAGTATAAAGCTTTTGAATTTTTTGAAATAATTTAAAACACTTTATTATAAAATATACTTTAACATTAAATTGAAAACTACTTCAATACTTTATTAAAAATATATACTATAGGAATATTTAAAATGTGGCTACTTTATAAAATATAAAATTAGATTTTCTCTTTTAAAACAAAATACCCAGTCACCTTTAAATAATTAATACGATAATAGATTTGAAAAATACTTACTTTTGAATTTAGACATTTAGAAATAATAAATTATCTAAAACATGCTTTTTAAAACAACATTAAAACCTTTAGCTGATATTTAAAAATTTGCTTTGAAAACGTACTTCGCTATCCCAGGAAATACGTTTCTCTTCCACATCTTTTAAAAGTAAATTACTATTTATTTTTAAACAAATTTACTCATTCCCTTAATAAATTTCCATCGTGAATTTATTCTTTCAAATATCCACTGATATATTACTTCACTTTTATAAACCAGGTTTATAAATTTGATAGACATATTCTCCATTAAATTTCCAATTTCAAACACTTAAATCAATTTCCAAATTGATTTCCAATTTACTCCATTTTGAAATAAATTCCTTTACTTACTCATTTTTTTACAAAATCCATTAACTTCAGATTTTATTTCTTCGTTTTGATTTTAAATCTTTTAACTGAAACATACCAATTTCAGATTTTCCAAATTTCTTCTTTATTCTTTTAAATAAATTTTAAACCGTGAATTTTAAAGTAAGTTCTTTCATTGGTTTGAATAACATCACTTAAGTTGTAAATTCATTATTTTCCCTTTTTATTCAAATACCCTTTCCCATACTTGGAATTTGTTTATTAGAATTTTAAAATCATCTTTTATTCTTTTCCGTCATTCTTCAATTTATTCAATTCACTATAATTATTTAACTTAAAAATTCCCTCTTTTATTTTCTTTTCAAAAATCCAATTCTATATATTTTGATAACTCGGTGTACCGAAATGTATATTCCAGCAAACCATAGCATTCAATATTCCAATTATCAGTATAATTCATCACAGAATATCAGATATTCATAACACAGAACATTAAATAATCTAAATAACTTTGAGGAATCTAGTTGGATACCTCCAACCTATTTCCCTGCATCCACAGACCTTTGCACAATACCCATTCCACTTTGAGGTGGAATATCGTAGTATATGGGATTAATATAATATCATCCGCTATTATGCGGCGCATAGGGTCTCATCCGCTATATAATGCGGGAAATCAATCACTCCAATATAATATATATATATAGACACTACTATATATAATATAGCACATCAAATCAATTCAATCATTCAACCAATTATTTAAATTTAACCATTTAAACTTAAATTAAACCCAGATGAGTGAGATTAACTCACCTTTGCTTTTTAATTCGCAATTCAATCCAAACCATCTTGTTCTTCATTATTTTTGAGCTTGCATAAACATTAGATGATCCTTATTAATACTCGAATAAATCGAACAAACAATTTCCATTTAATAAATTTAATTTTTAACAAATAATTAAATTTATAGCTAACTTTCCGTTAAATCTTTTTAGTAACTAAAGTGATATAAACAAATTAGTTAAACCTTTTTTTTCCCACCAAATACATTATTTTAAATTAAACTAGTAAATAAAAGTATGTACGTATATTTTGTATAAAGATTAGTTTTCTGTTTCCATAAGCAACAGTAATCCACTTACTGTAATTAATATTATTTTTTTCTCTTTCCTTTCCCAAAATCTTCTCTCCATGTATATTCTTTCCTCTTAAATCTATATGTATATTTTTATTAAAAGAAAGCTAGTTATACCTCACTGTCTTCGATCCACACGACACACGGCACTGCCCATCATCTCTGCCCCAAAACGTGAACGCGGATCACTCTACACCATCGACAATAGTCTTCAATGGCCCCAAAACCGCCGCTCCCATCATCACCGGTTCCACTCGCGTGAACCCAATCTTCCTCCACGAGCATGGGCTGCTAGCTGAATCAAAGAAGATGCTAGTTCGAGCCCTTGCCCCCCGCTTCGCATCGCCGTCGCCTAGAATTGCACGCGACGTCGATCTGCGCGCTCTCATCTGCCGTAAGCTTGCAGTGATGCTCGAACGCCTAGTCGCGAAACGGTCATGAGCCCTCCTTGTCAAATGAATCCGAGATGAGATTACTCATACGAATGATTTAGGGTTTTTAATTTGAGGACTAAACGACTTCGGACGTAGAATTTTTTCTTCGATTAGAATTGAAAGAGGAGAAAGCTTCTTTTTTTCTTTTTTATTTGAACTGTGAAAGGAAAAGGAAGTTGATTCTGTCTTTGGAAAGGCGAGTACCATGTCTTTTAGCTCAGTTGTTAATATTAAAGAGGGGAAGCGTGTTGAAGACACTTTGCTATAGTGATTGAAATGAAGTGTACAAAGCACAGGTGCGACATTATTTCGGCTGAAGGCTAACTATTTGTATGTGAATAAATATATATATTAAATTGATTTCAAATTGTCTCAACTTTGTAGTTTAAATTTTCGACCTCCTAACGAAACGTGCCTGTAACAACCCGCATATTTATCGAGTTTACATTTAAATATTTTTATTTAAATATTAAATCGTTAATCGGATTTTGGTCCGAAAAACTACTTTTTGCAAACGGTCAAATTAGGACTCGAGACCACTTCCATTGAGTTCGAAATGTCGTTTACAACTTTTTAAGTATAAACATCGATAGGTTTGGAGTTAGTGAAATTTCACTAACTTTTCCCGCTTTGGACTTTGGGTTAGTTTAGCCTATTAAGCCCAAGTTCCAACCCTCTTCTCCTCACTCTTCATAAATTTCATAACTAACTCAAGCTTTAGCATTAATGGTGAAGAGAATGGGAAATTAAAACTCCAAGCTCAAATTCAATTGCAACTCCATCATTCAACTCCAAATTCAAGTAGAAGATATTGGATTCAAGCTTTGGATTGCTTCTCCTTGCTTTCAAGCTTCATCTTCATAAATTTTAGTGCAAAGGTGAGATTTCTATCTCACAATTCTAGCCTATAACTATATTGGACTGTTGGGAATGATTCCCTATCATTTTTGCATGCATGTTTGTTTGCACAAAAAATGGACAAACACCTCCAAGTCGTATTATTTAGTTGATTATATGTGATTTTCAATGATTTTAGATGAGTATGCCAAAAATGTTTGCACAAAAAATGGACAAACACCTCCAAGTCGTATTATTTAGTTGATTATATGTGATTTTCAATGATTTTAGATGAGTATGTAAATATGAGAAAAGTAAGGGCTGAAATGTAAAAGACACGCAGATTTATAGTGGTTCGGCCAGAACGTGCCTACGTCCACTTTATATGTTATTATCTCTTTTCTTCCAGATTTCAAGTACAATGCGTTGTATACAAGTGTATGAAAGTAGTTTGAAAGTTCCTTCCTTGCTTGAGCTCTCAAACTTGTCTGCCATTGTTGTACCCCTGCCCCTCTATTTATAGAATGAGGTAGGGGGCAGGGGTCATGGAAGTATATAGCTGCTAGTGGGCCCGGGCTGAAGCAATCTGGACTGGCAGTTGTCTGGTTCGGCGAGGTCTCATTCGGTATGGAGCTTGGACCGGTGGTAGGCTTGGACCGGTTGTGAGTGTGGAACGGTGGTCCGGTGCTTGTTTGGACCGGCTGTGGGGTTGGTCCGGTAGGTCATTTGGTCCGGTGGTTGCAATTGCTTTGGTTCGGTTATGGTTGGACCGGATGTGGGGATGACCGAATGGCCTTCGGTTCGGCATGAATTGGAGATGCCGAATGGACTAATGCCGAATGGACCTTCACACTTGGAGTGCCGAATGAGCTAATAGGCTTGTATAGCCGGATGAAAAGGTACTCCGGATGGACCATCACTGCCGAATGAGCTTGTTCCTTCGAATCGCCGAATGGACATAGGAGCTGATGGAATGGAGGTTGCAAACCCGGGTGAAACTGACACTTCTTGGTCTCGAGATCTTCTGGGTGAGAATTCGCCCAACATTTGCCCCCCAAAGTGGGGCGCGTGCTTGCACGTGTCGCGCTTTGTTTCCCGGTGATAGAAAGGCTTGTTTCGTAACGCCATGGGCTGGACGTTCGTATCCTGCTGATGTCCTGCAAAGGGAATTTACAGTTTTAGTGTGGTTTCAAATAACGACCGTTCATGATCGAAATATTTGAGATGAAGTGAACTGTGTCGCTCGGGACGAGCAAGTGTGCCCCGAAGGGGCTTAGCATCGTCGATGCCAGGTTCACGTTAGAGTGGGTCCCTGGGTCGTTTGCCAAGGTGGTTTATCGCCAGCTCAGAGCATGCCTAGGGGTCGTTCGCGACCCCGTACATGTGTAAGTAGCTTAGCCATTTCACAATTATCAGAACCAAATATCCGTTTAACCTATGAGTTTAAAAAGGCGTGTCAAAGTGTAAATTCCCACGACGGTAGGGTTAATAACCATTCAGAGCGTGCCTATGGACCATTCGTGGTCGCGTACACGTGTAAACGATTTAATCCATGTCGGTGAGAGTTTGACGACTTATTCATCGTTATCATAATCTCATTTTATTAGTTAGTTCTGGAGTTCGGTACTTATCTGAGTGAGGCGCCTGCGTGCCCCCTGTTTCTGGTTTCTGCTGGTAGAGGCAGCTTCATTTGGTTTCGAGTTGGCTCAGGTTTCATTCGGTTGGAGGCTGGTCCGGTATGGATAGTTCCATTCGGTTTTCATTCGGTCCGGTATGTCGAATGCCTTGGTCCGGTCCTGAGCTCGCCTATATATAGAGGCCGTACCCCCCTCGTTTTTCATTACCGAACGAGTAGAGCCGAACCATATTGTGCTGCCGAACCAAAGTCTTCGCCGAACCAGCTTATACCGAACCAGGTATGTATACTTTCTGCCGAATGAACCTTTGCCACCGAATGTCCCTGTTTGCCGAATGTGTACGGAGTGTATTGAATAGCCGAATGAGGTATGCCGAATGACATGTATGCCGAATGACATGTATGCCGAATGACATGTATGCCGAATGAGCATTGGAGTTTGGTGCCGAATGAACTCGTCTTGCACCGCCGAATGAGACTTCATACTTGAACCTTGAGCGGAATCTTATGCTTTTATATGCTTTCTTTAGATACTTGCTTGTTTATCTTTCTATATTTCTTGCTCTAACACCGTGTTTTTCTTGTGCTGCAGAAAATGTCTCGCAAAGCGGAAACACGATCAGACAGAAAGAAGTCTAGAGGCACAGGAGAGCCTTCTTCTTCCTCGCCCCCAGTCCAATCAGGATCCGGGCAACACCGACCTATTCCGAAGTCTCTAGTGGACGGATGTGGTCCACAGGAACTTTTGAACTCTCCCCCTGACTGCTTCCCAAGCTCCTTAAAGGAGGAGCAACTTGACGTTATATCCCGTTCCTTTGGGATAGACAGGGCTCTTATGTTGTTACCGGGGGAAGGGGTCATGCCATATGATCCCCCTGAGGGGTACTTCGCTTATAGCCGGTACCATTGCATGTGCGGCGCTATCCCCCCTATCAACGCTTGGATAGTAAGCTTCACCACATATTTGAAGGTGGCTCCCTTCCAGCTTCAGCCTAACTCATATGCTATCCTGGTGAGCCTCTTTGTCATCTTCCAGAGGAGGTACGGGCGTCCTCCTTCTAACCGGGAGATCCGATACTTGTACAACCTGAGAGGCTATAAGAAGGGGTCTCCGTACATTAGTCTGGAGGCGGCCGTACCCTTCAAACCAGTTCTGGACTTGTATTCCAAGTTTACCATGTTCAAGAAAGAGTGGTTCTTCATCAAGGACGATGCTGTTTCTTTCCGCCTTTTCACTTCCGGCTGTAAGATTGATTTCATTTATATTTTTCATGTGTTTTGACTGTAGTGTTTTTTCTGACATGCTTCTATTTCTGGCTAGCGACAGGTGGTATTGCAGTCGTGGAGGACGATTCCTTAGTGCGAATGGCTGCTGAACTAAAGGCTATTCCGGCACGGGACCGGTCGGCCTCTTTCTTGATCAGGAACGCAACCCTCTTGGAGTATAATGTGATCTTACCGCACCAGTCCGTGGTTAAGCAAAGAGACACGGCTGAGGAGAAGGCTGCTAAAGCTAAGGAGGGGGATAAGGTAAAGAGCGGTAAGAGGGAGCCTTTCGCAGAGCGTCCCGTGGTCGGGGGGAAGAAACTGAGGAAGTCCGATGGCCCTTCTCCAAGTACTTGCCCGATTGTCCCGGAGGAGGAAGGTGTAGAAGAGGAGGAAGGAGGCGAAGTTGGAGAAGGGTCGGAGGGTGGAGGAGATGGCGAAGGTCAAGGTGGTAGTGGTGTTGCTGCTCTAACCTCTGAACAAGACCTCGAACTGGATGAGGCTCTCCGTCGGGCCTTCGGGGAGTCGGAGGGAGAGTCGGAAACGGAGAAGGGAACGGAGAAGGCAAAGGAAACCGGCAAAGCTGTGGCTGGCACTGACCCATCCTCTAAGGGTTCCTCAGCTAGGGTGATTCCGGCGATGCAAGGTGAACTTTTGTCTTCTGCCGATTCTATTTTCGATAAGGACTTAGAAATTTTTTTACGGTTCACTTCCGTCCTGGAATGAGATCCAGGACTTATTGCAGTATCCCACTCCTCCGCCGGGTTTGTATAATAGATGTGTCTCCTCACTTTTCTTTCTTTTTAACTTAGCACATTTTTTGAATTGCGGATTATTGTATGTTCGTAACATTTGTTCTTTATTCCAGGGGCAGGCCAGGCGGGTAAAACGTCGGATGTTCGACACCGCCTTGAACAATTTAAGTCGAGGAGAGCTTCCGCGAAACCTTCTACTGATCGCACTGGGGACGTAGTCAAGTACCGCCCTCTTCTTGGGGTCATCGAAGAGGGCATTCAGAAAAGGAAGCGGAGCCGTTCCTTATTTGAGTCTTCTTCTGCTTCGCAGCTTCCTACTCTGTCTCCCCCTACTCAGCCTCCTCGTGATACTACGGAGGAGAGCACGGAGCCCTGCCCCCCTCCTCCTCCTTCCAAGAGTTCTACTGTCATTCATATAAGGCGTCCCGATGTGCCTCGCCCCGTGCCTCGTGACCCTTTTGCCGGTCATCCTGATTTAGACCCAAGTTTTCGGGACATTTCATTTGATGAGACCACGGGCGAGCACCTACTTCCCCGCAACCCCATGGTACGTGTGCTGGATGAGGCCAAGTCCCTAGATCTTGATCTGCTTACTACTCGGGTAGTTACTATGGGGGACGAGGCCAAGGCTAATATTGACCGGGTGGCCGAAGAGACTAAGAAGTTAATGGAGCATCATGCTCGATTGGTCAAGGCCGGGGAGGAGATTGGGAGTGCTAATATTCGGTTAAGGCTAAAGGTTGCCGATCAGGCCAAGCAGCTTGCCGACCAAGCCATCCAGATCTCCCAGCATGAGGAAGCCTCCCAGCGTCTGAAAGAGACCATGGAGAAGGCCAGTAGGGCGGAGTTACGGAAGATGGAGGTTACCTGCAGGGAGCGGATTAACATGGCCATTACAACGGTGGATGAGGTTCGAAATGCGGATCTCGAGCGGGTAGAGGAGTTGTCGGGGAGACTCGAGGCTGCGGAGATGGCTCAGGCTGAGTTGAAGGAGGAGATGGAGGAGATGAGGAGGTCCCTTAGGTTGAAGGATGAGGAAATGAGGAGGTCACTCCAGGCTGACTGCTTGAGATACCAATCAGAGAGGGACGTCGCCGTCGCTAAGTTGCAAGCTTCCGAGGCTCGGGTGAAGGAGTTTGAGGAAAATGAGGGGATGATGGATGAGATGCTTCAGGATATGTACTTCCATACTTGGAAAGAGGGCGGCTTGTCTTGGATGGACGATTACCCTCGGGTCATGGCCAAGGTGTATCTCCAGGCCTTAGAGGAGGCCAGGGTGAACGCGGGTAAGGAAGGCGGAGAGGCTTTCAACTTGAGTGCGGTTACTGCTCAGTTCTCAAAGGAGGAGCAAGCGGCGGTGAAGGAGGGGATGCGGCTGCTTGCTGCGGAGGAAGCGGGCGTGCAGTTGGATGATGAGGATCAAGCGGCGGATGCTGGTGAGTTATTCTTTTCCCTTTCTTTTCTTTCCGTGTTTTCATAACTTGATCGTTCGTTTAATGAATTCCTCTTCCGATCTGGACAGGTGGGACTTCAGATCCACATGCTGGGGGTTCTGATCCTGCGGCTAAGTAGGCTGGGGGAGTTGGTGATGGAGTGTGGATGCATCTGCCATCTTGTTGTTTCTTTTTTATCACTGTTCATGTTAGTCTTTGATATGCAACTGTAATAAAATTATTTGCAAAGAATAACTTCGTGTGATCTTATAATATAAGCTGATTTTGTCATGTTCAAATGTTGTTGTTATCTTTATGTGCTGTGTGAGAAGTATAATTATGTATATGCCTGTGATTCCACTTGTGTTTGATGTTAAGTTTTTGCTTGAAATATAATTTCACGTTTTGCAATGTCAGTGTATGAATAAGTTATAGTTACGCATTTATGTACAAGAGAAGAGAGTACCGCCCTTTATGTTTTATTCGCAGGCGGTAGCTTTGAGTGTCTTGTGTAACTGTTCACGGGTATAGCAGAGCGCCCTGCTACCCAGCATGCAGGCTTAGAGCCTCATGAGTGAATGCTTCCTATTTGGTTTCCTGTACTTTAGAGTTTGTTATACAGGATAGGAGAAAAATATTTAAATGAAATGGAAATATAGTAAGAGTAAAACTTCCAGTCACGGAAGGCCGTCGATGTGCTTAAGTTCGTGGCAAACGGGTTTTGTAGTCACTTTCCCTAGCTGTGGGTCTTGGAGACATTTGTCACCCATCTTACGCCTCCGCGGGGAGTTTTCTTTTTTACCACAGCCGCACTTAAGACACATCGGAGCCGAGATCGCGCACGGTAACTACCCGAACCATTATGGTCCGTAATCGTGGGTATTATTCGATTTACCGTGGCCGGCTAGCGTGGGTGCCGTTGGCCGTGAACTACCCCTGGCTGGCCACACCTTATGTTGGGGCTTAAAGTAGGTTCACAGTTACCGGCGAGCCGAACGCCGTAATGAGCTGCCATCGGCTATAGTCGGCCTTTATGATGACTTATAATCGGCTCATTACAGTTGGCTTTGAGGGCAGGCGCACAATGAGTTAACCCGCAGCAGAGGGATGCTGGAGCAAAAGTGTCTCATTGGCGAGTGCATAGAATCGTAGCGTACCTGTTAGGCCTAGTCCAGATGAGGCCGCGGTGCATCTTGAGTGGAGATGCCATAGGATTTTGTTCAACAGAAAGGGATAAAGCTTAACAAGCAGCCAAGATATGAAGGCACAAGGTAACAAGAGATAAGATTTTTAAAGTGGTTCGGCACGATAATGCCTACGTCCACCGTGTTAATACGCTTCATATGGGCGGTACGTGTTAAGCAAAGTATCGACGGAGGTGTCGGATGTTCCAAGCCCTCTGGAACACCACTCCGTCCACTGTTGACAAAATATAAGCTCCGTTGTTGTGAAGATCTTGATGAATTTCATATGGTCCGTCTACTGGTGCTTTCATGGTTAGGTAGCATGACAGGCTCAGCTATATCCGACCCCTGCCTGGCACCTCCCCCGTTGGGTTTGGTTCCAAGTGTTTCCTCAGGTCGGAATTCGGGCTGAGTCCGGGCTCGGCTCCTACCATGACCATTTCTTTATTAACCTCTTCGAAGAAGAAAGGTCATTGTTGTCTCACAGATCCTCCAGATTGGGACTCGGTCCATGATTCGGTGTTGCGGGAGGATCCGCATGAGGGTAAGATCTCCCTCTTGTAAGCTGCGATGCTTGATTTTGGAGTTGCATTGTGCTGCCACTTTTTGCTTGTGGGCTTCTGCTTTTAAGTGTTGCATCGTTTCTCCTCTCCTCAATCAGATCCAAAGACATGAGGAGGAGTTCTTCGTTTTCTTCTGGGTTGCAGTGGGCCCCATGGTGAGATGGCGCTACAGTTTCAACTGGGGGCATGGCCTCCAATCTGTATGCCAAAGAGAAAGGAGTATGCCCCGTTGATGTTCTATGAGAGGTGCGGCAGGCCCAGGGTGCCGTAGGAAGTTCGTCCACCCAAGCGTCTTTTGACTTTTCAAGCTTCTTCTTGGTTAGGGTTTTGAGAATTCTGTTGACAGCTTTGACTTGTCCGTTTGCCTGAGGATAAGCTACAGATGAGAAGCTTTTGTGAATTATGTGCTCTTGGCATCGGTTGGTAAACTCTTTGTTGTCAAACTGGAGTCCATTGTTTGATATGATCTTGAGTGGGACTCCGTACCTGCATAGAATATTTTTTGATCAAGAAGTTGATAATTTATGTAAGAAGTTGATAATTTATGCCAAAGATATTTTATTTTAAAGGGTCCGCTTCCACCCATTTGGTGAAATGATTAAAAACATCCTTCTAGCCATCCAGGACGAAGTTTAAAGCAAGGGAGGGGGGCAAGAGTCAAATCTCTGTCCTGGTTGATATAAACGCTTTCCTCCCTTCTTGCCCCCAGCGTTATCTCTAGAGTCATTTCTTCAAACGTCCTTTGTTGCAGCGGGAGTGTCGCCATGGGTAGTCTTAGCCTGTTGTCCTGACTGTCTTTTAGCGGTAGCGTTTTCAAGCCTCATATACTTCTCAGCTTCATGGAAGAAGTCAGGTAACGTAGCTGGTTTATCTTTTGTTAACCTCCTAGCAAACTTGGTATCCGGATGCACGCCACTACAAAGGGCCGTTAGGATAAGTTTCTCATTGGCATCTTGAACTGTTGCTGCTGTGGCGTTGAATCGTGTTAGATATTGTTGCAGCGTCTCTCCGGATTTCTGTTTGATATTGGATAGAGAATAAGCATCCTTGGGTTGTTCCACATGGATGAGGAACTGGCTAATAAACCTTTCTTTCAACATCTCCCATGAGCTGATGGATCCTCGGGGTAGATGGCAGAACCAGGAGGTAGCTAGATCTGCTAGGAATAGCGGAAAGCATTTACATAATACTCCTTCTGTTGCTCCACTCATGAGCATATGCTGGGTGTATCTCTGCAGGTGTACGATGGGGTCGGAAGTTCCTTTGTAAGGTTCCATGGTTGGCATTTTCCATTCCCGGGGAGTGATGGCAGTTTCGATATTCCGGGTAAAGGGACTGGTGACCCTAGCGCCTATTCCCCGGTCCCTTTGCTCCCGTTGGACACATTCTCTGAATAATCGTGTCATCCGCTCGTCTGAACTTGGAGCGGACAAAAATGAGCTCGGTTCTTCCCTGCGGGATCTATCTCGCCCAGATGACCTGTAGGGATGGTACAGTCTATCACCTCTAGCATTATCCAGTGGTTGTCTTTGGCTGCTTGGATGCACGCTAGGACCAGCTACAGTTGCCCCCTGCCTTGATCTTCCCCTGTGGGGTTCTGTTTCGAGCACATCCATGGGGTCAACTTCGGGCTGGGTTCTAGCTCGGCTCCGTTCAGCGGGGTTTCTATGATTCCTGTCGATAGTTTCTTCGAAGAAGGAATACCTTTGCTGTCTCCGAGATCCTCCAGATTGAGACTCATCCCATGATTCAGTGTTGCGGTTGGATTCTTCAGCATCCCTTAAGCGTGACATAAGTTGGTCCACTAAAGCTTCTTGTTGGGATGTGAAGCGGTTGGTTACTTCAGCCACAACTCTGTCTAGATCTGCCCTAGTGATTGGTTGTTCCGTTGCGGGACCAGTTGGATTTTCCTGATTTTCATCTGGTACTGCTGTTGAAGTGGGCTGATCTGTGATTGCTGGATCTGGAAGGCTGCTAGTTGCGATGTTCTTTCCTTTGTTAACATCCTTTCTCTGTTTGGAAGGCATGATTTCTAAGCAACGAGTGATGTCGTTAGGAAAAAGGTTGAGTGGGAGAAGATGAAGCTTGAGTTCAGTTCTCAGTGAAAGCACCAAAAATGTTTGCACAAAAAATGGACAAACACCTCCAAGTCGTATTATTTAGTTGATTATATGTGATTTTCAATGATTTTAGATGAGTATGTAAATATGAGAAAAGTAAGGGCTGAAATGTAAAAGACACGCAGATTTATAGTGGTTCGGCCAGAACGTGCCTACGTCCACTTTATATGTTATTATCTCTTTTCTTCCAGATTTCAAGTACAATGCGTTGTATACAAGTGTATGAAAGTAGTTTGAAAGTTCCTTCCTTGCTTGAGCTCTCAAACTTGTCTGCCATTGTTGTACCCCTGCCCCTCTATTTATAGAATGAGGTAGGGGGCAGGGGTCATGGAAGTATATAGCTGCTAGTGGGCCCGGGCTGAAGCAATCTGGACTGGCAGTTGTCTGGTTCGGCGAGGTCTCATTCGGTATGGAGCTTGGACCGGTGGTAGGCTTGGACCGGTTGTGAGTGTGGAACGGTGGTCCGGTGCTTGTTTGGACCGGCTGTGGGGTTGGTCCGGTAGGTCATTTGGTCCGGTGGTTGCAATTGCTTTGGTTCGGTTATGGTTGGACCGGATGTGGGGATGACCGAATGGCCTTCGGTTCGGCATGAATTGGAGATGCCGAATGGACTAATGCCGAATGGACCTTCACACTTGGAGTGCCGAATGAGCTAATAGGCTTGTATAGCCGGATGAAAAGGTACTCCGGATGGACCATCACTGCCGAATGAGCTTGTTCCTTCGAATCGCCGAATGGACATAGGAGCTGATGGAATGGAGGTTGCAAACCCGGGTGAAACTGACACTTCTTGGTCTCGAGATCTTCTGGGTGAGAATTCGCCCAACAATGTTAGCAATTGGTTTGGATTGGATTGGCAAAAAACTCCAATTTTTAGCGTTTTGTTGAATTTTCTGCACTTGAGTCGTTCTGGCCATTTTTAGGTCGTTCGGAGTTAAGTCGTTCGTCCTTGAGTCGCTGAGTCGTTGGACTCTTGAGTCGCCGCGTCGTTGGACCCTTGAGTCGCTGAGTCGTTGGACCCTTGAGTCGCCGCGTCGTTGGACCCTTGAGTCGCTGAGTCGAACGTTGGACCCTTGAGTCGCTGAGTCGTTGGACCCTTGAGTCGCCGCGTCGTTGGACCCTTGAGTCGCTGAGTCGAACGTTGGACCCTTGAGTCGCTGAGTCGTTGGACCCTTGAGTCGCTGAGTCGTTGGACCCTTGAGTCGCTGAGTCGTTGGACCCTTGAGTCGCTGAGTCGTTGGACCCTTGAGTCGCTGAGTCGTTGGACCCTTGAGTCGTTGGGTCGTTGGACCCTTGAGTCGTTAGGTCGTTAGACCTCATTTTATCTTCACTAGGTCGTACCGTTTTGGTCGGGGCGCTGCCCCGCACCCCGCCGGGGGCGCTGCCCCCTGGACCCCCGCGACCTGACCGGGCAGGTCGAACCCCGTAAGCGGCGGCGTTGCCCCCGCACCCCCACCTTGGGGGGTTGCCACCCCCCTGGAACCCCCCTCCGTAGGGGATCTTATCTGAAAAACATTGAGCTGATTTCCTTGGATTTTATTCACATCTCCGTATGCGATTTTTGTGACTGATTGTTTCTACAGTTGCTTATGTGTTTTGTCACTTTATAATATAAAGGTTTCAATACTAGTAGTAAATATCAAAACTCTTTTAACAAACAATTTCAACTCTATTTTTAATAACAAAGCTCTTTTCTTAAACCGTTTTCCAATCTATTAGTATATACAAGCCTTTACCTCACTCGGATGAGAAATCTAATTAAACGACTTAGTAAAACAAGTGGTATGAAACGCTTGCGTTCACTTCATCGGTTAATTCTTGGACTTGTTCGATTGAACCTCTTGTGACAATTTTATTAGTGAAGATTTACAGTTTGTTTGTAAATATTTAAGTTAAGCAAGTGGTTATGGGACATGAAGCTAAACTTCTATATTTACTAGCTTAGTGTAATTGACACTTCTCGTTGATCTTGATGATCGCTTTATGAATTAGACTAGCAATTGCGCGATGTCTCTTTCATTGCAAGGTTAGACTAGACACCACTTGTGTGATTCCATTCACACATACCTTTCTGCTTTTTGGTTAGTCTTGACCTCATTCTGTGTGATTCCACTCACACATGTGGGGTAGCTCCCCATGGTCTTCGGACCGTCATGTGATAGGCCTCTTTCCCTTTTTATGATTTCTGGATTTCTCGTGTTGATTTCTGGAATTTATGTCATTGACTTGTTATGAGTACAAGTTTAGGGTATGATGCCCCCTTCGAATCTTTGAGAAGATTCTTGTCATATTGATTATCTCTTATTGATTGATCTTCTGTTGATCATTATTTACATACTTATAGCGGTATGTCGTTATGGATGTTTATGTTTATGCCATATCTTTTATGTTATATCATGTCATCTGATATTTATAGCTAGACTGATCCGTTTATTATTTTCTTAAATAATACTCGGATCAGACCGAGATGTTACAGGTGCTTCTGCTTGACTTCTTCCCAGGGATTCATCACTCTGACTTTTGGCTAACTGTTTAGATTAGCAGTTTTTGTTGTATACACTTGAGATATAGACTCATAGTTGTATTCTTTTGTATAGCACGTGTTGCTATTCTTTTGTATTATCGTGGATCTTATTGACCACTACTCTGATGTACACTTTCATGTGTTAGTTATATATTCATATCTTCTTCCGCCTTTGTGATATGGATATCTGTGACTGATTTTTGATATGATTATTTCTATGTTTGTTTCCAAAGATTATTTATAGCCACCGTGTGATAAGCAATTACATGGATGGTCGCTCCTCAACGGCCTTATTCTCCGTGCTAGTTGACAGCACTTCTCCGGAGTGTTCTTGGCTAGCGTGGGTATAGAGGTGGGGCGTCACAGCGCCACTTGACGTTTATAATGTTATACCCCTATTCCGAATACAATGGAAAAGGTTTCAAGTCCTAATTCGATCGTATGGAGAAGATAGCATTTTGGACCCAGTTAAAAATTTTGAATTTTCTATTTAATTCCGGCACGTTTATCAATCGTTTGCTCACACAACAACTCCAATCACTGCGAAAATTGAAATTTGATAATAATACAATATTACGGATCCAATGGAACTGGTTTCGTCAAATTCTGAGACAGTGCCTCGGAAGGCTATTTTTAAATTTCAATTTAAAAACTTTTATTATCTTCAGAACTATCAACATAAATTTTACAAGCCTTCAAATTATTTTTAACAGGCTTAAAACTCCAGATTCAACATTTTACCTAACTTCAAATTATTTAATTCAATAATTTAATTATCAAAGAAATAGTGATATTTGAATTCAAATTAAAAAATTAACTTTTAAATATTTAAAATCAATTAAATATTCCGATTTCAAACATCCAAAATTCCAGCTTGTCACAGGTTGTTTTTATTTTTTTCTAACTTTATCTGAATATTTTAAAAACTTTATATTTCGTTGCGTGCATATACCACTTCGAAGAGATTTTAACATATATTTACCACTAGACTCATACTTTAAACCTAATATTTTGCTCAATCTTCAATTAGGAATCAGGTCTTCAAATTGTTTGACTATTTCTTGAGTAAAAACAATATCTTCTCCAACAAGTTTTGTTACATCTAAATGGTATTTTTACTTATATAATTGTCAAAGTCAAAACACTAAAATTCGAGGTTCTAACATTCTCCCCCCTTTTGATGTTGACAACTACATAAGTTATAGAAATAAAAACATACTTATACCCCTTATCTAAATACTTTCCTTATCATTATGACGTACATTTTCCTCCCCTTTGTCATTGAAAAAAGGAAAACATAATAGATAGGAGAAATATTAAAAATATACACACAAATTAGTTGTAGTTCCATTATGCATAAATGTTCGTTCTCCATTGTATGTATGGAATATTTGTTATTCAAAATCCATCTCGTCCTTTTGTCTTTCTTGGGTACCCGCAAAAAATAATTTTATATTTTGGTACGCATTTCCTATATTAGGATCCAATGGATTAGATTAAAATAACCATACCCAAATGGGTTTGTTTGAGCCTTTGAGAATAAAATTTCATTATTAACTATTGTGTCAAAATAATCATCAATGTACCTTTCTCTGTTTTTCTAATTAACAAAAACCCAAGTACTTAGGTAATTTTTATTCATATTTATCGTCAATGATTTTGTACTTCTAGGGATATTATAAACATTACTGGTCATAGTAGTATTTGAATTTCACTAAAAATTGGATTTCGACTATACTCGAAATCTAGTACCAGCATTATTATTTTTACTACACATGAAAGCATATCTAGTGTTATTTCTACGATCAATTTTGTTATATCATAAACCACATGTATCATATAAAGGTCTAAAACTAGATAAAATCATGTTTAAATCAGTTTGACCTTTATTAAATTTCATGAATTCATTTTTAGTTTTTCAAATTTAGTTCTAAAGTCACAATTTTTATTTTCAAAAGAAATATAACTATTGTAACATCTTGATATTTTCAACCATTCGCATGCATACATGCCGAATTTGAATTGCTCAAAATGCAAGATTGTTAATTTATATTTGGAAAAACTCAACATATACAGTAAATGAATAAATCAGAGAATCATAAACACATAGTATATACAATATGCAGCGGAAACAAAATGAATAGTAGTTCATGAAGCTACTATATATATAAGAGTTAAATAAGATACAATAGAAGTTTCAAATACAATAGTCAAATACAAGATCAGAATACATCATTGGAATCAACTGAATAACTGCAAGCCGAAAAGTTGTAGATGGATCTCCGAACGAAGCTTCAACTCCAAAGGTGAGTCTAAAAAGCTGTATCACTCAGTCTGGCCCGAGCGTAAAGAAAAATACAAAACACTTGAGTCAGGATTAACATTCTCATATTAATAAATCCAATTCAAGTGAAATAACAATTGAAATACAAGTAACTCAAAGGATGTTTGGGATAATCATCCTCTAAGGATCCGTTAAACTATTTACTATGTAGTAATATACGCTATTATAATAATGTCTAAAGTAAATTATAATATATTTAAAAATAGCGTTAAGGCGTTACCCATATCCCCCTTAACACATTTTATAGTGCCAATAGTCTATTCAGTACCAACGTACCTCCAGATCGAGAGGCTACCACAAATACTCCATAGGTACGACACAAATCAAACTCGTATTAATGCATGCTAGGGTAGGTTACCTTGCACAACTAGGTAATACCAGGATAGATATACCAAATTACACTCCCGAGCTAGTGGTAACACATTGCAGCCACTACCGTCGACCTCGAGCCACACTCCCAAAATCAAAAAAATCAAATGTGACCACCAAATCAATCGCAAAGTAAGAATATAGTATCGAAGGAGTGCGTCCGATCAGAGGAGCTACCTCATTGGTCCGTCGATTGCTCATGTTTTAGCCACCTTCTACCAACTCACGGGAGTTTGGTCCACGTATATATCTCATATAGGATCGTCGCCACCATCCTACTTCATTCTTGAATCTCCACCGCGTACACAGTTGTTAAAGTGGTTTTCGGAGTTGGCAAAGAGTGTGACAACTTCTGATCCTGGTCTCTTTAATAACCAAACGTTATTATAACACTACGGTCATCTCAAAATAGTTTATACTTCAAAACCAGAATATCGTTGCCATTTTAAAAACCATATCAATACGATATCGTTTCCATTTCAAATATATCCATTTCCAAAAATCATAGTACTTTCAAAGTTATAAAACTTTCGAAGCCAAAAGACTTAAAATCATAACACCTTCAAAACATAATACTTTGAAATCATAATACTTCCCACTTAACCGGTTTAGATATTAAAATAGTATATATAATAAAATAGTTTATAAAGTAAAATAGTTTATATGTAAGTTAAAATAGTTTATATTAAAATAGATTATATGAAATAATTTAGGGAATAAAATATATAAATAGTTTTAAATATAATTTAAATATTTATAAAATAAAATAGCTTCCTCAAATTTCACAAATCAATTCCAAATCAACTCCAATTCCAAAATTCAAATAAAATCCATTCTCAAATCATCAAATTTCAATTCAATTCAATTTCTTAATAAACCATTTCGAATTATATTGATTTCAAAATAGATTTGAAACCCAAAATAAACCATTTCAATATATTTCAAAGTTTTAAATGTCCATCATTTCAAAACTAAATTTTTGATAATTCATATATATATATGTATGTATGTATTAAATTAACTTTGCTATTATTTACTTTTGAAATATTTACTTAATAAATCCAATATCCTTTAAATAAAACCCCAAATTATGCATAATTAAATATTTCCATTAATTCATTTAAAGTCGAAATATTCATTAATCACCTTAAACCAAAAATCAAGCTATAAAACCATATCTTAAAATCTCAAATCCAATAAGTTCATATCGATTTTATTACATAATTATTAAAAGAATACTATTTAAGAATTATCTTAAATTTATCTCCCAACCTTAATTTATTAAAAATCATTTAAAAAAATACATTTAAAATAAAATTTAAATAATACTTAACCATATTATATTTTGATAAAAATCAAACTTTATTATTAAACATATTTAATATTAAAACAAATTTATACATAGCTTACAATCAAGAATTTAGCAATATATAAAATAACATTTATATAATATCTAAAATCAATATTTTTATAAAACCATATATTTCTTTCCCAAAAACCATAGAAATCATTTTCAATATTTATATATAGACCAACGGTGTCTGTATATAATTTTCTATCCTATGGCTAAGTGATACGGATATTTATCATTTCAATCTACAATTTAAATATATATACGGGTATATATCATTTCAACTCGCAATCCCAAATTCAATTCAATGAAAATTGCTTGGGTTTATCATTTCAACCCATAGAGAATTCTATACTAAAAGGGAACTTGCAGAGTGATAACATATATAATAATGTAATAGGCATATATGATCAATATAAATAACAGATAATGATGTCAGAAGTCACAGGTAAACAGATATAGATAATAGCATATATATAGCAATGTAACCAACTAACAACAGCATATTTCAATTGTCGTTTCAATTGAAATCAAATTTAATAAATATAAGAACATAAATAGTAAGTGATTGCTAACCTTTTGAGGCTAGAGAGGACAGACAATGAAATTGGGTTACGAAATGCAAGTATGACTTCCAAAGCAAAGCTAGATTGACACGAATTCAGCGAACCCAGCTGATAAAAGAAATTGATGAAAACAAATCAAATCAGAACTGGATCGATGAAGATAAATGGTATAAGTGAACTCATATATAACTATATATATAAATCATATTTTATATTAAAACACATTTGATGTTGAATATATATGTATTTCAAATTCTATCATTCAAATTGAAAACACAAATGTAAATATCAACATATATACGTAATATATTTAAAAATCAATATGACCTTAAAACGCATACATTTGAAAAAAAATCAAATCTATATCAAAATAATATACACTATAGAAAAATCTATAGGTGTTTTTGAATCAAAACATCCATACATATAAAATATAATAAGGCTCATACTGACAGACATAAATAAGCATCATTATAGGCTGTGCATATATATATATATATATATATATATATATATAACTATATACATAACTATATATATTATAAACTACACTTTGTAACATAATATTCTATAGACTCATATAGGTGCACGCAACCATATACAAAATTGTATACTGAGATATACGAGGTATAAATATATATATGTGACTTACTGACCCAATATAACCTATATTCTTAAATGATATATAAACTATAGAAACTGAGGACCTATACATATATGTTTATAAATAAACAGGTTGGCATACATGTTATCTTTAGAATCAAACAAGAATTGAAAAATATTTCAAAACAAATATACGAATCCATATATATATATATATATACACACACACACACACACACACACACCCTGCCGAGTTATGTATGTAAGAACAATCAAAATAGTTTGCAAACTTCCATAAATGGAGCAACAGATAGATATAATACTAATATAAGTTTACACTTACCAAAGTATAGCTATATATAACTAACAGTAAACAAAATTTTATGAACTCCTATATACTTATATACATATACATACTTTATAATATATAAACTGTGATATGCTACAGGTAAATATTATGCGTACAAAATATGCACTCCTATGCAGACCATGTCTTTATAACAAAACATAAAATAGTTAACATATGCAGACCACGTATACTCTTCTTTATAAACCGCAAAACAGATTTTATAACATACACACAAAACTACAAACATATATATTGTGATAACCCGGATTTCGGTCATGTGATAATTGAATGATTATCTGATTTTACTTCAGGTATACTGATTTTATTTGAATAAATAAATGGAATTCTGATATTTAGAAATATCTAGATATATATATATATGTTTATAAATGAATTTAAAACTATAATAAATCCTATGATAAATTTAATTATGTTAATAGATAGTGCAAAACTTTGTAACAATGAAATTTTCCAAGGTAAAAATAAGTATCAATAGAGTTTATAAATGAAAGTTTGATTTTGAATTCAAAAATAAATACCTTATAAATAAAATTGGATTATTAATTTTATATTTCAAAGGAACAAATATATATATATGATATTAGAACAAAAATTAATAAAAACTTTGATATATATATATATGTATTTAACATGAGATAAGTATAAATTGTATACACATAAGAATTAAACATATGTTGAGTTATAAAAACATAAACCTAATACAAAGTAATTTAAGAAATATAAAAATAATATTTACATGCATTTCATTAGTGTAGGGAGACTAATACATATAATAACAAGTGTAAACAAACCTTATCATAAAATTAACAAGTTTCATGATCTATATTCTCTTTTCTTTTAAAAAGAAAAGAGAAAAAAAACCTAAAAACAGAAATAAAAGAAAGAAGAAGATCAAACAACAGTTCTAATTTCAATTTGAAACCAAACAGCAAATTTTAACTGAGCAAGCAAAGCAAATAATTCAAGGATCAAATTCAAGAATTTCAATTTCAGATCATCAACCAAGTTCACATTAAGTAGCAGTTTCAAAAGTATAAACTTCTATTCCCTACTTCAAAATAAGGCTCTATCTTCTAAGAAGAGGTGAGTGAACTTTATTTTAAAACTTGAATCTGGTTTAAATCATGATGTTGTGGCAAATATATGAGATTGTTGTAAAAAATGTTTGAATAAATAATAAAAATATTCATGCATGTCTATATATATATGACTGGATATGGCTATGCATATACATTTTCTCTATTATGTTTTATAGGCTGGAGATTTTTTTTAAAAAAAATCATATCTACCAATTTATACAAATTTGAGAAGGATTTCTGAAGAAAAGATGATTGAAATAGTATAACATCAATGTTAAATAAATTCAAGATTTTGTATTGTGAATTTATTTTAAGAATGAGAAATAACAATCGAAAATCAAAATTAGTCCTAAATTAAACATCTGGATTTCAAGTTCTGATTACATGAATGGATTCGAATTCCTAAACGATGAATTTTGATGTAAAGATCAAGATTTTTAACTTTGAAAATCCTGTGGATTTTCGGGTTGAATTAAATTGGGGTTTTCGTGAATCCGTGACGAACGGCGGCTGGTCGAGCTTTGTGATTGGCATGGAAGGAAGCTTGGGTGTTGGCGAACTCGGGAAAAATTGGTATTTCATTTTCCTAATCATTTGATCGTCGGTCCGAGATGATTTTAGGGTTTGTGATTGCATTTGGGTCGGGACTGTTTCATGGGTGATCGTTATGGCATGCTAGCATCGAGGTGGACAAATAGTGGGGGGAAAAGGACGATGGAGGACAGGCGAGGGTTCGGGCATGAGGAAGGTGTATCCGGCGGTCGGAGATGGTGATGGGAGGCGAACTTTGGCAATGGTTCTGAAACCTGTGGTTGTTCGATTGTTCGATTTGGGAATTACAAGATGGTTCGAATAATCTGTGTGGCCAGTCGACTCAAGGGAGGATGGTCATCATGCCGATGGTCGAAGCAAAGTTCGAAGTCGACCGGATTATGTGTGCACATGCACGTCTTTGATGCACAGGAACCGGTTTTTTTGTGCCTAAGTTGTTGTGTTGAATTGAAGGAAGAAGAAGATGGAGTGTAACGAGAAAACACGGTCTTGACTCGGTGCCGAGCTCGAGCCATTCGAGTGAGTAATCGAGAAAGGTAAAGAATGGTGTGGCTCGAGTGTTTGTACGGGAAATCTTGTTGCAATTTTTTGAAGCTAAGTAATTAAGAAATTTTTTAAAGAGATGATACATACGTTTTCAAAACTAATTATTAAATAAATTACAGGTAAAGGTGATTCTCAAGTTTTTAAGTTAAAAAAATTCAGGTTTAAACTAATTTTTCTTATGCCATTCCTTTAAAACAATAACGGTTTATACAAATGATTAGTTAAGTAAAAGATCTATAATTTATTTTAACTTAGAATAAGTTAAATCTTAGGTTTAATTAAAACTTGACTAATAATAATAATTAAGTACTAATTGAGAAAATGAAATGTTTATCATCAATTAGACTTGAGGATATACGTTAATTTGCAAGTTAATTAATTTCAAAGTTTATTAAATTTTGATGATGGTTAAGAAAGTGATTAAGATGAATGGCTTATCTTTCAACTAATTAAAGTTGAGTAATTTACATTAAATAATTAATTTAAAGAGGTTAATTAATTAATTTATGAGATTAATTAATGATAAATTAATTAAGGATAATAACTTGTGAAATGTTATAAAGTATAATTACTAAATGTAATTTATAAAGTATAATTACTTAGCATAAGTAATTAATAGATAATTACTTAAAGGGAAATTACTTAAGAGAAGTAAATAGAGGATAATTACTTAATGAAAGTAATTAAGGATTAATTACTTGGTGTAATTAATTAAAGGATTAATGAATAGAATCAATGTAACATTCCAAAATTAGTTTAAATTAAATTTGGTGACTTATTTGAACTTTTGTAAATTAATTTGAAAAGTTTCAAAATAAAATAAAATATTATTAATATTAAGTATAAGAAAAGAAAAATATATGAATATAAATAAAATATTGGTAGTTTAAGGTTTAAATAAATAAAGGATAAAATAAAAAAATGTATAATAAACAAGAATTGTGTTAAAACATAAATATATAAGGTAAGTTACAACTATAAAAAAAATAACTATGACAATCTTATATTAAGCAAGGCAATTAAACAAAAATGTATATATGTTCAAGTTACATGTTAATATGGATCAATCAAATAAGTTGATACGTGTGAAATTTTTGTATGTAAAATAATAATAAAACAAAGTGTATGAAAGAAGATAAGAACAAAACAAGAAAATTTTAATAAATGCCATCATCGCTAAGCACATGCAAAAAAAATCATATCAGCCTCCTTAGCATACAAAATAGATTTATATTAGTCACCAAAGCAAGATATCAGCCACCAAGTAACTGCTTGGTCAAAGATAAACAAAAAATATCTCTGAATTTTGATTATACAACAAATTATTATCACCTGTAAAACTGTTTCTATATCTACATCCTTTTGCTCCAGTTCGTTCAGACAACTTAGCAGAGCCAGAAAGAAAAAAAATGGTAAAACGTCACCTTATTTTACAAACTTAAGCAAATAATTCAATAAATCAAAACAGGGTTCAAAAAGAAGATCAACTGCAAGTTTTTCAAACAAAAAGCAGCTCTCTGTTTCAGAACTTTTCAAAGTGAGTAAATTTCTTTGAATTTGGATTTATTGTTCTTTTATGTTATGTCCGAATGTATGTGAAAAATGCTTGCGTAAGTGTATATTTGTATGTGAATGTGTTATGTACATGTCTGGAAGTAATAAACTTTAGTTCTGTTCCATACTTACAAGTATCAAACCCGTTCAAGAAAAAAATCAATCAACTCACATCCCTCTAATTCATTGCAGGTGTTATGAATTAAATGAAACATGCTCTTGCTAACTTGTTTCAAGTTTTAAAATATAAGTTGAGCAAATTTAATCAAAGATTTTCTGGTAATATGAAAATACAGGAAAATTTCAATATATGTCGAAAATCCAACCATCATGTTTTCTGGTTTAAGTTATATCATCAAAATCATTTTTGAAATTAACGTTTTTTACAGGTAGAATAATAACTTTTAGTTGTGGATTTTGGGAGTCGTGGCTTAGCGTAGAGATGGAAGGGCCTACGGCGAGTCGGGGAAAATACTCGGAGGTGTTCCAGTTCACCGTAGTGATGGTAGCGAGGGGATTTAATTTTTAACCCTAATTTTTGCGATGGTCGGAAAAGGGGTCGCTGGGGCTTCATGCGTGCATCGAGTTGCACGTGGCCTTGGGAGGTGATAGCTGGGTGGGTGATGGAGTCGTGGCCGGAGGCTCGTGTTTTCTAGTGGTTAGGGTGTGGAGAACGAGGCGATTTCGGTTGTGCATGTGCACGAGTAAGTGGGTTTGGGGAAGAAGGATATGGGCTCGAAGTAAGTATGGGGAAAAACGAAGGTTGGCTCGAGTGTTAACTCGAGTAAAGTTATTGAAGCACAGGTTAAGACACTTAAGAAAAATATTAAGTGGAAAATTTTGAAATTCGGGTTGGTTTCGAAAAAAACCCGAAGCAAATGAAATTTTCTCTCGCGCGTGACCGTAAGCAGGTCTCGAGACCAATATATAAAACAGTTTTTTTTACTTTAAAATTTTTCAAATTTTTAAGGCACTTTTAAACTATGTTCAAAACAATGATTTGATTGGAATTTTAAGCTAATTTAAGATTTAAGTAAAATGTTTCAAGAAATTAAATTTTAGTTTATTTACTTTTAATATAATATTTTTATAAGGTTATTTATACTATAATGTAACTTAAAAGAAAATTTAGATAAGATGTTGTCTAAAAAAACTAAATCTTAACCTTTTAAGGTATCTAATGTGATAAAGGTGATTTATTGAACAAAGTTTAAAAAAAGATAATCAAAGTAATTTAAATTATCTTTTGGTTTATTAAAACGGTTAAAGATTTTGTTAATATAATTTCTTAAGAAATAATTACTTAGTTAATTATTTAATATTAAAGTTTAAATTAATTGATAATTAAGATTTAATAAATTAATAATTGAGGTTAGTTAATTTGAAATTAATAAATTAATATAATTAACTAAAAAAATGATTAATTAACAAAGGCGATTAAGACATAATCGATTGCAATTAATAATCATTGATTAAAGATTAGTAATGAAAGTAATTATACAGTTAATAAATTTAAAACCACACGAGTTATTCATCTTAATAGAAGATGTTTTATTGTTCTTGAATGTTGTGTGTTGGATTTATTCTTATATATGATGTGATGCTATGTAATATTGAATGCTTTGTGCTGAGCTGTGATATTTGTATTGAATATACTACTGTGTGATTGTGAAAACCCATTGGGCCGTAAAATGGCATTTGAATTTCGATGCGATAAGGAGTTGGATAACAATTGGTTATCCGAAACCCACATCGAACCTGTGAATCTTTGTGAATGACATATCCACATGTTTTTAAATTGACGCTCACTATTCGGTTTAGCCGGGAGAGGACCTTTGTGTCGTATAGCCCATTCCGAATATGTGATACGACGTTATGGATAGCATTTGAAGACTGGTGGTGAAGACCGGGCGTCTTCGAAAACGATAATATAACCTATCGAATGTCTCTGCACTGAGTTGATCCGGTATAGAGATCTCTATATATGATGAGGAATCCGATCGGGATTGTGGATGCCAGGATTGCAAGGGCTTCTTCGGAAGTTCCTGTTCGAACCCGGAACAGACTTGTATGGTTGTATTTCTGTCACTACGCCTTGAGATATAAAGCTAATTTCTTTCAAATACATATCTATTTGTGGCGGAGAATTCATTCTCTTAGCTTAACACCCTTCTTTGAGACGTAGGAGCTCAGAGGTTATGTAGTTGAAGGTTATTAATGATATATTTCCAATCTGGTAGTGTGGCATGCTGAGTGCTACTGATTATTTGTTGATCGAAGCATGGCTTTGTGAAAAAGCATAGCTTTTTGGACGAGACTTCGTCGAACCTCACAATCCGATTATGGTCGAAATAGGAATCGTGGCAGCAAGGTTATTTGGGGGTAGCTCCCCCTGAGGGTTTGTCTATTTCCTTCTGGATTATGAGTGGTATCATGATATGGAGCCCAGATACTTACTTTGTGGTTGCTGCAAACTTATTGATTTGTGGTTATCGGTTGGGAAGCGCTTCGGATAAAGGTTGGTAACGACCGAGAGGTGGCATACTCGTGTCAGTTGTTACCTAATCATAGAGGTAACCCGGCCTTGTGTAGCAGAGATCCGGTTAGGTTCTCGGGGACGTCCCTCCAGAGGCGTTCCATTTTATGTAGGAAGTTCCTTTGCCCGACCATTTGATGGAAATCCAAACAAAACAATACGAGCCCGGTACGGTTTTAGTTGTATAACCTGCCATGCAGTGTGGCGGTAACGTGTTACAAAACATGGTGGCTATAGTAGGCATACGACGAAATGTGGTATGCTGGCTAAGATTAATATTATACTTTCGAAAATGTTTTCACACTATGCACTAATAATAATATCAAAAGAGTTTCCTCGTATTAAGCATATTTGACTATCATAGGAAGAGATCTCCTCCAAATCTGCGTTTGCATTGTGTGTGTGTGTGGTGGGAGGTCTTATGGTAGTTTCATTTTCAAAAAGCATTACGGATTTCTTTCAAGTTCTTTTGTTTGCTTTTGATAAGAATAAACTGTTTTATTTCAACAATTGATTTTGTTTACTCATACCAGTCCCATGACTGACCCGAAGTTGGTTGTTCCTTTCCTAACTCTAGGTTCCTATAATTTTCCATACGGGCAGCCTAGAAGCAGGTTATCCATGTTTTGGAGCTAGCTTGGATTTGAAGTCATCTGGAAGCTTTGGATTTGGGAATCTTTTGAAGTGTTGGAGTTTTTGAAAAAGTTGAAGTATGTTGGAAACTTGTTGAAGTTTCTGTTATCGTATTATTGTTGTATCATATTTATATCACTCTGATATCTGGGATCGATATTGTATTGGATATTGTATCATGTTGTACCTGTGTTGATATATGATATTCATTTTGTTTCCGCTGTTTGTATTCATCTAATGTCGTTATAAGCTCCATCCGAATCAAGTTGGATGTTTGAATCTTTGGCAATCGAATACAAGTGAAGTATTTAGTGTTAATTTTTTGAACATTGGATTTTGGAACATGACAAAGTGGTATTAGAGCTGAAGGTTGAGTAAGAACTTTAGCTACGGAGTATAACGCATTAGAAGGCTCATTAGAGATAGGATGAAGTATACCCTAGAATGAGTATAAACCGAAAGACCGAAACCCAAATTTCTTGGTCTGTTCCTTTTAAATTTTTGATATTTCCTAAGACAGCCTGTCCATATGCCTAAGTCAAGTTTTCTTGCTATTTACAGATAGTAAGAATGAGCGAAAGAAGAGGACAAGGTAGGGAACGGGGAAATACCACTGTAACTGGTCAAGTCCCTGCAATTGCAACTATGCCTACTCAATCTCAGCCGAATCTGGCTGATCTGTATAAGAGCTTTTTGAGACTTGGTGGAAAGCCATTTACTGCAAGGAATCTGTTTTGGAAGCCCAAGCATGGATAGGATCCTGTGAAAGAATTTTCATGGGATTGAAGTTGGAAGACAATAGAAAGCGATTAATAGCTTCTTGGCAACTCCAAGAAGAAGCATCAGCTTGGTGGGAGACAATTGCTGCGGATGAGTCAGAAGATAAGTTTACTTGGAGACGATTTAAAGAAGTGTTTGAGCAGCGATACATTCCATCTGCTGGTATCTCTCGAATGTACCAGGAGTTCCTAGATTTGAAGCAAGGAGGTCTACCATTTGAGGAGTACTTGAATAAATTCAATGAATTGTCACGATTTGGTCCAGAGTTAGTGAATGCACCCTTGAAGAAAAATGAAAGATTCATTCGGGTAATGAATAAGGAGTATTACGAGAGAATGGCAGCCGACATTGAAGAATCTTTTTCAGACTTGATTGATATGGGTTATCGATGTGCTACTCTAGATATGCAGGAAATTCCGGAAGAGAAAGGGAGTTCAAGTAGTTCGAATTGCAAGAAAAGAAAATTCGAAGGAAAGAGGCCGATTCAAGGCAAGGAGAAGAAGAGGAGTAATCAAGAGAATCCAACCAGAATTGTTACTTGTTATAACTGTCAGGAGAAAGGCCATTGACTAACTGATTGTGAGAAGCCAAAGAAACAAATTAAGAAAGATCAACGTGTAAAGATAAGTCGAAGATCCAAGGAATGGTATTATTGTCATCAACCAGGTCATGGAGTTAAGAATTTCCTGAAAAAGAAACAAGCAAAAATAGCGAAAGTGTGCGCAATAAAAGATAACCCCTCAACTTCTAAGGCAAATGAAGGAAAGGGAGTTTTGGAGGGTAACCTTGTTGTTGGTGAAAGAATTGTTAGAGTTTTATTCGACACGGGAGCTTCACATAGCTTTATCTCCCAATAGATCGTGGATGAATTAAAACTTAAACTCAAGTTTGTCGATGAACCTATTTGTGTGAAAAATCCAGTGGGTGGTCTTGCAAATCTTTGTCTATATTGTAGGAGGGTGCCTATCTCTTATTCTGGCCATAAATTTTCTATTAACCTTTATGTTTTTGAATTCAAGGAATTTGAAATCCTTCTCGGAATGAATTGGTTATCGAAATACGAAGCCAAATTAGTTTGCAGCAATCGAACAATTCTAGTCAAAACTAAACTTGGAGATTCCGTTGAAATTTCTTGTGAAGACCCTAGTCCGAAAAGAGATAAACTGATGTATACGTTGGGATATCCAGAACCTAGTTTGGAGTCCATTCCTATTGTCCAGCATTTTCCTGATGTATTCAAAGAAGTAGAATCTTCACCACCACACAGAGAAATTGAATTCAGAATTGACTTAGTACCAAATGCTCGTCCTGTTGTTCATGATAGTTGAAGGATGGCACCGTGGGAAAGAATTGAACTAGTCAAGCAAACCAGTGATTTGCTAAAAAAAAAGGATTGATTAGTCCTAGTTTTTCTGAATGGGGTTCAGAGGTAGTGTTTGTGGCTAAGTCTGATGGGTCTTTGAGATTGTGTGTCGACTATCGCAATCACAATAAACAAACTCTCAAGAATAAGTATCCATTAGCCAGGATCGACGACTTATTCGATCAACTTCATGGTGCACGATTCTTTTCTAAGATGGATCTAGCCCAGGGATTCCATCAGTTGCAAATTGCCCAATATTGTGTTCACCGAACTGCTTTTAAGGGTCCGGATGTGTTCTACGAGTGGTTAGTCATGCCTTTCGGACTAACCAACGCTCCCGCGTACTTCGTAGATTTGATGACCCGTGTGTTTCGGAAGGTGTTGAATAAATTTGTTCTTGTATTTATCGATGATATCCTAATCTACTCCAAAACCGAAGAGGAGCATGTTGAATATCTCAGAATAGTTCTGGAAATTTTGAGAAGGAACATCTTATTCGCCAAATTTTCGAAATGTCACTTTTGGGTCAAAGAAGTCAGATTTCTTGGCCATGTTGTTAATAAAGAAGGGATTTCTATTGATCCGAGCAAAATTTCCTCTATACTTGACTGGAAGCGACCGACGACTCCGAAAGAAGTTCGAAGTTTTCTGGGTTTAGCAGGCTATTAACGGAAGTTTGTTCAAGACTTTTCTAAGATTGCTAGCCCATTAACCAAGCTAACCATGAAGAATGCCAAGTTTAATTGGACTCCAAAATGTGATGAAGCTTTTCAGGAATTAAAAAAAGAGATTAACTACTGCGCCTGTTCTCGCTATCATTAACGGAAATCAGGGTTTATTTGTTTATGCAGACGCTTGTGGTGATGGTTTGGGTGCAGTATTAATGCAGAATGGGAAGGTAATTGCCTACGCGGGTAGAAAATTACGTCCTCATGAAAGAAACTACCCAACACATGATTTGGAGCTTTTGGCTATTATTTTCGCCTTAAAAATCTGACGACATTATCTTCTGGGTAAGAATCTCCTTCAGCTTTTCTAAAAGAAAATCTTAAAGTTCAACTTAACTTAATATATACTTAATAAATTCTTCTTGCTTAGGTGAAAATTTTGAGTTATTTACCGATCACAAATCTTTAAAGTATCTCTTTACCCAAAAAGATTTGAATCTGCGACAACAACGTTGGCTGGAATTTCTGACATCTTGTGACCTAGATATTCAGTATGCATCCGAAAAAGCCAATGTAGTTGTCGATGCTTTAAGTAGGAGGCATGTTGTTCTCGCATATCTAGTTATTACTCCTACTCTTCTTGAAAAGATTGCTAGCAAACAGAAGGAAGACCAATTTCTTCATGGAATTTGTAAAAGAATACATCAAGGGGAGGATTCCAATTTTGGAATCAATGATGATGGAGTTGTAAGATTGAAAGGAAGAATGTGTATCCCTGACATTCCTGAGCTGAAACATGAAATTTTGGACGAGTGCCACAAGTCCAAACTTTTGTATCCATCCATGAGTTAATAAAAAACGTATCGTGATATCAAAAGAACATTTTGGTGGAAGACAATGAAAAGGGACATATCATGTGAGTCGATGTGCTACTTGTCAACAAATTAAAAGTGATCAAAAGAAAGTGGCCGGTTTACTTCAGCCTTTGGAAGTACCGAAGTGGAAATGGGTTCAGTTATCGATGGATTTCATCGACGGATTGCCACGAACCAAGAAGGGAAATGAAGAAATTTGGGTTATAGTGGACTGTCTAACTAAAACTGCCCACTTCATTCTAGTGAAATCAACTCGAAATGCAGCAAGCTTAGCAGATCTATATGTAAAAGAAATTGTTCCTCTCCACGGTATTCCTAGCAGCATACTGAGCGGTCGTGATCCGATCTTCACTAGTAGATTTTGGGAGGCATTCCAAGCCACATTGGGAACAAAACTGAATTTCAGCACTGCTTATCACCCACAGTCTAATGGTCAGACTGAAAGGATAAATCAAATTCTAGAAGACCTATTGCGTGCTTGTATACTTGATTTTGGTGGTTTTTGGGAAGACCATTTGCATCTGGTCGAGTTCTCTTATAACAATAGCTATCATGCCAGTATTGAAATGGCTACTTATGAGGCTTTATATGGTCGTCCGCGTCGATCACCTTCATGCTGGATCGAATCAGGAGATAGACTCGTCCTTGGACCATATATGATTAAAGAAGCCACGGAGAAGGTAGATTTTATTCGAAAGAAATTAATAACTGCTCAATGTCGTCAGAAGAGTTATTACGACCGCCGAAGAAGAGATTTGGAATTTCAAGTTGGGGATTTTGTATTTCTTAAAGTGTCTCCAATGTGAGGTGTATTGAGGTTCGAGAAAACTGGAAAGCTAGCACCGCATTATATTGGTCCTTTTCCTATTCTGGAGAGGATCGGTCCTCTAGCATATCGAGTGAAGCTACCCAGCTGGTTATCTGGCGTGCACAATGTGTTTCATTTTTCTAACCTCCAAAAATTTGTGCACGACGCAGATAGTATTATTGAGGAGGCAGCTCAACAGGATCTTTAGATCACTCCTAATTTGGCAGTAAAGAGGGAACCGATAAAGATTGTGGATTGTGATGAAAAGCGATTGAGAAACAAAGTTGTAAAACTGGTTAAAGTACAGTGTAGTGGCGATCCAAAGGACTGCACCTGGGAAACTGAAGATAGCATGCAGAAATCATATCCCAATTGCAAAGTAGATATCTCGGCTTAATCTGGTAAGCCATTTCTCTATTCTTTTCTAATTTCGTATATTCTTTGTTTTCTTTTCTCTCTCTTGCAAATTTTGAGGACGAAATTTTCTTAAGGAGGGATATTTGTAACATTCCAAAATTTGTTTAAATTAAATTTGGTGACTTATTTGAACTTTCGTAAATTAATTTGAAAAGTTTCAAAACAAAATAAATATTATTAATATTAAGTATAAGAAAAGAAAAATATATGAATATAAATAAAATATTGGTAGTTTAAGCTTTAAATAAATAAAGGATAAAATAAATTAAAAATGTATAACAAACAAGAATTGTGTTAAAACATAAATACATAAGGTAAGTTACAAACTATAAAAAAAATACCTATGACAATCTTATATTAAGCAAGGCAATTAAATAGAAATGTATATACGTTCAAGTTACATGTTAATATGGATACATCAGACAAGTTGATACATGTGAAATTTTGTGTGTGTAAAATAATAATAAAAAAAAGTGTATGAAAGAAGATAAGAACAAACAAGACAATTTTAATTAATGCCATCATCTCTAAGCATATACAAAAAAACATATCAGCCTCCTTAGCATATAAAATAGATTTATATTAGCCACAAAAGCAAGATATCAGCCACCAAGTAACTGCTTAGTCAAAGATAAACAAAAATATCTCTGATTTTTTTATTGTACAACAAATTATTATCACCTGTAAAACTATTTCTATATCTGCACCTTTTACTCCAGTTCGTTCAGACAACTTAGCAAAGCCAGAAAGAAAAAAAAGGTAAAACATCACCTTATTTTACGAACTTAAGCAAATAATTCAATTAATCAAAACAGGGTTCAAAAAGAAGATCAACTGCAAGTTTTTCAAACAAAAAGCAGCTCTCTGTTTCAGAACTTTTCAAAGTGAGTAAACTTCTTTGAATTTGGATTTTTAACTTGTTGTTTGAAGTTACGTCTGAATGTATGTGAAAAATGCTTGCATAAGTGTATATTTGAATGTGAATGTGTTATGTATATGTCTGGAAGTTATAAACTTTAGTTCCGTTCCATACTTACAGGTATCAAACCTGTTCAAGAAAAAAAATCAATCAACTCCCATCCCTCTAATTCATTGCAGGTATTATGAACTAAATGAAACATGTTCTTGCTAACTTGTTTCAAGTTTTAAAATTTAAGTTGAGCAAATTTAATCAAAGATTTTCTGGGAATATGAAAATATAGGAAAAACTCAATATATGTCGAAAATCCAACCATCATGTTTTCTGTTTACGTTATATCATCAAAAACGTTTTTGAAATTAACATTTTTTAAAGGTAGAATCATAATTTTAGTTGTGGATTTTGGGTGCAGTTGTTCTTGAACGAAAAATTGGTTTTTGACCAATTTCAGGCGGTCGGAGGCGTTTTGGGAGTCGTGGCTTTGCGTGTAGGTGGAAGGGCCTACGGCGAGTCGGGTAAAAATACTCGAAGGTGTTCCAGTTCACTGTGGTGACGGCGGTGAGGGTATTTAATTTTTAACCCTAATTTTTGCGATGGTCGGAAAAGGCATCGCTGGGGCTTCGTGCGTGCATCGAGTTGCACATGGCCTTGGGAGGTGATAGCAGGGTGGGTGATGGAGTCGTGGCCGGAGGCTCGCGTTTTCTGGTGGTCAGGGTGTGGAGAACGAGGAAATTTCGGTTGTGCATGTGCACGAACTTCTGATGGGTATCGGTAAGTGGGTTTGGCGAAGAAGGATATGGGCTCGAAGTAAGTATGGGGAAAAACGAAGGTTGGCTCGAGTGTTAACTCGAGTATAGTTATCAAAGCACAAGTTAAAACACTTAGAAAAAAATTAAGTGGAAATTTTTGACACTCGGGTTGGTTTTCAAAAAAACCCGAAGCAAATGAAATTTTCTCTCGCATGTGACCTGAAGCAGGTCTCGAGACCAATATATAAAACAGTTTTTTTTACTTTAAAATTTTTCAAATTTTTAAGTCACTTTTAAACTATGTTCAAAACAATGATTTGATTGGAATTTTAAGCTAATTTTAGACTTAAGTGAAATGTTTCAAGAAATTAAATTTTAGTTTATTTAGTTTTAATATAATATTTTTATAAGGTTATTTATATTAAATAAATAATGTAACTTAAAAGAAAATTTAGAAAAGATGTTATTTAAAAAACTAAATCTTAACCTTTTAAGGTATCTAATGTGATAAAGGTGATTTAGTGAACAAAGTTTAAAAAGAGATAATCAAAGTAATTTAAATTATCTTTTGGTTTATTAAAACGGTTAATGATTTTGTTAATATAATTTCATAAGAAATAATTACTTAGTTAATTATTAATATTGAAGTTTAAATTACTTGATAATTAAGATATAATAAATTAATAATTGAGGTTAGTTAATTCGAAATTAATTAATTAAGATAATTAACTAAAAAATGATTAATTAACAAAGGAGATTAAGACTTAATCGATTGCATTTAATAATCATTGATTAAAGATTACTAATGAAAATAATTATACTGTTAATTAATTTAAGACCACATGAGTTATTCATCTTAATTGAAGATGTTTATTGTTCTTGAATGCTGTGTGTTGGATTTATTCTGATATATGATGTGATGCTATGTAATATTGAATGCTTTGTGCTGAGCCGTGATATTTGTATTGAATATACTACTGTGTGATTGTGAAAACCCATTGGCCCGTAAAACGGCTTTTGAATTTCGATGCAGCAGGGAGTCGAATTCCAGTTGGTTATCCGAAACCCACATCGAACCTGTGAATCTTTGTGAATGACATATTCACATGTTTTTAAATTGACGCTCACTATTCGGTTTAGTCGGGAGAGGACCTTTGTGTCGTATAACCCGTTCTGAACAAGTGATATGACGTTATGGATAGCATTTGAAGACCGGTGGTGAAGGCCGGGCGTCTTCGAAAACGATAGGATAACCTATCGAATGTCTCTGCACTGAGTTGCTCCGGTATAGAGATCTCCATATGTGATGGGGAGTCAGATCGGGATTGTGGATTCCCGGATTGCAAGGGCTTCTTCGAAAGTGCCTTCGGTTCTGTTCGAACCCGTAACAGACTTGTATGGTTGTATGTCTGACACTACACCTTGAGATATAAAGCTAATTTCTTTCAAATACATATCTTTTGGTGGCGGAGAATTTATTCTCTTAGCTTAACACCCTTCACTAAGACGTACGAGCTCAGAGGTTATGTGGTTGAAGGTTATTAGTGATATACTCCCAATTTGGTAGTGTGGCATGCTGAGTGCTTTTGATCATTTGTTGATCGAAGCATGGCTTTGTGAAAAAACGTAGCTTTGTGGACGAGACTTCGTCGAACCTCGCAATCCGGTTATCATCGAAACATGAATCGTGGCAGCAAGGTTATTTTGAGGTCACTACCCTGAGGGTATGTCCATTTTCTTCTGGATTATGAGTGGTATCGTGGTATGGAGCCCAGATACTCACTTTGTGGTTGCAGCAAACTTATTGCTTTGTGGTTGTCGGTTGAGAATCCCTTCGGATAGAGGTTGGTAACGACCGGGAGGTGGCCTACTCGTTCAGTTGTTACCTAGTCACAGAGGTAACCAGGCCTTGTGTAGCAGAGATCCGGTTAGGTTCTCGGGGACGTCCCTCCAGAGGCGTTCCATTTTATGTGGGAAGTTCCTTTGCTCGACCATTTGTTGGAAATCCAAACAAAACAATACGAGCCCGGTATGGTTTTAGTTGTATAACCTGCCATGTAGCGTGGCGGTAACCTGCTACAAAACATGGTAGCTAAGGCATACGACGAAATGTGGTACGCTGGCTAAGATTAATATTATACTTTCGAAAATGTTTTCACACTATGCACTAATAATAATATCAAAAGAGTTTCCTCGTATTAAGCATATTTTACTATCATAAGAAGAAATCTCCTCCAAGTCTGCGTTTGCATTGTGTGTGTGTGGTGGGAGGTCTTATGGTAGTTTCATTTTCAAAAAGCATTGCAGATTTCT
This sequence comes from Allium cepa, assembly GCA_030765085.1. Taxonomy (NCBI): domain Eukaryota; kingdom Viridiplantae; phylum Streptophyta; class Magnoliopsida; order Asparagales; family Amaryllidaceae; genus Allium; species Allium cepa. The sequence continues at coordinate 927,036,847 of CM060941.1, forward strand.
TTCAAGTTCTTTTGTTTGCTTTTGATAAGAATAAACTGTTTTATTTCAACAACTGTTTTTTTTCACTCATACCAGTCCCATGACTGACCTGGAGTTTATTGTTCCTTTCCTAAACTCTTGGTGTCCATAATTTTCCACAGGGCAGCCTAGAAGCAGGTTATCCGTGTTTTGGAGCTAGCTTGGATTTGAAATCCTCTGGAAGCTTTGGATTTGGGAATCTTTTGAAGTGTTGGAGTTTTTGAAGGCCTTGTCGAAGTTGAAGTATGTTGGAAACTTGTTGAAGTTTCTGTTATCGTATTATTGTTGTATCATATTTATATCACTCTGATATCTGGGTTCGATATTGTATTGGATATTGTATCATGTTGTACCTGTGTTGATATAATGATATCCATTTTGTTTCCGCTGTTTGTATCCATCTAATGTTTTTATAAGCTCCATCAGACTGGAGTTCAATGTTTGAATCTTTAGCAGTCGAATACAAGTGAAGTATTTAGTGTCAATTTTTTGAACATTGGATTTCGGAACGTGGCAATCAATTAAGAAGGTTAGTTAATTAATGTAATTAATTAAGGTTATTGAATCAATTAAGGTTAATAAATTAATTGAGAATGGTTGACTATTAGTTTTTTCTATGGATGATAAACTTGAATTTATTACCTTGGTTTGTCTGAATATCTCTGATATATGAGTTGTGATGTACCATGATATGATATGATGGGTTGAACAGTAATATTGGGGGCTATCTATCAATAATGAATTGTTGTGCAAATATGATACCCTATATTTAGAAATCGAATTGTATTCACTTAATCATTTGGCTTAATGAATAACTTTGGATTCAAAGAGGCCGGAGTCGGGTAGTATTAGCAAATACCCGAAACTACTTTAACTCTTTATAAATTTGAGTTTAGAACCCAACAAGCTGGAATTGGAATAAATTAAGTAATTGGCCTTTATCTGGGCAATAGATCTTGGATATTGTTTGTAATAAGTGATCGACTTGCGAACTCGTAAAAGGTATGAGTTTCCTTGGTTTACAAATAAGTTATATTGCTTGGTATATCATATTATATGGGTTTACTCACGCTGGTTTCCGGCCTTACCCGGGTGTTACTTGATGTAATGCTCAAGTCAGACCGAGTGTTATAGATTTTCAGGTAAGAACGTTTCTGAAGCTCAGGAGGCGAGCTGGATGGCAGGAACGTATGGAGTTTTCGACTGTGTATATGTGACTGTGTAGTCTGTATGGATTGTAGTCTGAGACAAGTTATATAACTGTCCAGTTTATGTATAAGTGATTGTACTTTGATGAATTGTATGTAAAGTAACAATTACAGCTTTTCTTTATAAAAATGCTATTATTTGTTATTACATTGTATCTGTTGCGAATGTGGGATGCTTTTGTTTCTATCTTCTTTTCCTAACTATCTGGAATTTTCGGGATCGGAAATTTCGGGTCATTACATTTGGTATCAGTGCCGAAGGTGAAGCGAGAACCTTGGCTATATATATATATGAGGGCGTACTTGTTATTTTCTTATATAAAGGTTTTGAGAAACGGTTTTAATGAATGATTTTTATAAAGCTTATATTTTATATATAAAACAATAATTGGTTGTTGGATATTGAAATTGAATAAAGAATTAAGTGATATATATATATATATATATTTGAATTAAATAAAATAATGAGAATTAGGTGGTAATAATACAACTAAATTGAAAAGTGAATAAAGATAAGTTTGAAGACCCAAACTGAAACTATAATCCTGAATTTGTAGAAGTGATTTCAGAATGAGATATTAGTGAAATGGATATCCAGATTTGATAATCTTGGTTGTTATCATAAATGATTGTTGTATTCAATAATGATATGTGTGTTAATGAGTAAGTAAAATGAAATGTTTTAGGGAAGTAAAACATTTAGGTAAGTATGACTTATAAATTGAAACTGAAGATGATCTAAATTGTGAAGTTTTAAATCTAGGTCCAGAAATTTGAAAATCGTTTCAAAGTTGAAATTGTGATTAAAGTCGAATAAGTAAATTCAAATGGAATTTGATTTGAATTTAAAAAAAAGGAATTGAGGTTAATTCAAATTAGAATTGAATCAATTTAATGGGATGAGAAATTGATTGGAAATGGAGATTGGGGATTGAACATTTTGCTCTGAAACTATTTTCAAATAAATTATTTTAATGTAATTTGTTTTTAAATCTATTTTTCCAAGCTATTTACTATATACAACCTTTCTTTTTAAACCCAAGTTATTTTATATTTATTTTACAATTATTTATTTGAAACTATTTAACTATTTTACAACTATTTTATAAACTAATTACTACTTTTTTAATTACTTTATAACTATTTACTATTTTACAACTATTTTGTATTTATCTAATTATTCTATAACCATTTGACTTTTTTTGTAACTACTTAACTATTTTACAGCTGTTTTACAAACTAATAATTATTTTTCAACTACTTATCTATTTTTAACTTTTCAAGCTATTTTTTAAAAATAATCTGGTTAGAGTGCAAACTATTTATGACTAAATATCCATTTGAGATAAGAATTGAGGTGATAATCCAAATGGGAATTGAGGCAATTGTGAATAAACGAACAAAGATCTAAGGGAATGTGAATACAGAAGAGAAATCGATTTAGATAATAATCAATGAAGATAAATACGTAGGATGTATGTATATTATTCCATTCGCATGGTGATTTGATCCAGATTCAAGCACAGAATTTCGAGACAGTATATCGATCCGAGTTGGGATTTTTCACTCGATTTTCGACGCCGAACCTGGATATGGATTTTTAGTTGTTCTGGAAATTCTCTATCGTAGTTAGACTATGCAAGGAGAATGACGGTTTTTGATCAAGAAACCAAATCTGAGTCCGCACTAGGAAGTCGGGTGGACGATACTAGTTCGGAAGAGAAATTGTGTGATCGAGTGAGCGATCGGAATGATATAGCGTACGGATGATATGTGTACATCGTACGGGTTTGAATGAAATTGATACCGAAAATTTGTGGATAAGAACTGTAAAACGGTTTTCGAAATGAAAAGTATAGTTTGTGAAATATATGATGAAATAAAGTGGAAATTGGACATTTCTATGGTAGAAAATTACTTTATGGAAGTAAGTAATATGGAAGTGACTTTATAGAGTAATCAAGCTTGAATATTAATTTGGCATAAACAAAGTTATGTATATATATTTGATAAACTCCCCTTGTTGAAACTATAGCCAGAATAAAAAATGTTTGAAAGTATTTGAAGTATAAAAAGGGAATTTATACAAGTTTGAAGTGATCCAAAGATTTTTCAAGTTTATATATATCTATATATACAAAGGATCTTATAAGAATGATTTTGGGAGAAAAGGTTTTTGGAACCTATGGATTTTGGAAAGGCTTTTGATTTTTGCAGAAAATCAATTTTGAAAATTTGGAAAGCCTAGTTGAGAATTATCGATTTTGGGATAATCAATTTTGAGAAAAGGAGATTTATATAGGGTTCATACTAGGCCTATGATTTGGAAGATACTATATGTGTATAGTATAAAGTGTTTTGAAAATGGCTCTGTAGAAAAAGGCGCTCCTTTGAAATAAACGTCTCATGAGTACTATAGGTTGGTACTGCCTTGAGCCTCAAAGTTGGGGAGGCCCTAAAGTGGATCCTGTGAGGAAGTCCGGACAAACTGAAGTTCCTAAGGATTATTGGGTAGCGAAAGTTGAGGGCGCTGATGCCTATAGAGGCATTTGGGTTATGTTGTGACGACAGTGTAACTCGATGTCGCTGTGATCTAGTGTGGACCATGGCGAAAAACTTGTGGAGGTGAGTTTCAACGGTCTACGCTTGATTTTGCTGGAAAGGCAACGTAACATCGGTAGGCTGCGATCTATGGTCGAGTGGAGTGGAGAAGGTTCAGTCTTTTGGCAACGAAATTCGAGGGCGCTGATGCCTACAGTTATAAGAGTTTTTGTTGTGATAGCAAAGTAACCCTAGATGTAGTTACGATCTGTAGCGGGTTTCCATGGTGTTATCGAGGGGCGCGGTGGCCTACAGTTATCTATGGATTTTGTAGGGATGGCAACGTAACCATCGGGTTAACTGCGACCATGGACGAGGATGTAGATTTTCGGAGCATTCTCACCAAAGACATTTCCTCTATTTCAAAAATATTTTCTATATTTTCAACAATATATTTTCCCAAGTATTTTCACTAGGTGTTGAAAATGATTCTGCAATGTACTTATAGATTTTCAGTCTTATGTCTGATCAACGTATGACCGAATTTCTATGAGAACAAGGATGGATCGGTTAAGACATCGAGTTATAAAAAGTATTTTTATAAAACTATTTTATAATGTTATATGGATTTTTGTAAGTGTTTTAAAATTAATCAAAGAATAATTGTTCTGATAATAAACATTTTAATAATTCTGGCTTCATTCCTTTTTGAGGACTAAAATATTCGAAGGAGGGAGGAATGTGATGACCCAAATTTTGGTCATGTGATAATTGAATGATTATCTGATTTTACTTCAAGGATACTGATTTTATTTGAATAAATAAATGGAATTCTGATAATTTAGAAATATCTGGACATATATATATATATATATATATATATATATATATATATATATGTTTATAAACGAATTTAAAACTATAATAAATCCTATGATAAATATAATTATGTTAATAGATAGATGCAAAACTTTATAATAGTGAAATTTTCCGGGGTAAAAATAAGTATCAATAGAGTCTATAAATGGAAATTTATATTGAATTCAAAAAAAATACGTTATAAATAAAATTGGATTATTAATTTTATATTTCAAAGGAAAAAATATATATATAATATTAGAACAAAAATTAATAAAAACTTTGATATATATATAACATGAGATAAGTATAAATTGTATATGCATAAAAATTAAACATATGTTAAGTTATAAAAAAATAAACCTAATACAAAGTAATTTAAGAAATATAAAAATAATATTTACATGCATTTCACAAGTGTAGGGAGACTAATACATATAATAACAAGTGTAAACAAACCTTATCATAAATTTAACAAGTGTCATGATCTATATTCTCTTTTCATTTGAAAAAAAGAGGGAAAAAAACTTGAAAACAAAAATAAAAGAAAGAAGAAGATCAAACAACAATTCTAATTTCAAATTGAAACCAAACAACAAATTTTAACTGAGCAAGCAAAGTAAATAATTAGAGATCAAACTCAAGAATTTCAATCTCAGATCATCAACCAAGTTCACATTAAGTAGCAGTTTCAAAAGTATAAAGTTTTGTTCCCTACTTCAAAATAAGGCTCTGTCTTCTAAGAACAAGTGAGTGAACTTTATTTTAAAACTTGATTCTTGTTTAAATCATGATATTGTGGCAAATATATGAGATCGCTGTGAAAAATGTTTGAATAAACAATAAAAATATGCATGCATGTCTATATATATATATATGACTAGATATATGGCTGCGCATATACATTTTCTCTGTTATGTTTTACAGGCTGGAGTAAAAAAAATTCCTATCTATCACACTTTACAAATTCGAGCTAGGATTTCTGAAGAAAAAATGATTGAAATAGTATAACATCAATGTTAAAAATAAATTCAAGATTTTATATTGTGTATTCATTTCAAGAATGAGAAATAACAGTCGAAAATCAAAATTAATCCAAAATCAAACATCTGGATTTCAATACATGAATGGATTAGAATCCCTAAACGATGAATTTTGATGTAACGATCAAGATTTTTAATTTTGAAAATCCTATGGATTTTCGAGATGAATGGAATTGGGGTTTTCGTGAATTCGTGACGAACGGTGGCAGGTCGAACTTTGTGATTGGCATGGAAGGTAGCCTGGGTATTGGTGATCTTAGGAAAAATTTGTATTTGATTTTTCAAGTCGTTGGATCGTCGGTACGAGAAGATTTTAGGGTTTGTGATTGCGTTTGGGTCAGGACTGTTTCATGGGTGATCGCTATGGCGTGCTAGCATCGAGGTGGACAAATGGTGGAGGAAAAGGACGATGGAGGACAGGCGAGGGTTCTAGGATGAGGAAGGTGTCTCCGGTGGTCCGAGATGGTGATGCGGGTCGTACTTTGGCAATGGTTCTAAAACCTGTGGTTGTTTGATTGTTCGATTTGGGAACTACGAGACTGCTTAAACCATCTATGCGGTCGGTCGACTCAGGGGAGGATGGTCGTCATGTCGATGGTTGAAGCAAGGTTCGAAGTCGACCAGATTATGTTTGCACGTGCACGTCTTTGGTGCACGGGGACCAGTTTTTGTGTGCCTGAGTTGTTGCGTTCAATTGAAGGAAGAAGAAGATGGAGGTACCGGGAAACAAGGTCTTGACTCGGTGCCTAGCTCGTGTCATTAGAGTGTGTAATCAAGAAACGTGAAGGATGGTGTGGCTCGAGTGTTTGTATGGGAAATGTGACGACCCGCCCTTCTACTACCAGAAAGACGTATCATCATTAAGAAAGAAGGGGATAGAAATAGAAGAGAAAGAGAAAGAAAGAACAGCAACATCAGAATCTCACAGCGGAACGGAACAAAATATAATATATCACATAAATATTACATAGTTTTACATATATCAGAGTTAAACAATATCAATACACATGACAATCATACCTACATCTATCACTACATACATCAGAGGTACAATACACATCAACTAACACAGCGGAACTACATATATAGCTATATTCGTCTAGAATCTCCTTCTCCAAGCTCCTCCAGAAACAAGATCCAAAACCTATCACTTGGCTACTCATAAAAATTTGAGTACCCAAGAGTTTATGAAAACACGAAATATAAACTCCGGGTCAGACATGGGTCTGGTATGAGTAAACGGTTTAAAGTTGTTTAACTTTGAAAACATTTAAAAACAAAGGTATCACGTAAGACTCCCCACAAATAAATACGGGCAAGTTTTTACCTTACGCTAACCAAAACATTTCATAGGAAATCCAGTGATATTATAATAGTGTCTAGGGTTTTCAAGTAAATAGAAAATAGCCGAAATTGTTACATTCATTAAATTCCAGCTACTAGCCACAAAAGTGGGTAATACAAATCAAAACCGTAGGGTCTCGTAGGGAAAATGGATTTCCAACAATGGCAGGGCTACTGGGGTACCGCCCGTCATAGTACGGGGCCTAGATCACCGTACCGAGGATCACTCCCGACCCCCTACAACACAAGGCCGGAACCATTCCTTACTGAACAGTCCCGAACAAGATAAACCCCGCAGTTGGCGCGACCAACCGCTCACTAAGTCGAAATATAAAAGGGACATCTAGACAGGGGAAATATCTTGTCCTGCTTGGGCATGACCCACCTAACCTTGCTGCATCTCCCCTATTTTAGCCATTTTCGGTTGATGAGGCTTGAGGCTGCGATTACCTTTAAAGAACATATTACTTAGAATGCTCATCGTCCGCCTGACGATGTGCTGAAAGCATTCAATCCATACAAGTTCGTTCCGGGTTCGAACGAAACCGAAGGCATTATCTCATCACACTCATTTTGGAATCACCCTCAGAGTCAATGACGATAACCCTTGCATTCTGAAAACACCATCTCGACCTTCATTTCAGAATTTACGACCTAACGTTTAAATTGGACCGATGTGGTTGTCGGAGAATCAAATTTGATTCTTCCGATCCTGGTCTCATCGAAATGCAAACGCCATTTTAAGGGCCAAGTTGTCTAATTAACTTAAACAGTTTAAATAATTTAAATTCAACAATTGAATTAACATAGCATTTATCACAGATAAAACATATACAAGCATCATAGATATAACATAACATATCACAGAGCATCACAGAATATCATTACATAAATAACACAATTAGATATTCAACACAACAGTCCATAAGCAATTACCTTTAAATCTTATTTGTAACTAATTCTATTTAGGATTAATTACCTGAGAGTTAATCACTTAACTCTATTTAATTAGTCATTAGTTAACAATCAATTACTTATTTCATTCCAGATTGTTTAATTAATGATTTCTTAATTAATCATTTGGTCGTAATTTCTTCATCACTTTATTTCACACTATTGATTAGTTACTTCCTTAATCAGGTGATAAATTTTAATTACTTAATTAATTGTCCCTTGATCATTTATTTAACATCTTTAATTACTTATTAATGAAGCTTGATTATCCAATTATTATCTGCTAATTTAATTAATCAATAATTAGTCCTTAATCAAGCTACTTAATTAATTAACTATCAATTCATAATTAAAATCACTTGATTAATTAACTATTAATTCATTTATTAATTAACTTAAGTAGTTGATTCAATAATTTATTTACTTATAATCCATCACTAACTGTGTTTGAATTATTCCTAATTACTCAACTACTCATCATTTATTTATTTACTCAAGTAGTCAATTACCCTTTACTTATCATGTAATTGTTACAAAAATCAAAACTCTAATTAAAATTAAATTGTTAATCATTCTTAATTACCTTCTAAAAATAATTAACATTTGTTATTTAACTTAATTAACTTTTAAAGGAAATTTTCTTAAATTTTGAAAATCAAGATACTACTTCCACGAACTTAAATGTAAATCGGTTTCAAATTTAACTTAACTTTATACTAACTAAGTAAATTACTTGATTAAAATAAAAATCAAGGCTTAAACATCATTAAGTAGTAATGAAAGATAATTAAAAACATGTAACTAGCCTCTAACTTAAAACTACTTATCAGTTATTTAGATTTCAATAATAATCTTGATGAAAAAGATTTTTACCTAACTTTAATTTGAATAAGTGATAGCTCCAGTTTACAAACCCGGGTCTCCTCCTATTCAATCTCGAGTGCAACTTCGGTTTGCACGCAAATCTTTCCCGAGTCGCCTCCTGGAACCCATCCTTCTCCTTTACTCTTTTTTTTTATACAGTAAGTTGTAAAACTTAAATATAAAGCAACATCAGAAATAAAACTGGCCTCGATCAAAACTCGAAGCAACCATCAGTGAGGCTCGAGCACGACACGAAGCACACTCACGTTGACAGAAAAACAAAACTCCACCTCCTTCGCCACCGTGCACGTGCACGGTGGCTCACGAGGCATTGATGATCTTCCTAGATCATCTGCATGTCGCAAATTCCATGGAAACACGAGAACCAACCTCGCATCACCTTCAAAGTTTACAATTTGAAATATGGTCATTTGGGGCAAAAACTGAAGCTCACACGGTCGGAAAAACGAGTCCGCCACGGCCACCGAGACCACCTGAGTCCCCCAACCCCTGGCCATACCTCGACAACACGCCAACGCTCCATTTCCCAATCGCTATTGACACTCGATCACCTATGTTTAACACACGCGTCTCGTGACAGAGATGATCAAAATCTCCATCTAAAACCCTAAAATGATCTCGTACTCTAACCTCATTCAATAGAAAAATTATTTAATAATTTTTATGAAATCTCCACTGCTTATACTTGCAGCAACACAAATTCGAACATTTATTATTGAATCAATGATCTGTAATTGGTAAAAATGCACCTTTTGATCAACCATGAACTGCTTATTCAATTCTACATTGAAATTTCCCATTTCTGATTTTAAAAATCCTATTTTGTATTAAAGATTCAAGTTATTAACTTGAATCAATATTTACTAACAATCGATTTTATCATCTTAATTCTTGTTGCCTGTACAATCACATTACAGTAGCATTCCTTTTTATACAGATGTTTTAAACGGTTTGTAAATTCTTAGTTTTAGTTTAACTACCTCGTTTGATCTAAAAAAAACTTAACATGTATTTGCAGTAGTATCTTTGAGTATTGAACAAAGTATTTTCCTGTATCAATTAAACAGAGAAGCACAGGTAACACAGGATTATACTCACAAGATTAAAACATATTTAATACAAACAGATCACAGAATCTCCTTACTGATTAATTAACTTAAAGCTTTATGAATTAAGTTTACTCACCTGCACCTAATTTCTGTAAACAGGAAGCATTGATGTTTGAAGTCTTCATGTTTTGAAACTGAAGTTTGAGTCTGCCTTGAATCTGATTGTTTTAAATTTGAATTCCAGTTGAATTTGCTCTCTCTCTCTCCCTTTTTTTTTCTTTCTTGCTTTAAATATTCTCAGGTTTACAAAGTTTTATTTTTTTCCCTGAACGAACTAAATACAAGATGGATACATATACATATAGAAGAGAGTGGATTGTAACGGAAGGTGTTTTCTAGTGCAGATGTTTTCTCCCTATTGTTTATGACATGTTCAGATTTTTATACATATTTGAAATGACAAAATGCATGCTGAGCTGATGGCCAATAAATGCCTTGGCTTCATAACATGGTTACATAATTACTATTATGTTTATACTATATAGATAATTGTATGAAAATGTACAACTTGCAGGAAAATGTGGCTTGTGTGAGAGGCTTATTTTTGTCTTGTTACTTAAAATGTTTACACTAAAATAATTATGTTTGCTGTGTATATATAGATATTTTATTTTTATCCTTTATTTTTATGAACATATAGTCCAGGCTTGTTTATACGCATGTGTGTTGTATACTTATAAGTAATATATTGTTATTCCTAGTTTTGAATCTGCAGGTAAACACTTGGGCCTATGAGTGAAGGTATTGTGTCTATTAAAATGTTTGTTTAACAAAATTTATCTAATCCTTACTTTATATTTTACATTTAGATTTTATATTACTAGAATTTGATTTTAAATTTCAAACATTATTATCTATATGTATTATTTTATATTAAACATAACAAAGTAAAGTATTTTAATTTAATAATGTAAGATAAATATTATAAGGAGATTTATTTTAAATTTCAAACACTATTATTCATATGTATAAGTTTATCAATGTGAGCAATGTAAAACCTTTTAATTTAATTATACAAGACAAATTTTATTATAAATATTATTAAGAGATTTTATTTTAAATCCCCAAAGTCTAATTCCTTTTTTTTAAAATACAATTTAAATAAATAAATTGGCAGTATTTCCAAATCATAAGCATTTTAATATGATCCATTTACATTTCATTTAAATTAGATTAAACATTTATTAAAATAAACGGGGCCAAAAATCCAGGGTCGTTACATTCCTCCCCTCTTAAAAGAATTTCGTCCCCGAAATTTAAAACAAAGATAATCTTAAAAGCTATTATTCCACCCATTCAAACATACATATCATTCATATATTAGCACACAATCAAACAGTCTATCCTAACAAACATCATTAGTTATCTAAACACGAATCCTGATAGTTTCCTAAAATTGTCGAGAGTTGTCTCTCGATGATCAACAATCCAAACTGGATTCCTGATCACAGTCAAATTCGACTTAACTTCTGAATTTCTGAATTACTGGTTTAACAACTAATGAATCATGAACAAATTTCTAAGATGGGATGTACGGAATACACAATAAATTCCGGATATCCACTCTGGTAATTCAATTTTGAAATCTATAGTATAACTCTTTCCAAATTAATTGACTTTTTTACAGAATTTCAATATCTAATTTAATCAGGCCCGTACGATGTACATATATCATTCGTACGCAATATCAAATCCGATCGCTCGCTCGATCACACAATTTCACTTCCGAACTAGTATCGTCCACTCGACTTCCTAGTGCGGACTCAGAACTGGTTTTCTTGATCAGAACTACCATTCTCCTTACATAGTCACAACTATGATAGAGAATTTCCAAAATCAATCAAAATCCATATCCATGGTTCGTCGTTGAAAATCGAGTGAAAAATCCTAACTCGGATCGATATATAATTATCTCGAAATTCTGTGCTCGAATCTGGATCAAATTATCATGCGAATAAAATAATATACGTACATCCTACGTATTCATATTCATTGATTATCAACTATATCAATTTCCTTTATTCACATTATTCTGATTTCTATTCACTTGGAATAATTTCCTCAATTACAACTTTACTTAAGAATTTCACCACTCATGTCTTAAGTTTAATATCAGCATTATATATATTCCTATATTATTATTCTACCATTTAAGCCTCTATATCTTCATATTTTCAATTTGAATTTCTAATTTCATGTGAATTCAATTTATCTTTAACTCTGAATATTTAAATTTTATTGGCTATCTTCCACTTATAACCGATTTCTATCATTATTTTAAATTAATTTCATCTACTAATTTACTTTAAATATTCAATTTGAAATTGTTTGTTAGTTTTAATTTCTTTTTATAGTTTTCAAATTTTGAAAAGTTTTGACAGAGTCTCCATTTGTTTAGCATTACATATTTTCATAAGCACATATGTAAGTTTTCAATCCTTATCACAATTAATTCCAATCAATTCTCAAATCATTCCCTACGGCTAAAGTGATTTATAACTTACCTGCTTATATATATATAACCCATTTGAGTAAAACAAACTCATATTCAAGATCATCCTATTTCTCTTCTAAAGTTCATAAAATTTATCTAATTTCATTTACTTCAAACAACCCATTTTCTTATGCAATTCGACAATACTATTGTGAATAAACAATCACTTAAGCTTTATAACAAATCTTAAATTGATTCCAACTCAATTTACACTTGACTCCACCACAATTAATTTATTCACAATCTCTTCATTGCATTTTCTTTCATTTCAACAGGTTTGATTCCAAACCATTCTATTAAATTCAACAACCAATATTTTAAATAATCATCTCACAATTTACTTAAGTCATTTATTTTCTTCAAACTGTTCTACCCAATAACTTAAGTTTATTCTATTTCACCAATTTTTCATTTAAATATTTGATTTGATTTTCCTTTAATCAAATCCCAACTATTTTCTAATTTGCTCGATTAGTTTATTCTTTTATCCATTTTTAAATTTTAATTTACATTAACAATTCATTATCGAATTTATTTGTAGTAAGGTCATTCAATTTATACTTGAATTAGATTTATTTACAACTCACACCAATTCTATTTTTCCCCAATTCAATACTTACCTATTTACATAAAAAAATTATTCCCTTCAATAATATTTATAACTCGACTGAATTCATTTAAATTCAGTTTTATTTCAACTCAACTTCAGTTAAATTTAGCTACTTACCATACTTTAAATTATTTCTCAATATATGAACTCAAAACTTATTTGTTTACTTAAAAGTTTACATTACTCATTTGGGTCATTTCATCTTATAACCACAATTCCAGATTATATATAACACTTACTATCGTAAGGTATAAATTTTCACCTCATAATTTCAATTATTTAGCCTTCCAGTTTTATATCCAAATAAGTTCATTTGGAACTTCCATTCCATTTAACTGATCTCGGGTTAAACTCCAATATGTTTTCTATTTCCATTTACTTAAGTTAAATTTTAATTCCCGGATTAAAATTCCAACTTCTTCTTATTAATATCAACTTTACCTTATAAGTTAAATAGTTGATTCATTTAAACCTTTTACATTATTTAAATAGACTTCCTTAGAATTCAATTTGCCCGGTTTTCATTTCCAAAACCATTTTAAAATGATAACTACACATACTCACTTGGTATGTCAAATCAAATTTTCAAATTCCAATCACTTGTTTTCACCAAAACAAATTTTCTCTTTGAAAATTTCTAAAACAACTTGTATACCCCACAAGCCCAAACAATATAATGACCAACTATCCTGGTAGCAATTCATCACTTTAGAAACTTGAAAATGAATACTGATGATGTAGCCATCATCATCAGGATTATTTTCTAGCGACTGAAGTGAGCTCAGTGCTTCCTTACTTTCACAATTTCCTCCCAAATCAATTTCCATTCAACCATATTTTTCCAAAACAATACTTCATTATTACCTTCAAATCTTTGGAAAAAAAACATTTCAAACATCCCCAAGATTTTTAAATTCCCTAAATCCATTTGTTTAAATTCATTTAAACACCTTCAAATTTCCGGGACTTCAATTCTGTTTTAATTAAAATTTTGTTATATTCCTTTTTATATAAGTCATGCTTAGACAATTTTATTTGGTTATAAACCACTCGAATTTTAAATTTTATTCAATTATAATATTAACAATCAAACATCCAAATATATAATAATTTCAGAAAAATATTTCTTTTATATCAAAATATAATTTTGGGTAAAATTATTTCATTTACCCTACTTTAAAAACAATACTGTGTCGGTCAATCTTGTTTAAGAGTTTAGAAATCCCTATCGATGAAATGGCGTCCCACACATCGACCAGAATTCATAAACACTCAACAGATAAGTCAACACAATATAAAAACAATTTTATGTTCACTAAAAAATACGCACTCATATCTATTAATACACCCAATTTCATTTTAGAGTACTACTGACTCTATTCTATGAGTAATTTCTACCAGAGCCAAGGTTATCACCAACCTATGCTCTGATACCAACTGTGACGACCCGCCCTTCTACTACCAGAAAGACGTATCATCATTAAGAAAGAAGGGGATAGAAATAGAAGAGAAAGAGAAAGAAATAACAGCAGCATCAGAATCTCACAGCGGAACGGAACAAAATATAATATATCACATAAATATTTCATAGTTTTACATATATCAGAGTTATACAATATCAATACACATGACAATCATACCTACATCTATCACTACATACATCAGAGGTACAATACACATCAACTAACACAGCGGAACTACATATATAGCTATATACGTCTGGAATCTCCTGCTCCAAGCTCCTCCAGAAAATCAAGATCCAAAACCTATCACTTGGCTACTCATAAAAATTTGAGTACCCAAGAGTTTATGAAAACACGAAATATAAACTCCGAGTCAGACATGGGTCTGGTATGAGTAAACGGTTTAAAGTTGTTTAACTTTGAAAACATTTAAAAACAAAGGTATCACGTAAGACTCCCCACAAATAAATACGGGTAAGTTTTTACCTTACACCAACCAAAACATTTCATAGGAAATCCAGTGATATTATAATAGTTTCTAGGTTTTTCAAGTAAATAGAAAATAGCCGAAATTGTTACATTCATTAAATTCCAGCTACTAGCCACAAAAGCGGGTAGTACAAATCAAAACCGTAGGGTCTCGTAGGGAAAATGGATTTCCAACAATGGCAGGGCTACTGCGGTACCGCCCGTCACAGTATGGGGCCTAGATCACCGTACCGAGGATCACTCCCGACCCCCTACAACACAAGGCCAGAACCATTACTTACTGAACAGTCCCGAACAAGATAAACCCCACAGTTGGCACGACCAACCGCTTACTAAGCCGAAATATAAAAGGGACATCTAGACAGGGGAAATATCTTGTCCTGCTTGGGCATAACCCACCTAACCTTGCTGCATCTCCCCTGTTTTAGCCATTCCCGGTTGATGAGGCTTGAGGCTGCGATTACCTTTAAAGAACATATTACTTAGAATGCTCATTGTCCGCCTGACGATGTGCTGAAAGTATTCAATCCATACAAGTTCGTTCCGGGTTCGAACGAAACCGAAGGCATTATCTCATCACACTCATTTTGGAATCACCCTCAGAGTCAACGACGATAACCCTTGCATTCTGAAAACACCATCTCGACCTTCATTTCAGAATTCACGACCTAACGTTTAAATTGGATCGATGTGGTTTTCGGAGAATCAAATTTGATTCTTCCGATCCCGGTCTCATCGAAATGCAAACGCCATTTTAAGGGCCAAGTTGTCTAATTAACTTAAACAGTTTAAATAATTTAAATTCAACAATTGAATTAACATAGCATTTATCACAGATAAAACATATACGAGAATCATAGATATAACATAACATATCACAGAGCATCACAGAATATCATTACATAAATAACACAATTAGATATTCAACACAACAGTCCATAAGCAATTACCTTTAAATCTTATTTGTAACTAATTCAATTTAGGATTAATTACCCGAGAGTTAATCACTTAACTCTATTTAATTAGTCATTAGTTAACAATCAATTACTTATTTCATTCCATATTGTTTAATTAATGATTTCTTAATTAATCATTTGGTCGTAATTTCTTCATCACTTTATTTCACACTATTGATTAGTTACTTCCTTAATCAAGTGATAAATTTTAATTACTTAATTAATTGTCCCTTGATCATTTATTTAACATCTTTAATTACTTATTAATAAAGCTTAATTATCCAATTATTATCAGCTAATTTAATTAATCAATAATTAGTCCTTAATCAAGCTACTTAATTAATTAACTATCAATTCATAATTAAAATCACTTGATTAATTAACTATTAATTCATTTATTAATTAACTTAAGTAGTTGATTTCAATAATTTATTTACTTATAATCCATCACTAAGTGTGCTTGAATTATTCTTAATTACTCAAATACTCATCATTTATTTATTTACTCAAGTAGTCAATTACCTTTTACTTATCACGTAATTGTTACAAAAATCAAAACTCTAATTAAAATTAAATTGATAATCATTCTTAATTACCTTCTAAAAATAATTAACATTTGTTATTTAACTTAATTAACTTTTAAAGGAAATTTTCTTAAATTTTGAAAATCAAGATACTACTACCGCGAACTTAAATGTAAATCGGTTTCAAATTTAACTTAACTTTATACTTAACTAAGTAAATTACTTGATAAGAATAAAAATCAAGGCTTAAACATCATTAAGTAATAATGAAAGATAATTAAAAACATGTAACTAGCCTCTAACTTAAAACTACTTATCAGTTATTTAGATTTCAATAATAATCTTGATGAAAAAGATTTTTACCTAACTTTAATTTGAATAAGTGATAGCTCCAGTTTACAAACCCGGGTCTCCTCCTATTCAATCTCAAGTGCAACTTCGGTTTGCACGCAAATCTTTCCCGAGTCGCCTCCTGGAACCCATCTTTCTCCTTTACTCTTTTTTTTTTATACAGTAAGTTGTAAAACTTAAATATAAAGCAACATCAGAAAATAAAACTGGCCTCGATCAAAACTCGAAGCAACCATCAGTGAGGCTCGAGCACGACACGAAGCACACTCACGTTGACAGAAAAAAAAAACTCCACCTCCATCGCCACCGTGCACGTGCACGGTGGCGAACGAGGCATTGATGATCTTCCAAGATCATCTGCATGTCGCAAATTCCATGGAAACACGAGAACCAATCTCGCATCACCTTCAAAGTTTACAATTTGAAATATGGTCATTTGGGGCAAAAACTGAAGCTCACACGGTCAGCAAAACGAGTCTGCCACCGCCGTCGAGACCACTTGAGACCCCCAACCCTTGGCCATACCTCGACAACACGCCAACTGTAACAACCCGCATATTTATCGAGTTTGTATTTAAATATTTTATTTAAATATTAACTCGTTAATCGGATTTTGGTCCGAAAAGCTACTTTTTGCAAACGGTCAAATTAGGACTCGAGACCACTTCCATTGAGTTCGAAATGTCGTTTACAACTTTTTAAGTATAAACATCGATAGGTTTGGAGTTAGTGAAATTTCACTAACTTTTCCCGCTTTGGACTTTGGGTTAGTTTAGCCTATTAAGCCCAAGTTCCAGCCCTCTTCTCCTCACTCTTCATAAATTTCCTAACTAATCAAGCTTTGGCATTAATGGCGGAGGGAATGGGAAATTAAAACTCCAAGCACAAATTCAATTGCAAATCCAACATTCAACTCCAAATTCAAGTAGAAGATATTGGATTCAAGCTTTGGATTGCTTCTCCTTGCTTTCAAGCTTCATCTTCATAAACTTTAGTGCAAAGGTGAGATTTTTATCTCACAATTCTAGCCTATAACTATATTGGACTGTTGGGAATGATTCCCTATCATTTTTGCATGCATGTTAGCATTTGGTTTGGATTGGATTGGCGAAAAACTCCAATTTTTAGCGTTTTGTTGAATTTTCTGCACTTGAGTCGTTCTGGCCATTTTTAGCTCGTTCGGAGTTAAGTCGTTCGTCCATAGGTCGTGAGTCGTTCACGAGTTAACCCTAGGTCGTTCTGGCCATTTTTAGCTCGTTCGGAGTTAAGTCGTTCATCCATAGGTCGTGAGTCGTTTACGAGTTAACCCTTAAGTCGTGCAGCCCTTTAGTCACGCAACCCTTAAGTCGGTTACGAGTTATCCCGATAAGTCGCTGGACCCTTAACTCGTAGGTCGTTGGACCTTATCTCGTTAGGTCGCTCCTGGCCTAATCCCTTAAGTCGTGCAACCCTTAAGTCGTTGGACCCTTGAGTCGTTGGGTCGTTGGACCCTTGAATCGTTAGGTCGTATGACCATTGAGTCGTTAGGTCGTATGACCCTTGAGTCGTTAGGTCGTATGACCCTCGAGTCGTTGGGTCGTTGGACCCTTGAGTCGTTAGGTCGTATGACCCTTGAGTCGTTAGGTCGTATGACCCTTGAGTCGTTAGGTCGTATGACCCTTGAGTCGTTAGGTCGTATGACCCTTGAGTCGTTAGGTCGTTAGACCCTTGAGTCCTTAGGTCGCTAGACCTCATTTTATCTTCACTAGGTCGTACCGTTTTGGTCGGGGCGCTGCCCCGCACCCCGCCGGGGGCGCTGCCCCCTGGACCCCCGCGACCTGACCGGGCAGGTCGAACCCCGTAAGCGGTGGCGTTGCCCCCGCACCCCCACCTTGGGGGGTTGCCACCCCCCTGGACCCTCCCTCCGTAGGGGATCTTATCCGAAAAACATTGAGCTGATTTCCTGGGATTTTATTCGCATCTCCGTATGCGATCTTTGTGACTGATTGTTTCTACACTTGCTTATGTGTTTTGTCACTTTATAATATAAAGGTTTCAATACTAGTAGTAAATATCAAAACTCTTTTAACAAACAATTTCAACTCTATTTTTAATAACAAAGCTCTTTTCTTAAACCGTTTTCCAATCTATTAGTATATACAAGACTTTACCTCACTCGGATGAGAAATCTAATTAAACGACTTAGTAAAACAAGTGGTATGAAACGCTTGCGTTCACTTCGTCGGTTAATTCTTGGACTTCTTCGATTGAACCTCTTGTGACAATTTTATTAGTGAAGATTTACAGTTTGTTCGTAAATATTTAAGTTAAGCAAGTGGTTATGGGACATGAAGCTAAACTTCTATATTTACTAGCTTAGTGTAATTGACACTTCTCGTTGATCTTGATGATCGCTTTATGAATTAGACTAGCAATTGCGCGATGTCTCTTTCATTGCAAGGTTAGACTAGACACCACTTGTGTGATTCCATTCACACATACCTTTCTGCTTTTTGGTTAGTCTTGACCTCAATCTGTGTGATTCCATTCACACATGCGGGGCAGCTCCCCTTGGTCTTCGGACCGTCATGTGATAGGCCTCTTTCCCTTTCTATGATTTCTGGATTTCTCGTGTTGATTTCTGGAATTTATGTCATTGACTTGTTATGAGTACAAGTTTAGGGTATGATGCCCGCTTCGAATCTTTGAGAAGATTCTTGTGATATTGATTATCTCTTATTGATTGATCTTCTGTTGATCATTATTTACATACTTATAGTGGTATGTCGTTATGGATGTTTATGTTTATGCCATATCTTTTATGTTATATCATATCATCTGATATTTATAGCTAGACTGATCCGTTTATTATTTTCTTAAATAATACTCGGGTCAGACCGAGATGTTACAGGTGCTTCTGCTTGACTTCTTCCCAGGGATTCATCACTCTGACTTTTGGCCAACTGTTTAGATTAGCAGTTTTTGTTGTATACACTTGAGATATAGACTCATAGTTGTATTCTTTTGTATAGCACGTGTTGCTATTCTTTTGTATTATCGTGAATCTTACTGACCACTACTCTGATGTACACTTTCATGTGTTAGTTATATATTCATATCTTCTTCCGCCTTTGTGATAGGATATCTGTGACTGATTTGTGATATGATTATTTCTATGTTTGTTTCCGAAGATTATTTATAGCCACCGTGTGATAAGCAATTACATGGATGGTCGCTCCTTAACAGCCTTATTCTCCGTGCTAGTTGACAGCACTACTCCGGAGTGTTCTTGGCTAGCGTGGGTATAGAGGTGGGGCGTCACAGCTTGGTATCAGAGCCAAACTTCGGAACAATGTAGAATAACTTAACAAGGATCATCGTCCTAAGTCTATCTTAGGAGTCATACCATAGGATTAATTCGAGTCTTCGTACCGATTCATCCTATTTCCTTTATGATTCCTTGTTTTATCTATCAAGATTGCTTGGTGTTCATTGGTGAATAACCTTCTTCCTTCTCTTCTTTCTTTCTTTAAGGAAGAGAATGTCTAGACCAGGTCGTCCCAGAACTGGATCATCTGGTGCTGCTCCTCCGGATGGAGTTTTTATGACTGCTCAACAGCTTCTTGATTTAGTAACTAATGCTCAAGCAGCTGGAGCTAACCCAGAACCCACTCACCCAAAGTCGGGATTTGCACGCTTGTGCAGCGATTACACCAACTTGGGTGGGACGCCCTTCAAAGGTTCGGAAAATATCATCGAGGTCCAGGCTTGGTTAAAATCATGTGATCGAATCTTCTCTCGCATGAACCTTATCGATCTCCACCGCGTTCAGGTGGCTTCCAACATGCTCCAGGAGAGAGCATTGGACTGGTACGAACTCCTTATTTCAGAAATTAATGAAGCGGATCTCACCTGGGAGCAATTTCAGGGACGCTTCGAGTTAAAGTTTGTACCAGAAGCTGGGAAAGTAACTTGGCTCGACGTTTTATAGACCTTGTTCAAGGTCAATCCTCTGTGACTGATTACGTCGCAGCCTTCGAGTCGCTTTCCAAATATGGGGTTGAATACATCAACACCCCATTGAAGAAGAACCAGAGGTTCGTTTATGGCTTAAATAAGAATCTTAAGAAGCCACTGCTCCTGAAACTAGAAGTCGCATTTGATCAACTCGTCGATATCGCTCTTCGTCTTGAAGAGGCTGATAGAGAGAGTGATGTTGAAGTGGAAGGCGCTAAACCAAACTTCAACAACAAGAAGAGGCCAAACAAATTCAAGGGTCCTTATCCCAACAAAAAGGGTAAGCAGGCAACCCCTGCGGCAAAGTCTCCTCCTAGTGGTGCGAGTTGCTTCAACTGTGGGTCTGGGGATCATTATGCGAATAAGTGCTCTAAGCCCAAATCTTGTCGCTATTGTAAGAGCCCAGATCACTTTATACATCAATGCCTCAAACGTAAAAGCAGGAATGAGGGAAAGTTAAATGTGGCTCAAGCCCCTGGCAACACATCTCGTGGCCAAGGTATTTCTCATTCCATTCTTGATGGTATTATTTTATTTCATGATCAACCTATTAGAGTTCTCTTTGATACGGGTGCATCCCATTCTTTTATATCAAAGGAACTGGTAGACACTTTTTCTTTAAGTGTTACTGCATTGATGACTTCTTTAAAAATTGCGAATCCTGTTGGTGGATCCGCAACTCTTAGTTTGCTTTGTAAAGATGTGGAGATTATTTTTTGCGATCTTTCTTTCCTAGCCGATTTGCATGTCATGCGTTACTTAGGCTTTGGAATAATTTTGGGAATGGATTGGCTTAACCGTTATCAAGCCCATATCCTATGTCCTGAACGGGCTATTCATCTCCGTCATCCACTATCTGTTAATCAGATTTCTGTTAATCTTAAAGATTCAGAATCCTGTTTGGTGGCATCTTTATATTCTTTAAATCCTCGTGATAACGATGATGATGATGAAGATGATATTATTTCTCGTATTCATGTTGTTCGTGAATTTTCCGACATATTCGAGCCCGTTTTAGGTTTGCCACCTAAACGAGCAATTGAGTTCAGAATTAATCTTGTTTCTGGAGCTCAACCTATTACTCGTCCTCCTTATCGCATGTCTAATAAGGAAAATGAGGAGATGCGTAAACAATTATCTGAGTTGGAGATGAGGCAATTTATTCGCTCTAGTTCCTCGCCTTGGGGAGCTTCGGCTATTTTCGTAAAGAAATCCGATGGTACTCTGAGGCTCTGCGTTGATTATCGCAAGCTTAACGATCTTACTATTAAAAATAAATATCCTTACCTCGGATTGATGATCTATTCGATCAGCTTAGTGGTGCTAAGGTCTTTTCACAATTGGACTTGGCTACCGGTTTCCATCAGCTTCGTATCGCTGAGGATAGCATTCCTTTGACATCATTCCGTACTCGATATGGATCTTATGAATGGCTTGTTATGCCATTTGGGTTAACGAATGCTCCAGCTTATTTCGTTGACCTCATGAATCGAGTTTTCAAAGATTTCCTCGATCGGTTTGTTCTCATATTCATTGATGATATTCTAGTGTATTCAAAAACCGAGGAGGAACATGAGAAACATCTTAGGATTGTATTGGAAACACTTAGGAGTAATCAATTAAAGGCGAAATTTTCTAAATGCCACTTTTGGCAATCTCGTGTGAAGTTTCTCGGTCATATTATTTCCGAATCCGGGATATCCGTGGATCCTTCAAAGATCGAAGCGATTCAAGACTGGAAGAGACCGGAGAGTGTGACAGAGATTCGTAGTTTTCTCGGATTGGCGGGCTATTACCGCCGTTTTATTAAAGACTTTTCTAAGATTGTCGTGCCTCTTACTGGCTTGACTAAGAAGGGAGTTAAATACATTTGGTCGGACAAATGTGAAGCCTCTTTTCAGAAATTGAAAGAACTCCTTTCCGATGCTCCTATTCTTGTGATTCCCGAGGGGAATCAAGATTTTGTTGTTTATACCGATGCTAGTCACGTTGGTTTGGGTGCCGTTCTTATGCAAAAAGAACGTGTTGTTGCTTATGCTTCTAGGCAATTGAAGCCGGCCGAGACTAGATATGCCACACATGATCTAGAGCTCGCGGCTATTGTTTTCGCCCTTCGAATGTGGCGTCATTATCTATTGGGAGAGAAATTTATTCTTTACACGGATCATAAGTCTTTGAAATATTTATTTTCTCAAAAAGAACTTAATTTACGTCAATAGCGTTGGCTCGAGTTCCTCGCACCTTATGATCTTGATATTCTTTATACCCCCGGTAAGGGTAATCGTGTCGCCGATGCTCTTAGCCGTAAGCAACAAGCAGTTGTTTCTATGATGATATCTGAATGGAACGATCTCGAGATCTTATCCACTTGTGAGATTCGAGAGCGCGTATCCGATTTATACTCATCGCTTGTTTTATGTAGCCTTGAGGCTCATCCTTCTCTTTTAGACCGCATTCTTGAAGCTCAAGGGCTAGATTCTGAATTGGCTCTTCTTGGCAAAAATGTTAAGGATAAAATTGATATTGAAGGTTTGAAAGACTTTGATATTGATTCTCGTGGCGGCATTCGAAAATTTGGTAGAATTATCGTACCAAATATTGGAGATCTTCGTAAAAATATTTTAGAAGATTCCCATCGTTCTAAATTCACCATTCATCCTGGTAGTAGTAAAATGTACGCTGATATGAAGCGACTTTATTATTGGGAGGGAATGAAATCTGATATTGCTAACTTTGTTAAGTGTTGCATGACTTGCCAACTTGTCAAGGCCGAACATCAAAGGCCTGGTGGGTTATTGCAACCTTTAGAAATTCCAATTTGGAAGTGGGATCAAATTTCCATGGACTTTATAGATGGCCTTCCCCGTTCTTGTTCGGGTCATGATAGCTTATGGGTGATTGTTGATAGACTTACTAAATCCGCCCATTTTATTCCGATTCGGTCTAACCGAACCGTTCCTCTTTTGGCCAAACTATTTGTCAAGGAAATTGTAAAATTGCATGGAGTTCCTACTTCTATTGTTAGCGATCGTGATCCATTGTTTACTAGTGGATTTTGGAAGAGTCTTCAAAAAGCTTTAGGAACGAAGCTTAATTTTAGCACCGCTTATCACCCCCAGTCTGATGGACAAACCGAGCGTGTGAATCAAACTCTTGAAGATCTTCTTCGTGCTTGTGTGCTTGATTTTGGTGGAAGTTGGGAAGATCATATTTCACTTGTTGAATTTTCCTATAATAATAGCTTCCAATCAAGTATTGGTATGGCACCTTTCGAGGCACTCTACGGAAGGCCATGCCGATCTCGTTCTTGTTGGCTTGAGGCCGGTGAGAAGCTGGTTTTAGGTCCAGACTTTATTCGTGATTCCACGGAAAAGATTGAACTTATTCGACATAGGATGAAAGAAGCGTAGAGTAGACAAAAATCCTATGCCGATAATCGAAGAAGGAAATTAGAATTTTCTGTTGGGGATCCTGTTTTTATTCGTGTTTCACCTATGAAGGGTGTTGTACGTTTCAGTCGATCGGGAAAGTTAGCGCCTCGATATATTGGGCCATTTCCTATCACTGAACGTATTGGTTCCATGGCTTATCGCCTTGCATTGCCGGCTCAGTTTTCTGCTATGCATGATGTATTTCATGTTTCTCAGTTACGGAAATGCCTTCGGGATTCCGATTCTATTCTTGAGCCTGCTGTTGTGGAAGAAATTGAAGTTTCGCCGAATTTAACTTATGAGCAGCATCCTATTCGAGTTATAGCTTCTGAGGTTAAACGACTTCGAAATAAAGATGTTCCGCTTGTGAAGGTTCAATGGTCCTCAAATCCTAAGGATTGTTCTTGGGAATCCAGAGAATTCATCGAGCGTACACATCCGGACTTGCTTACTCCTTCTCCTAGAGGTGAACATCTTATTTCAAAATTCCTCTTGTGTTAATATGCTTTTATGGTTGTTACTTTTTATTTCCATCTTATATATATTGCGAGGACGCAATTTCTTTAAGGAGGGGAGTCTGTAACAACCCGCATATTTATCGAGTTTGTATTTAAATATTTTATTTAAATATTAACTCGTTAACCGGATTTTGGTCCGAAAAGCTACTTTTTGCAAACGGTCAAATTAGGACTCGAGACCACTTCCATTGAGTTCGAAATGTCGTTTACAACTTTTTAAGTATAAACATCGATAGGTTTGGAGTTAGTGAAATTTCACTAACTTTTCCCGCTTTGGACTTTGGGTTAGTTTAGCCTATTAAGCCCAAGTTCCAACCCTCTTCTCCTCACTCTTCATAAATTTCCTAACTAATCAAGCTTTGGCATTAATGGAGGAGGGAATGGGAAATTAAAACTCCAAGCACAAATTCAATTGCAAATCCAACATTCAACTCCAAATTCAAGTAGAAGATATTGGATTCAAGCTTTGGATTGCTTCTCCTTGCTTTCAAGCTTCATCTTCATAAACTTTAGTGCAAAGGTGAGATTTTTATCTCACAATTCTAGCCTATAACTATATTGGACTGTTGGGAATGATTCCTTATCATTTTTGCATGCATGTTAGCATTTGGTTTGGATTGGATTGGCGAAAAGCTCCAATTTTTAGCGTTTTGTTGAATTTTCTGCACTTGAGTCGTTCTGGCCATTTTTAGCTCGTTCGGAGTTAAGTCGTTCGTCCATAGGTCGTGAGTCGTTCACGAGTTAACCCTAGGTCGTTCTGGCCATTTTTAGCTCGTTCGGAGTTAAGTCGTTCATCCATAGGTCGTGAGTCGTTTACGAGTTAACCCTTAAGTCGTGCAGCCCTTCAGTCACGCAACCCTTAAGTCGGTTACGAGTTATCCCGATAAGTCGCTGGACCCTTAACTCGTAGGTCGTTGGACCTTATCTCGTTAGGTCGCTCCTGGCCTAATCCCTTAAGTCGTGCAACCCTTAAGTCGTTGGACCCTTGAGTCGTTGGGTCGTTGGACCCTTGAATCGTTAGGTCGTATGACCCTTGAGTCGTTAGGTCGTATGACCCTTGAGTCGTTAGGTCGTATGACCCTTGAGTCGTTGGGTCGTTGGACCCTTGAGTCGTTAGGTCGTATGACCCTTGAGTCGTTAGGTCGTATGACCCTTGAGTCGTTAGGTCGTATGACCCTTGAGTCGTTAGGTCGTTAGACCCTTGAGTCCTTAGGTCGCTAGACCTCATTTTATCTTCACTAAGTCGTACCGTTTTGGTCGGGGCGCTGCCCCCTGGACCCCCGCGACCTGACCGGGCAGGTCGAACCCCGTAAGCGGTGGCGTTGACCCCGCACCCCCACCTTGGGGGGGTTGCCACCCCCCTGGACCCCCCCTCCGTAGGGGATCTTATCTGAAAAACATTGAGCTGATTTCCTGGGATTTTATTCGCATCTCCGTATGCGATCTTTGTGACTGATTGTTTCTACACTTGCTTATGTGTTTTGTCACTTTATAATATAAAGGTTTCAATACTAGTAGTAAATATCAAAACTCTTTTAACAAACAATTTCAACTCTATTTTTAATAACAAAGCTCTTTTCTTAAACCGTTTTCCAATCTATTAGTATATACAAGCCTTTACCTCACTCGGATGAGAAATCTAATTAAACGACTTAGTAAAACAAGTGGTATGAAACGCTTGCGTTCACTTCGTCGGTTAATTCTTGGACTTCTTCGATTGAACCTCTTGTGACAATTTTATTAGTGAAGATTTACAGTTTGTTCGTAAATATTTAAGTTAAGCAAGTGGTTATGGGACATGAAGCTAAACTTCTATATTTACTAGCTTAGTGTAATTGACACTTCTCGTTGATCTTGATGATCGCTTTATGAATTAGACTAGCAATTGCGCGATGTCTCTTTCATTGCAAGGTTAGACTAGACACCACTTGTGTGATTCCATTCACACATACCTTTCTGCTTTTTGGTTAGTCTTGACCTCAATCTGTGTGATTCCATTCACACATGCGGGGCAGCTCCCCTTGGTCTTCGGACCGTCATGTGATAGGCCTCTTTCCCTTTTTATGATTTCTGGATTTCTCGTGTTGATTTCTGGAATTTATGTCATTGACTTGTTATGAGTACAAGTTTAGGGTATGATGCCCCCTTCGAATCTTTGAGAAGATTCTTGTCATATTGATTATCTCTTATTGATTGATCTTCTGTTGATCATTATTTACATACTTATAGTGGTATGTCGTTATGGATGTTTATGTTTATGCCATATCTTTTATGTTATATCATGTCATCTGATATTTATAGCTAGACTGATCCGTTTATTATTTTCTTAAATAATACTCGGGTCAGACCGAGATGTTACAGGTGCTTCTGCTTGGCTTCTTCCCAGGGATTCATCACTCTGACTTTTGGCCAACTGTTTAGATTAGCAGTTTTTGTTGTATACACTTGAGATATAGACTCATAGTTGTATTCTTTTGTATAGCACGTGTTGCTATTCTTTTGTATTATCGTGAATCTTACTGACCACTACTCTGATGTACACTTTCATGTGTTAGTTATATATTCATATCTTCTTCCGCCTTTGTGATATGGATATCTGTGACTGATTTGTGATATGATTATTTCTATGTTTGTTTCCGAAGATTATTTATAGCCACCGTGTGATAAGCAATTACATGGATGGTCGCTCCTCAACAGCCTTATTCTCCGTGCTAGTTGACAGCACTACTCCGGAGTGTTCTTGGCTAGCGTGGGTATAGAGGTGGGGCGTCACACCAGCGCTCCATTTCCCAATCGCTCGTGACACTCGATCACCTATGTTTAACGCACGCGTCTCATGACAGAGATGATCAAAATCTCCATCTAAAACCCTAAAATGATCTCGTACTCTAACCTTATTCAATAGAAAAATTATTTAATAGTTTTTATGAAATCACCACTGCTTATACTTGCAGCAACACAAATTCGAACATTTATTATTGAATCAATGTAAAGTAATTGGTAAAAATGCACCTTTTGATCAACCATGAGCTGCTTATTCAATTCTACATTGAAATTTTCCATTTCTGATTTTAAAAATCCTATTTTGTATTAAAGATTCAAGTTATTAACTCGAATCAATATTTACTAACAATCGATTTTATCATCTTAATTCTTGTTGCCTGTACAATCACATTACAGTAGCATTCCTTTTTATACAGATGTTTTAAACAGTTTGTAATTCTTAGTTTTATTTTAACTACCTCGTTTGATTTAAAAAAAATTATAACTTAACATGTATTTGCAGTAGTATCTTTGAGTATTGGACAAAGTATTTTCCTGTATCAATTAAACAGAGAAGCACAGGTAACACAGGATTATACTCACAAGATTAAAACATATTTAATACAAACAGATCACAGAATCTCCTTACTGATTAATTTACTTAAAGCTTTATGAATTAAATTTACTCACCTGCACCTAATTCCTGTAAACAGGAAGCATTAATGTTTGAAGTCTTCATGTTTTGAAAGTGAAGTTTGAGTCTGCCTTGAATCTGATTGTTTTAAATTTGAATTCCAGTTGAATTTTCTCTCTCTCTCTCTTTTTATTTTTTTTTCTTTCTTGCTTTAAATATTCTCAGGTTTACAAAGTTTTATTTTTTTTCCCTGAACGAACTAAATACAAGATGGATACATATACATATAAAAGAGAGTGGATTGTAAGGGAAGGTGTTTTCTAGTTCAGATGTTTTCTCCCTATTGTTTATGACATGTTCAGATTTTTATACATATTTGAAATGACAAAATGCATGCTGAGCTGATGGCCAATAAATGCCTTGGCTTCATAACATGGTTACATAATTATTATTATGTTTATACTATATAGATAATTGTATGAAAATGTACAACTTGCAGGAAAATGTGGCTTGTGTGAGAGGCTTATTTTTGTCTTGTTACTTAAAATGTTTACAGTAAAATAATTATGTTTGCTGTGTATATATAGATATTTTATTTTTATCCTTTATTTTTATGAACATATAGTCCAGGCTTGTTTATACGCATGTGTGTTGTATACTTATAAACATGTTACCGTATATTGTTATTCCTAGTTTTGAATCTGCAGGTAAACACTTGGGCCTATGAGTGAAGGTATTGTGTCTATTAAAATGTTTGTTTAACAAAATTTATCTAATCCTTACTTTATATTTTACATTTTGATTTTTTTTTTAATTACCTAGAGAACCAAGCTTCGCTTGTAAACTCTAGGGAAGTATGTGCCTGCGAAACACATACTTCGGGTACTTGTTACAGGGCTGCCAGTTTCGGGGCTCGAACTCGTGGCCTTCGATCACGCAGTCCGGACCATCAACCAACTGCGCCAACCCTGTTGGCTACATTTAGATTTTATATTACTAGAATATGATTTTAAATTTCAAACATTATTATCTATATGTATTATTTTATATTAAAAATAACAAAGTAAAGTATTTTAATTTAATAATGTAAGATAAATATTATAAGGAGATTTATTTTAAATTTCAAACACTATTATTCATATGTATATATTTATCAATGTGAGCAATGTAAAACCTTTTAATTTAATTATATAAGACAAATTTTATTATAAATATTATTAAGAGATTTTATTTTAAATCCCTAAAGTCTAATTCCTTTTTTTTTAAAATACAATTTAAATAAATAAATTGGCAGTATTTCCAAATCATAAGCATTTTAATATGATCCATTTACATTTCATTTAAATTAGATTAAACATTTATTAAAATAAACAGGGCCAAAAATCCAGGGTCGTTACAGGAAATCCTGTTGTTAGTTATTGAAGCTAAGTAATTAAGTAAGTTTTCAAAGAGATTATGCATAGTTTTTCAAAACCAATTATTAAATAAATTACAGGTAAAGATTATTATCAAGTTTTTAAGTCAAAAACAAAATTCTGGTTTAAACTAATTTTTCTTAAGCTATTTCTTTAAAACAATAATGGTTTATTTAAATGATTGGTTGGGTAAAAGATTTGTAATTTATTTTAACTTAGATTAAGTTAAATCTTAGGTTTAATTAAAACTTAACTAATAATAATAGTTAAGTACTAATTGAGAAGATGAAACGTTTATCATCAATTAAACTTGAGGACGTACATTAATTTGCATGTTAATTTATTTCAAAGTTTATTAAATTTTGATGATAGTTAAGAAAGTATTAAGATGAATGACTTATCTTTCAACTAATTATGGTTGAGTAATTTACACTGAATAATTAATTTAAAGAGGTTGATTAATTTATTTATGAGATTAGTTAGTGATAAATTAATTAAGGATAATCACTTGTGAAATGGATTAAAGTATAATTACTGAATATAATTTGTAAAGTATAATTACTTAGCATAAGTAATTAATGGATAATTACTTAAAGGGAAATTACTTAAGAGAAGTAAATAGAGGATAATTACTTAATGGAAGTAATTAAGGATTAATTACTTGGTATAATTAATTAAAGGATTAATGAATAGTATCAATTAAGAAGGTTAGTTAATTAATGTAATTAATTGAAGTTATTGAATCAATTAAGGTCAATAAAATAATTAATAATGGTTGACCATTAGTTTTATCTACAGATGATAAACTTGAATTTATTACCTTGGTCTGTCTGAATATCTCTGATATATAAGTTGTGATGTACCGTGATATGATATGATGGGTTGAGCAGTAATATTGAGGGTCGTCTATCACTAATGAATTGTTGTGCAAATATGATACCCTGTATTTAGAAAACGAATTGTATTTAGTTAAACATTTGGCTTAATGAATAAATTTGGATTCGAAGAGGCCGGAGTCGGGTATTAGCAAATACCCAAAACACTTCGATTCTTTATAAATTTGAGTTTAGAACCCAACAGGCTGGAACTGGAATAAATTAAGTAACTTGGCCTTTATATGGGCAACAGACCTTGGATATTGTTTGTAACAACCCACATATTTATCGATTTTATATTTAAATATTTTATTTAAATATTTTATCGTTAGTCGGATTTTAGTCCGAAAAGCCACTTTTTGCATACGGTCGAATTAGGACTCGGGACCACTCCCATTGAGTTTAAAATGCCGTTTGCGACCTTTTTGAGTATAAGCTTCGATATGTTTGGAGAAAGTTGATTTTTGCTACTTTTCACTTTGGGTTTGGGTTTGGGTTCAGCCCTATGTTTATCTTATACTCAAAACTGAGCCACTGTTCTCCATTCACCCTCATTTTCTTCCTCTTTTCAGTTCTAAGGCAATAATGGTGGGAGAGATTGGAAATTAAAACTCCAAAACCCTAGTTCCTCTTGCAACCTCAAATTCCTAGCTCCAAATTCAAGAGAACCCATTGGTAAGCATTCTCTTCTTCTTCTCCAACTTATTCTCTTACCAATTTCAGAAATTCCTAAACCTAATTTTGGGAATGTTCTTGTTTTGAGCATAGATTCAAGCTCATTTGGGTTGTGTTGAAGAGAGGTTGATTCTCCTTTTTCTTTCAAGCTTCTTCTTGTTTGATTTTGGTAAAAAGGTGAGATTTTTATCTCACATCTTTGTCTATAATTATCTTCGATTGGTAGGTATGAATTCCTAACGTTTACTCGTGTGCAATTGATTTTGGTTTGGATTGATTTGGTGTATATACCAATTTTTGGTGTTTTGGTCCAATTTATGGAAATCCTATTATGGATATTCGGACATTGATAATTGAGGCGTATCGAAGAGCCGTTTGGGTTGGGTTGTCGTTCGACGTAATTCCTTTGTCCTCGCCATTTGCTCAATCGATCGTTTTCTATATTCGTTTGGCCATTTTTGTCCTAGGTTCAGGGAATGCCCTGAACCCCAGATTCAGACGTCTGAAACGTGATATTCAGACGTCTGAATATTGTCTGGGAAGTTTTCTATTCCCAGATTCAGACGTCTGAATTTGGGATTTCAGACGTCTGATTTGGCTTATTTTCAAACAAAAAGAAAATAGGCTAAAATATGCCTATTTCAGACGTCTGAAACATTTGGTTCAGACGTCTGAATCGTGTTCTGGAAATTTTTATATTTCCAGATTCAGACGTCTGAACCACTTGTTTCAGACGTCTGAAACTGTTGTGATTTTGCCTTCTTGCCTTTTTGTTTGAGAATTCCAATTTAAATCGATTCGTGATAATCCTATTTGTTGTTATCATTTATTATGACTGTGATGACTCTTTTTAGGGATTTTTGAATATCCATTTCGATGGATTCTTTATCGGTTTCTTTGGATTTTATTCACGTCTTCGAATGTGAATTTTAGTGATTGATTGTCCTTACAATCTTCTTTGTGATTTGTCACTTTAAAAATATAAAGGTTTTCTATACTAGTAGTAAATATCAAAACTCTTTCCTCAAACGATTTCAATACTATTTTAATACCAAATTCGTTTATAAAACCGTTTTCCAATCTATTAGTATATACAAACCTTTACCTCACTCGTATGAGAAATCTAATTAAACGACTTAGTAAAACGAGTGGTATGAAACGCTTGCGTTTACTTTGTTGGTTAATTCTTGGACTTGTTCGATTGAAACTCTTGTGACAATTTTCTAGTGGAGTTCTACAATTTGTTCGTAAATATTTAAGTTAAGCAAGTGGTTATGGGACATGAAGCTAAACTCATATATTTACTAGCTTAGTGTATTTGACACTTCTCGTTGATCATGACGATCATCTTTTTGATTTAGACTAGCAATGTGCGATGTCTCTTTGTCTGCGAGGGAGACTAAACCCCGTTTTGTGGAGTTTCGACTCAATTTGGTGGGGTAGCAACCCATGGTCTTCGGGCCGTTTGTGGAGCTTCGGCTCAATTTGTGATGGTTAGCAACCATGGAATTAGCGTTCCGTTTGTGATACACGTGTTGGTGGGCTTTATGCTCCCGTTTGTGATAGGCCTCCCCCCTTTGTGGTTTCTGGATTTCTTGAGATGATTTCTAGAATTTGTGTTTCACCAATTTTCGTGATTTCCATTAATAAGTTTTATCAATATTTGTGCATTGGTGAATTTGTGCGTCATTGACTTTTGTGATATCTGGATTTCGTGTATTGAATTCTGGAATTTGTGTGTCATTGACTTTTGTGATTGACATTGATATTATCGTCAATATTTGTGTTTGATGAACGAAATAAGGAGTATGGCATTTCTTTGATTCCTGTGTAGATTTGGTGATATTGATTAATCGCTCGTTGATTGTCAATTACTTATATATATCACAGCTTGGCATTGTGATTATTATGTATTTAGTCATATCTCTTACTCTATATCGTTTCATCTGATATTTATAGTTTGACTGATCCGTTTATTATTTTCTTATTAAATAATACTCGGGTCAGACCGAGATGTTACAGGTGCTTCTGCTTGACTTCTCCCCAGGGATTCATTCCTCTGACTTTTGGCAAGCTACTTAGATTAGTAGTTTATTTTGTTGTATACACTTGAGATATAGACTCATAGTTGTATTCTTTTGTATAGCAAGTGTTGCTATTCTTTTGTATTATTGTGGATTCCTTTGACGACTAATCTGATGTACACTTTTATGTGTAATATTCATATCTTATTCCGCCTTTGTGATATGAATTGTCTGTGACTGATTTATGTTATGTTTATTTCTATATTTGTTTTCCGAAGATATTATAGCCACTGTGAAGTGGCTTTGAGTTTGTGTCGGTATGTCGGATTTCCTCTTGATAAAGTATTGCATGTTATACTATCTGACATATCGGTGCTCGCGCAAAGAAATTACACGGATGGTCGCTCCTCAACAGCCTTATTCTCCATGCTAGTTGACAGCATTCACCGTAATGTTCTTGGCTAGCGTGGGTATAGAGGTGGGGCGTCACAGCTTGGTATCGGAGCCAGACTTCGGAACAATATGGGATATTATAACAAGGATCATCGTCCTAAGTCTACCTTAGGAGTCGTGCTTTAGGATCTTATTCGGATCTACGTACCGTCTTATCCTATTTTCTTTTATGATTCCTTTTTTTGTCTATCAAGATTTCTTGATATTCAATTTGGTGAATAACCTTTTTCTTCTTCTTCTTTCTTTCTAAAGGAAGAGAAATGGCCGCCCCAGAGCCGTGCCATCTAGCACTCCGCCCCAAGATGGAGTTTTTATGACTGCTCAACAGCTTCTTGATTTAGTGACTAATGCTCAAGCAGCTGGAGCTAACCCGGAACCTACTCACCCATAGTCAGGATTTGCACACTTGTGTAGCGATTACACTAATTTGGGTGGGGAGCCATTCAAAGGTTCCGAAACTATTATTGAAGTACAGGCTTGGCTAAGGTCATGCGATCGAATCTTTTCTCGCATGAATCTTATTGACCTTCACCGAGTTCAGGTGGCCTCTATTATGCTCCGAGAAAGAGCATTGGACTGGTACGAACTTCTTATTTCTGAGATTAATGAAGCGGATCTCACCTGGGAGCAATTCCGAGGACGCTTCGAATTAAAATTTGTACCGGAAGCAGAGAAAGTGACATTGGCTCGACGATTTATAGACCTTGTTCAAGGTGAGTCCTCCGTGACTGATTACGTCGCCTCCTTCGAGTCGCTTTCTAAATACGGGGTTGAATACATCAACACCCCTTTAAAGAAGAACCAGAGGTTCGTCTATGGCTTAAACAAAAATATCAAGAAACCATTACTTCTAAAATTAGAAGTTTCTTTCGACCAACTCGTTGATATCGCTCTTCGTCTTGAAGAGGCGGATAGAGAGAATGATGTTGAAGTGGTGGGTTCCAAACCAAACTTCAACAATAACAAGAAGAGGCCAAACAAATTTAAAGGTCCTTATCCCAATAAAAAGGGAAAACAAGCAACCTCCGTGGCAAAGACTTCTTCCTTTGGCCGTGGGGAATGCTATAATTGTGGTTCGAAGGACCATTATGCGAACAAGTGCCCAAAGTCTCTCTCTTGTCGCTACTGCAAAGTTCCCGGTCATGTTATATCTTCATGCCCCATGCTTCAGGGCAGGAAGGAGGGAAAGTTAAATGTTGCTCAAGCCCCTGGCAACACATCTCGTGGTCAAGGTATGCCTCATTCTATCCCTGATGGAATTATTTTATTTCGTGATCATCCTATTCGAGTTCTTTTTGATACGGGTGCGTCCCATTCTTTTATATCAAAAGAACTTGTTGATGCTTTTTTTTGGATGTTTTGTGTTTAATGACTTCTTTGAGAATTGCGAATCCGGTTGGTGGATCCACAACAATCAGTTTATTGTGTAAAGATGTCGAGATTATTTTGTGTGATTTTCCTTTCCTAGCCGATTTGCATGTCATGCGTTATTTAGGCTTTGGAATGATTTTGGGAATGGATTGGCTTAACCGTTATGAAGCTCATATCCTATGTCCTGAGCGGACTATTCATCTTCGACATCCTCAATCTGTTAATCAGGTTTCTGTTATTCTTAAAGATTCGGATTCTGCTTTGGTTGCATCTTTATATTCTTTAAACCCTCGTGATGACGATGACGATGATGAGGGTGATATTATTTCTCATATTCACGTCGTTCGTGAATTTTCCGACATATTTGAGCCCGTTTTAGGATTACCACCTAAGCGAGCAATTGAGTTCAGAATTAACCTTATTCCTGGAGCTCAACCTATCACTCGTCCTCCTTATCGTATGTCCAATAAAGAAAACGAGGAGATGCGTAAACAATTATCCGAATTGGAGACGAGGCAATTTATTCGCTCTAGTTCCTCGCCTTGGGGAGCTTCAGCTATTTTTGTGAAGAAATCCGATGGAACACTTAGGCTTTGCGTTGACTACCGCAAGCTTAATGATCTTACTATCAAAAATAGATATCCTTTACCTCGGATTGATGATCTATTCGATCAACTTAGTGGTGCTAGAGTCTTTTCACAATTGGACTTGGCTACCGATTTTCATCAGCTTCGTATTGCAGAGGATAGCATTCCTTTGACATCGTTCCGTACTGGGTATGGATCTTATGAATGGCTTGTTATGCCATTTGGGTTAACGAATGCCCCGGCTTATTTTGTTGACTTAATGAATCGAGTTTTTAAAGACTTCCTCGATCGATTTGTTCTCATCTTTATTGATGATATTCTTGTGTATTCTAAAACCGAGGAGGAGCATGAAAAACATCTTCGAATTATATTGGAAACTCTTAGGAGTAATCAATTAAAGGCAAAATTTTCTAAATGCCACTTTTGGCAAACTCGTGTGAAGTTTCTCGGTCATATTATTTCCGAATCCGGAATTTCTGTGGATCCTTCAAAGATTGAAGCGATTCAAGATTGGAAGAGACCGGAGAGTGTGACAGAGATTCGTAGTTTTCTCGGATTGGCGGGCTATTACCGTCATTTGATCAAAGACTTTTCTAAGATTGTCGTGCCTCTCACTAGCTTGACGAAGAAAGGTGTTAAATACATTTGGTCGGACAAATGTGAAGCTTCTTTTCATAAATTAAAAGAACTTCTTTCTGATGCTCCTATTCTCGTTATTCCCGAGGGGAATCAAGACTTCGTTGTTTATACCGATGCTAGTCGCGTTGGTTTGGGTGCCGTTCTTATGCAAAGAGAATGTGTTATTGCTTATGCTTCTAGGCAATTGAAGCCTGCCGAGACTAGATATGCCACTCATGATTTAGAACTCGTGGCTATGGTTTTTGCTCTTTGGATTTGGCGTCATTATCTTTTAGGAGAGAAATTTGTTCTTTATACCGATCATAAATCCTTGAAGTATTTATTTTCTCAAAAGGAACTTAATTTGCGTCAACAGCGTTGGCTCGAATTTCTTGCACCATATGATCTTGATATTCTTTATACTCCCGGTAAGGGTAATCGTGTCGCCGATGCTCTTAGCCGTAAACAACAAGCTGTTGTTTCTATGATGATATCCGAATGGAACGATCTCAAGATCTTATCCACTTGTGAGATCCGAGATCGCGTATCCGAGTTATGCTCATCATTTGTTTTATGTAGCCTTGAGGCTCATCCTTCTCTTTTAGACCGCATTCTTGAAGCCCATAGGCTAGATCTCGAATTGGCACTTCTTGACCAAAACATTAAAGATAAGATTGATATTGAAGGTTTGAACGACTTTGATATCGATTTTCGTGGCGGCATTCGAAAATTTGGTAGACTTATCGTGCCAAATATTAGTGATCTTCGTAAAGATATTTTAGAAGATTCACATCGTTCTAAATTCACCATTCATCCCGGTAGTAGTAAAATGTACGCGGATATGAAGCGACTATATTATTGGGAGGGAATGAAATTCGATATTGCTAACTTTGTTAAGTGTTGCATGACTTGCCAACTCGTTAAGGCCGAACATCAAAGGCCCGGTGGGTTATTGCAACCTTTAGAAATTCCAATTTGGAAGTGGGACCAAATTTCCATGGATTTTATAGATGGCCTTCCCCGTTCTCGTTCGGGTCATGATAGCTTATGGGTGATCGTTGATAGACTTACTAAATCCGCCCATTTTATTCCCGTTCGGTCTAACCGAACCGTTCCTCTTTTGGCCAAGCTCTTTATCAAAGAGACTGTTAAATTGCATGGAGTCCCTACTTCTATTGTTAGTGATCGTGATCCATTGTTTACTAGTGGATTTTGGAAGAGTCTTCAAAAAGCTTTGGGAACGAAGCTCAATTTTAGCACCGCTTATCATCCTCAGTCCGATGGACAAACCGAGCGTGTGAATCAAACTCTTGAAGATCTTCTTCGTGCTTGTGTTCTTGATTTTGATGGAAGTTGGGAAGATCATATTTCACTTGTTGAATTCTCCTGTAATAATAGCTTCCAATCTAGTATTGGTATGGCACCTTTTGAGGCACTCTACGGAAGGCCATGCCGATCTCCTTCTTGTTGGCTTGAGACCGATGAGAAGCTGGTTTTAGGTCCCGATTTTATTCGTGATTCCACAGAAAAGATTGATCTTATTCGTCATAGGATGGAAGAAGCCCAGAGTAGACAAAAATCCTATGCCGATAATCGAAGAAGGAAATTAGAATTTTCCATTGGAGATTCTATTTTTGTTCGTGTTTCACCAATGAAGGGTGTTGTACGTTTCAGTCGATCGGAAAAATTGGCGCCTCGATATATTGGGCCATTTCCTATCACTGAACGTATTGGTTCCATGGCTTATCGCCTTTTATTACCGGCTCAATTTTCTGCTATTCATGACGTGTTTCACGTTTCTCAACTTCGGAAATGTCTTCGAGATTCCGATTCTATTCTTGAGCCCGGTGTTGTGGAATAGATTGAAGTTTCGCCTAATTTAACTTATGAGCAACATTTTATTCGTATCATTGCTTCGGAAGTCAAACGACTTCGAAATAAAGATGTTCCGCTTGTTAAAGTTCAATGGTCTTCAAATCCTAAGGATTGTTCTTGGGAATCTAAAGAGTTCATCGAGCGAACACATCCGGACTTGCTTTCTCGTGCTCTTTGAGGTGAACCTTTTATTTCAAATTTCTTTTGTGTTGAATATGCTTTTATGGTTGTTACTATATATATCTTCTTCTTAAATATTGCGAGGACGCAATTTCTTTAAGGAGGGGAGTCTGTAACAACCCGCATATTTATCGATTTTATATTTAAATATTTTATTTAAATATTTTATCGTTAGTCGGATTTTAGTCCGAAAAGCTACTTTTTGCATACGGTCGAATTAGGACTCGGGACCACTCCCATTGAGTTTAAAATGCCGTTTGCGACCTTTTTGAGTATAAGCTTCGATATGTTTGGAGAAAGTTGATTTTTGCTACTTTTCACTTTGGGTTTGGGTTTGGGTTCAGGCCTATGTTTATCTTATACTCGAAACTGAGCCACTCTTCTCCATTCACCCTCATTTTCTTCCTCTTTTCAGTTCTAAGGCAATAATGGTGGGAGAGATTGGAAATTAAAACCCCAAAACCCTAGTTCCTCTTGCAACCTCAAATTCCTAGCTCCAAATTCAAGAGAACCCATTGGTAAGCATTCTCTTCTTCTTCTCCAACTTATTCTCTTACCAATTTCAGAAATTCCTAAACCTAATTTTGGGAATGTTCTTGTTTTGAGCATAGATTCAAGCTAATTTGGGTTGTGTTTGAAGAGAGGTTGATTCTCCTTTTGCTTTCAAGCTTCTTCTTGTTTGATTTTGGTAAAAAGGTGAGATTTTTATCTCACATCTTTGTCTATAATTATCTTCGATTGTTAGGTATGAATTCCTAACGTTTACTCGTGTGCAATTGATTTTGGTTTGGATTGATTTGGTGTATATTCCAATTTTTGGTGTTTTGGTCCAATTTATGGAAATCCTATTATGGATATTTGGACATTGATATTTGAGGCGTATCGAAGAGCCGTTTGGGCTGGGTTGTCGTTCGACGTAATTCCTTTGTCCTCGCCATTTGCTCAATCGATCGTTTTCTATATTCGTTTGGCCATTTTTGGCCTAGGTGCAGGGAATGCCTTGAACCCCAGATTCAGACGTCTGAAACGTGATATTCAGACGTCTGAATATTGTCTGGGAAGTTTTCTATTCCCAGATTCAGATGTTTGAATTTGGGATTTCAGACGTCTGATTTGGCTTATTTTCAAACAGAAAGAAAATAGGCTAAAATATGCCTATTTCAGACGTCTGAAACATTTGGTTCAGACGTCTGAATCGTGTTCTGGAAATTTTTATATTTCCAGATTCAGACGTCTGAACCACTTGTTTCAGATGTCTGAAACTGTTGTGATTTTGCCTTCTTGCCTTTTTGCTTGAGAATTCCAATTTAAATCGATTCGTGATAATCCTATTTGTTGTTATCATTTATTGTGACTGTGATGACTCTTTTTAGGGATTTTTGAATATCCATTTCGATGGATTCTTTATCGGTTTCTTTGGATTTTATTCACGTCTTCGAATGTGAATTTTAGTGATTGATTGTCCTTACAATCTTCTTTGTGATTTGTCACTTTAAAAATATAAAGGTTTTCTACACTAGTAGTAAATATCAAAACTCTTTCCTCAAACGATTTCAATACTATTTTAATACCAAATTCGTTTATAAAACCGTTTTCCAATCTATTAGTATATACAAACCTTTACCTCACTCGTATGAGAAATCTAATTAAACGACTTAGTAAAACGAGTGGTATGAAACGCTTGCGTTTACTTTGTTGGTTAATTCTTGGACTTGTTCGATTGAAACTCTTGTGACAATTTTCTAGTGGAGATCTACAATTTGTTCGTAAATATTTAAGTTAAGCAAGTGGTTATGGGACATGAAGCTAAACTCATATATTTACTAGCTTAGAGTAATTGACACTTCTCGTTGATCATGACGATCATCTTTGTGATTTAGACTAGCAATGTGCGATGTCTCTTTGTCTGCGAGGGAGACTAAACCCCGTTTTGTGGAGTTTCGACTCAATTTGGTGGGGTAGCAACCCATGGTCTTCGGGCTGTTTGTGGAGCTTTGGCTCAATTTGTGATGGTTAGCAACCATGGAATTAGCGTTCCGTTCACGTGTTAGTGGGCTTTATGCTCCCGTTTGTGATAGGCCTTCCCCCTTTGTGATTTCTGGATTTCTTGAGATGATTTCTAGAATTTGTGTTTCACCAATTTTCGTGATTTCCATTGATAAGTTTTATCAATATTTGTGTATTGGTGAATTTGTGCGTCATTGACTTTTGTGATATCTGGATTTCGTGTATTGAATTCTGGAATTTGTGTGTCATTGACTTTTGTGATTGACATTGATATTATCGTCAATATTTGTGTTTGATGAACGAAATAAGGAGTATGGCATTTCTTTGATTCCTATGTAGATTTGATGATATTGATTAATCTCTCGTTGATTGTCAATTACTTATATATATCACAGCTTGGCATTGTGATTATTATGTGTTCAGTCATATCTCTTACTCTATATCGTTTCATCTGATATTTATAGTTAGACTGATCCGTTTATTATTTTCTTATTAAATAATATTCGGGTCAGACCGAGATGTTACAGGTGCTTCTGCTTGACTTCTCCCTAGGGATTCATTCCTCTGACTTTTGGCAAGCTACTTAGATTAGTAGTTTATTTTGTTGTATACACTTGAGATATAGACACATAGTTGTATTCTTTTGTATAGCAAGTGTTGCTATTCTTTTGTATTATTGTGGATTCCTTTGACCACTACTCTGATGTACACTTTTATGTGTAATATTCATATCTTATTCCGCCTTTGTGATATGAATTGTCTGTGACTGATTTATGTTATGTTTATTTCTATATTTGTTTTCTGAAGATATTATAGCCACTGTGTAGTAGCTTTGAGTTTGTGTCGGTAGGTCGGATTTCCTCTTGATAAAGTATTGCATGTTATACTATCTGACATATCGGTGCTCGCGCAAAGAAATTACACGGATGGTCGCTCCTCAATAGCCTTATTCTCCGTGCTAGTTAACAGCATTCACCGTAATGTTCTTGGCTAGTGTGGGTATAGCGGTGGGGCGTCACATTGTTTGTTATAAGTGATGGACATGCGAACTCGTAAAAGGTACGAGTTACCTTGGTTTGCGAATAAGTTATATAGCTTGGTATTTCATATTATGCGGGTTTACGCACATTGGTTTCCAGCTTGACCCAGGTGTTACTTGATGTAATGCTCGGTTCAGACCGAGTATTACAGATTTTCAGGTAAGAACGTTTCTGGAGCTCAGGTTGCGAGCCGGATGGCAGGAACGTATGGAGTTTTCCGCTGTGTATATGTTACTGTGTAGTCTGTATGGAATGTAGTCTAAGACAAGTTATATAACTGTCCAGTTTATGTATAAGTGATTGTACTCTGATGAATTGTATGTAAAGTAACAATTTTAGCTTTTCTTTATAAAAATGCTATTATTTTTTATTATATTTTATCCGCTGCGAATGTGAGATGCTGTTGTTTCTGTTTCTTCTTCTATATCTTTTCTTCTTTTGCTAACTATCTGGAATTTTCGGGATCAGAAATTTTGGGTCGTTACATATATACCTTATAATATACTGTATATTTACTATTTAAGAAATCATATCCTAAAGCTAATATTTATACAAAGCGAACACCCTTAATATAAACAATATATACTGACAGACCAAAACTAATGTGAGCTAACATATGAATATAATATTTATCTATTATTTAAACTTTACACCATAAACTAAGTGTAACGACCTATAAGTTTCAACAATTAAATTTGTTAATTTTAATAGGATTTTGTAATTAAATTTTTGTATAAATAATAAAGGTGATAAATTAATATTGGATTGAACGCTAAATGAAAATATAACAATGGTAATTAAAAACCTATTTATAGTAAATTGAATAAAATTCAAATGAATTAAGTAGCAAGAAAGATTTTGCCTGGATATAAATTGAATATGAAGAATATAGGGTAGGCATTGAATTAGTTAATGTAAGAACACGTTGTTACAGTAATAAATTGTAAATTTAGGAAACGTGTTAATGCAAGTTAATAATTGATGACTTGAATGAAATTCCAATTCAACAAAATAATTTAAATGTTATGATTTGATTTTAAATGGAATATGAGAAAACAAATGTAAGTATCGAATTAATATATGTTATTTATTTAGGGTATTGAATAAAATTGGTAATCCAATTGTAATTAATGGTAATAATGTTGATATTAACTAATAAATTAAATTTCAATGCAATACCCATTAATGAATGGAATGAAATGGAATT
Source organism: Allium cepa (assembly GCA_030765085.1). Taxonomy (NCBI): domain Eukaryota; kingdom Viridiplantae; phylum Streptophyta; class Magnoliopsida; order Asparagales; family Amaryllidaceae; genus Allium; species Allium cepa. The sequence continues at coordinate 927,079,363 of CM060941.1, forward strand.
TATGTAAATGTATACTAGGTTATTAATCAAATAGAAGGAAACAAACGTAAATATCGAATTGATTAATGAATAAATGTACATTGAATAGTAATTGAATGTAAAGTTAACGGTAATTGTATAAAATCAATATAAGATAATGAATTGCAATAATTGTGGGTTGATAATAAGGTGTGAATGGGAAATGATTGTTAAGGTAAATGAGTACTTGGTAATAAATTTAAACGGACTTAAATATTGAATTTATTTAATTAATATACAAAATAAATAATGATTAAATAAAAACAAATACTCTGTAAATATCTATAATATTTGAGGGGAAATAATATACTTATAAATGTGGGATTAAGAGTTTTACACCAATTATTATGAGTATATACTTAGCTCATTCAATTAAATTGGAAATCGTTGCAAAAGATATAAATAAAATGTTACGTTAAATAAATTAAGGTAATAAATGGGGAATAACGTAAATGTCTTCATAATATGATGATTTGTGAATAAAAAGAATGGAAATAAAGTTTTATTAATATATCGGAATTTAGTTTATGATAAAAGGTTAATTGCAATTAAATGAGTTAAATATTTAAACGGGAATCAAGCTTTATTTATTTATTTGGATTTAAAATATGATAATTTGGATTTACTGCAATTAATTGAAATTAAATATAAAATTTTACGTTAATTGGAAATTTAGTTAAAATTGGAAAATTTTATGTAATAACTTTGAACCAATGTTGATTTCACCCATTTGACTGTAATGGATTGAATAAAAAGAATGAATAGTGAATTCAATGGAATTATTGAAAAGTTAATTTATAATTGATAAATATAACGAAATTTGAATTTACACTGAAATTTATGATTGAATCAACAATTAATTGACATCTAAATTGGTTTAAATCACTGAGATTGTTTAAGAAAACAAAACTGATAAGATTTGTAAAATTTGGAAGTGAAATTGAAAAGGTGATTTAATTAATGAATTTTTAATTTATTAAATTAATATAAAAATAGCCATTTTGGCCACTGACTCGGATTTCGACGAAACCAGTTTCATCAGATCCGTAACGGTGAAATATAATAGTATTTCAAGTTTCGTAGCGATCGGACGTGTCGTTTGATCGTACGGACTCGAAACCCCTTGAAATTTATGCAATTGAAATCAATTGAAATCAATTTGGAAAATATTGATTTTAGCATAACTTCTTCATACGATGCAATTTGAACCTGTAACCTTTTCCATTGCGTTTAAAATATTTTAAAACACCTATTTTGATATATGCGTTTACCCAATTTCGTTCCGGGGACAGAACGGGCTTTTTGGGACACGTTGTCGCTAGCGCTTACATCTATTTGATCCGATCCATTCTTTTCCAACCTTCTCTATAAAATAGTCGGTTCTAAACCCTATCCTCCATCTATTCTCATTTATCTACGTGTAATTTTCATCAGCTCCTCCTCTTCTTCAATGGATGCAAACCCTAGATCCAATTAGAATTCAAAATCAAAAGTCAAAATTCAAAGTCTTCAGAGAAATCTCAAAAAAAAATATGTTGAAGCTCTCGAAATGCGCAATCTGCTGGTGCAATTCATTTTTCTATTCGAGTTATCGTTTTCTCTGAAATTAAAGGTTTATTCTCGGCCTTTTTCATCTCGTCGTAATCAACTGCGAAGGATCGTCAATTCCTTTATGGGTTTTGTAGAGTGGACCGAGGGGATCGCATCGGTATAGTTCGTTTCGCGAATTGACGGTTGGATGTGGAGGAACATTGGATCAGGGTTTTGAATTTTGGGTTAGAAACGGCGGCGGCTGAGTATCTTTGGGGCTTGGTCGGCATACAAAGGTCGATGGGTTGGTATTGTCGCGGGGAGATGGACTCGGGGCCGAAGTCAACGCGTTGACTGGATGTAGTGGCAGGCCGTGACTGGCTTTGGGATGGGCGGTGTACGAAGGGCAGGGTCTTGTGCGTGCTTCCTGGAATTTGTTGCGTGCGCTATGACTTAGGGAAAGATTGCAGTGATGACGTGGCGTGTGAGTTTGTTCTCTTTGTTTTAATTTCAATTTAGTATTCAACATCGTTATTGAGTATAACTTTTGCATACGGACTCATTTTTACGCGCAATTTTTTTGGTTAGGATCGTAATAAAATTCCGGACTTGATGACGCTGGTTTGGACGAATTATGTGACGGTCAAATTTTTGGATTTAAATTGGATTTAAATTCAATTTAAATTCAAAAGGTGAGTGTTTTAACCCACTCACAACTTCCAGAATTCCTTATGTTTGTTAATTTGACTTAAGATATTAGTAGAAATTTATTTATGTTCGTTTGGCATGTTTTATTCATCATCTCAGTTAAATCGCATTTATTTAATTTAACTGTTAATTTATTTTATTTATTGCATATAAATTTGACAGTTAGAATTTATTTATTTGCATATTAACTGCCAGTCATAGTTATGTTAAATTTTTATTTCATATTAACTTCCAGTTAAATTTACATTTATTTTTGCATATAAACTGTTAGTTTAACAGTTGTTAAAATTATTATTGAATATAAACTGTTAGTTAATACATGTTATTTATTACCAGTATAATTTATATACTCTATATCGATGATTGTTTAAATTGGATGATGATTGCAAATAATGGTTGATGATTGATATTTGGATGAATGGATGCTATATTTATATTGTATAAACTGCAAGTCATCATGCATTTTCATTCCATTTGGGATTGCGGTTTGAAATGATATACAACCGCATTTTTATTTTAAATTGCGGATTAAAATGATAAACATCCGTATCACTTGACTATAGGGTAGAAAATTTTATACAGGCACCGTAGTATATATATATAGAATTATTTTGAAATGATTTTCTATGGTTTTGTACAGCTATATATATGGTTTATGGGATATTGATTTGGTTTTTGATAAAGGTTATTTATATATAGTAATTTTCGGTCTTTAAGCTTTGTATAAATTTGATTTGAAGTATAAAATAAAGTTTGATTTTTTAAGATCAAATACGATTAAGCATTTATTTAAAAATTTAATTTCTGGAAGTTCTATTGACTTAAATGAGAATAAGGTGGGAAGATGAATATTAAGTTAAATTGGAATTAAATAAAAAGTTAGAATTTCTAAAGGATATGATTTTTATAGCTTGATTTTTGGGTAGAGTGATTTAAATGAATATCAGGTCGTTTTAAATGAATATATAATAAATTGAAAGATTTTCCAGTTATGTGAAGTTAAAGGTTTTCTTAAATTATATTGAATTCATTAAGTAAATATTTCAAGTCTAAATAATAAGTAATTGAATTTAATATATATGGGATTGTCAAATGAGTTTGTTTTTGAAATGGTAAAATATTTAAAGCTCTGAAACATAAGAATTGAAATGGTATTTGGTAGTTTAAATCGATATTTGAAATTGATTTGTGAAATCTAAAGAAGCTATTTTGTTTTATAAAAGTAATTTAATATTTAACCATTTAAGAGATGGAAACTTGTTTCAAGGTTATGATTTTCAAGGTAGTATAATTTGAAAATATTATATTCAAGAGTTTTGATTTCTAAATATTTTACTTTGGAAACCCTATGATTTTGGAAAAGAATATATTGGAAAATAAAATGACATTATATGATTTTGGATCTAAATGATATCGTATTGATTTGGGGTTTTAAAAAAAAATATGACATCGTATTTATGTGGTTTAAAATGGATATTTTATTCTGGTTTTAAAGTATAAATTTTTTTATGACCGCGGTGTTATAATAACGTTTGGTTGTTAAAGAAACCGGGATCGGAAGTTGTCATACTCTCTGCCAACTCCGAAAACCACTTTAACAACCGTGTACGCGGTGGAGATTCCAGAATGAAGTAGGTTGGTGTTGGCGTTTCTGTAAGGTAAATACGTGGACCCGACTCCCGTGAGTTGGTATAAGGTGGCCAAAACAGGAGCGATTGACGGGCCAATGAGGTCATTCCTCTGATCGAACGCACTCCTTCGATATTATATTATGACTTTTGGATCGATTCGGTGGCCACTTTACTTTTGATTTTGGGGGTGTTGTTCGAGGTGGGCGGCAGCTGCGCGCTGTGCGTTTCCATCAGCCCGAAAGCGTAATTGGTGTATCTACCCTGGCATTGCCTAGTTGTGCCGTGTCACCTACCCTAGCGTGCCTTCTACGAGTTTCTATTTGTGTCGTACCTATGGAGTATCCTCTGGTAGCTTTCCGATCAGGAGGTATTACGGTACTGTATAGACTATTGGCATTATTTGTGTTAAGGGCTATATGGGTAACCCCTTAACGCTATTAAAAAGTAAGTTTATTTTACAATTAGACACTATTATAATAGCGCAATATACTACATAGTAAATAGTTTAACGGATCCTTAGGAGATGTAAATCCCGAGCATCTCTTGAGTTACTGTACTCATATTTATTTCTGTTAATTAACTCACATAAGATCTTTTAGTTCTGACTCGAGTGTTTTTGTCTTTTCAAATTCGCTTGGGTCAGTCCGAGCGTTTCAGGATCGAAGACTTTGGATCTGGAGGACGAAGATGGAGATTTCTACTATTATTATTTACTATATTCCACTACACTATTTAATTCTGCTGCATTGATTATGATTGGTATGTGAACTCTGATATTTTAAATAAAATCAAATGTTGTGTAAAACAGCTTCATGAACTGTATATTTGATTATTATATTTTATCTTTCCGCTATGAGATTCTGTTTTGTTTTTTTTTCCTTCTTGTTTTTCTTATTTACCCATAACAATCCGCCCTTGCGTATGGTTTGAAGGGCACGTGTGTCGATTTAAATCGTGCGTAAAGGCGGGATGTTACATCTGGTATCAGAGCTTTGGTTTAGCGATAAACCTTAGCTTTGTGGGGTTTGACTCTTTACTAATAGGGTAGTAATACCCTATGGGAGTCGCTGAGTGTATATATATGAGAGAGCGTATTTGTTAGTGTTATAAAGGATTTTATTATTGTGTTAATCTGTTCCGTTTTGTATTTATAAATTCTGGTTGGTGCATGGGACGCTATGACATCAAATAGGGATTTCTAAACACTTAATAGGACAGACCGATATAATATTTGTTTTTATATAGGTGAATGAAATAATTTTGCCTATTATATTTTCTATATATAAAATAAATTTTTCAAAAGATATCTATATTTGGCTACAATAGATTGGTTGTTAGGTAGTAAAGTGTATAATAATAATAGAAATAAGATTGAAAAATAAGATAAATAAAATTTGGAAATTTAGAACTTAAGTTCCGGGTTTTGAAATTTATTCGAAGGAATATAATAATTTTGTTTATAAGTATTTTCTGATATAAATATTTAATATAATTCGGAAGAAAATGTTTTAAAGAAGATTTTGGAGAATATAAGTTTTGTACTTTCCTCTCTGTCGCTGGAAAATAATTTTGGTGATGGCGGCCGCATCATCGACCTTCATTTTCGAGTTTCGAAGGGGAAAGGCCACTGTAGTAGTTCTACTGCAGATTCATTTTAGAAAAAAATAAATTTTGAATTGTTGTAAATATAATTATAGATATGTAAGTTGTAAGAATATATGTATCTATTGTTTTAAAATAAATTTAAAATTTAACCCGGTATTAAGTTTTTAAATTCCCGATAATCAATTGTTTCAATTATTGTAGTGAATTGAAACGTAGGTAATAAATAATTAAAACCTCTAAAGGAAATAAGAGATTTAATGACAGGTTATAAATGGTATTAAATGGAAATTGAAATTATAACCTACGAAATAAAGAATATTACTATTGAACTTTAAATTAATCATAGGTAATGAGAAAACTTGTATAACTTTCAAGTACATCTTTAAATAAAACATATATAACTTACCAAATATTAAAAGTTGAAATGTTTAATAGGAAATGTAATGAAATTGTACAAGTAAAAGTAGATAATGAAATATTCAATGAATTTGCTGTTATAAATGAGAATTTAATGTTATCAACTTAAGTTACAACTGAAATTTTACTATAAGTGAATATAATTAAAGGCAAGTAATTCAAATAGATGAATATCGACTTAAGTAAATAAAATGGAAATGCTAACAAATTAAATGGGACATGAATACTATTGATGAACAAATTAAATGAGGACATGCAATAATAAATGAATGAATAGTATAATGAAATAAAAAGGGAACTGGCATGACCTGAGTTAATGGAACTGAATAATTGTAAGTAATGAGAAAAATAAATGAAGCAAACATTAAATGAGTAAATGTAAATTAAAACGATGAATCACTGTATAAATAAAAAGATAATCAAACAACTATTGTATGAAATAAAATTGATAATAAATTAATTTGATTTGTTGATTGGAATTGTTATTGTTTGATTGGGGTTGTTGGGTAAGGAAACTTTAATTTTGTTGGGATGGATGAATAATCCATTGGGTTTAATTTAAGATTGTTAAGTAAAAGACGCACTTGATGGTTTATTCTTCATTCCGTACAATTTAAAAGATTTGAACCCGAACAACTATTTATTAGTTTGATTGAATGGTTGTTTGTATTTGTTGTATGCTGGTTGTTGAAATCGATGGTTGTTGTACTGATTTGTTGTTAGTAATTGAAACCACTTAAATATTTCACTTTATATAAATTGTTAACCCTTTAGATTTTATAAGTGTTTATAAGTGAAATACAGGTTATGGAAGCATTTGCTACTGCTTTTTGTTCCATAAAAATAAGCGTCAATTGCCGACAAATAGGTACGTTTCGGATTACGGTTTATAGCGTTATTATGTTTTTCCCGTATTGGGATATAATATTTTGGATATTATATGTGTATATTGTTATAATTGATATTATATTTTCTCTAAAGCCTCTCCGAACAAAGGAGACTCTGTCAAAATTTTCCATAAAATTTTGGACTTAGAAATTTTTGAAATTATTTTCCAAACTTTATTGATTTAAGTATAAAAAGAATTTAATGATTGTAAATTTGTACATTTTATTTAAAGTAACAAATTTTGTAAATTTAACCGTTTATAAAAATTAATGCTTTGAATAAGATATATTGATTTTTAAACTCTTCCTTTCCCTTCGTTTTCCTTTTCGGGGACGAAAAGTTTTGAGTGGGGGAGAGTGTAACGACCCATAAGTTTCAACAATTAAATTTGTTAATTTTAATAGGATTTTGTAATTAAATTTTTGTAGAAATAATAAAGGTGATAAATTAATATTGGATTGAACGCTAAATGAAAATATAACAATGGTAATTAAAAACCTATTTATAGTAAATTGAATAAAATTCAAATGAATTAAGTAGCAAGAAAGATTTTTGCCTGGATATAAATTGAATATGAAGAATATAGGGTAGGCATTGAATTAGTTAATGTAAGAACACGTTGTTACAGTAATAAATTGTAAATTTAGGAAACGTGTTAATGCAAGTTAATAATTGATGACTTGAATGAAATTCCAATTCAATAAAATAATTTAAATGTTATGATTTGATTTTAAATGGAATATGAGAAAACAAATGTAAGTATTGAATTAATATATGTTATTTATTTAGGGTATTGAATAAAATTGGTAATCCAATTGTAATTAATGGTAATAATGTTGATATTAACTAATACATTAAATTTCAATGCAATACCCATTAATGAATGGAATGAAATGGAATTTATGTAAATGTATACTAGGTTATTAATCAAATAGAAGGAAACAAACGTAAATATCGAATTGATTAATGAATAAATGTACATTGAATAGTAATTGAATGTAAAGTTAATGGTAATTGTATAAAATCAATATAAGATAATGAATTGCAATAATTGTGGGTTGATAATAAGGTGTGAATGGGAAATGATTGTTAAGGTAAATGGGTACTTGGTAATAAATTTAAACGGACTTAAATATTGAATTTATTTAATTAATATACAAAATAAATAATGATTAAATAAAAACAAATACTCTGTAAATATCTATAATATTTGAGGGGAAATAATATACTTATAAATGTGGGATTAAGAGTTTTACACCAATTATTATGAGTATATACTTAGTTCATTCAATTAAGTTGGAAATCATTGCAAAAGATATAAATAAAATGTTACGTTAAATAAATTAAGGTAATAAATGGGGAATGACGTAAATGTCTTCATAATATGATGATTTGTGAATAAAAAGAATGGAAATAAAGTTTTATTAATATATCGGAATTTAGTTTATGATAAAAGGTTAATTGCAATTAAATGAGTTAAATATTTAAACGGGAATCAAGCTTTATTTATTTATTTGGATTTAAAATATGATAATTTGGATTTATTGCAATTAATTGAAATTAAATATAAAATTTTACGTTAATTGGAAATTTAGTTGAAATTGGAAAATTTTATGTAATAACTTTGAACCAATGTTGATTTCACCCATTTGATTGTAATGGATTGAATAAAAAGAATGAATAGTGAATTCAATGGAATTATTGAAAAGTTAATTTATAATTGATAAATATAACGAAATTTGAATTTACGCTGAAATTTATTATTGAATCAACAATTAATTGACATCTAAATTGGTTTAAATCACTGAGATTGTTTAAGAAAACAAAACTGATAAGATTTGTAAAATTTGGAAGTGAAATTGAAAAGGTGATTTAATTAATGAATTTTTAATTTATTAAATTAATATAAAAATAGCCATTTTGGCCACTGACTCGGATTTCGACAAAACCAGTTTCATCGGATCCGTAACGGTGAATTATAATAGTATTTCAAGTTTCGTAGCGATTGGACGTGTCGTTTGATCGTACGGACTCGAAACGCCTTGAAATTTATGCAATTGAAATCAATTGAAATCAACTGAAATCAATTTGGAAAATATTGATTTTAGCATAACTTCTTCATACGATGCAATTTGAACCTGTAACCTTTTCCATTGTGTTTAAAATATTTTAAAACACCTATTTTGATATATGCGTTTACCCAATTTCGTTCCGGGGACAGAACGGGCTTTTTGGCCACGTTGTCGCTAGCGCGTACATCTATTTGATCCGATCCATTCTTTTCCAACCTTCTCTATAAAATAGTCGGTTCTAAACCCTATCCTCCATCTATTCTCATTTGTCTACGTGTAATTTTCATCAGCTCCTCCTCTTCTTCAATGGATGCAAACCCTAGATCCAATTAGAATTCAAAATCAAAAGTCAAAATTCAAAGTCTTCAGAAAAATCTCAAAAAAATATATGTTGAAGCTCTCAAAATGCGCAATCTGCTGGTGCAATTCGTTTTTCTATTCGAGTTATCATTTTCTCTGAAATTAAAGGTTTATTCTCGGCCTTTCATCTCGTCGTAATCAACTGCGACGGATCGTCAATTCCTTTATGGTTTTTGTAGAGTGGACCGAGGGGATCGCATCGGTATAGTTCGTTTCGCGAGTTGACGGTTGGATTTGGAGGAACATTGGATTAGGGTTTTGAATTTTGGGTTAGAAACGGCGGCGGCTGAGCATCTTTGGGGCTTGGTCGGCATACAAAGGTCGATGGGTTGGTGTTGTCGCGGGGAGATGGACTCGGGGCCGAAGTCAACGCGTTGACTGGATGTAGTGGCAGGCCGTGACTGGCTTTGGGATGGGCGGTGTACGAAGGGCAGGGTCTCGTGCGTGCTTCCTAGAATTTGTTGCGTGCGCTATGACTTAGGGAAAGATTGCAGTGATGACGTGGCGTGTGAGTTTGTTCTCTTTATTTTAATTTCAATTTAGTATTCAACATCGTTATTGAGTATAACTTTTGCATACGGACTCATTTTTACGCGCAATTTTTTTGGTTAGGATCGTAATAAAATTCCGGACTTGATGACGCTGGTTTGGACGAATTCTGTGACGGTCAAATTTTTGGATTTAAATTGGATTTAAATTCATTTAAATTCAAAAGGTGAGTGTTTTAACCCACTTACAACTTCTAGAATTCCTTATGTTTATTAATTTGACTTAAGATATGAGTAGAAATTTATTTATGTTCGTTTGGCATGTTTTATTCATCATCTCAGTTAAGTCGCATTTATTTAATTTAACTGTTAATTTATTTTATTTATTGCATATAAATTTGACAGTTAGAATTTATTTATTTGCATATTAACTGCCAGTCATATTTATGTTAAATTTTTATTTCATATTAACTGCGAGTTAAATTTACATTTATTTTTGCATATAAACTATTAGTTTAACAGTTGTTAAAATTATTATTGAATATAAACTGTTAGTTAATACATGTTATTTATTACCAGTATAATTTATATACTCTATATCGATGATTGTTTAAATTGGATGATGATTGCAAATAATGGTTGATGATTGATATTTGGATGAATGGATGCTATATTTATATTGTATAAACTGCAAGTCAACATGCATTTTCATTCCATTCGGGATTGCGGTTTGAAATGATATACAACCTCATTTTTATTTTAAATTGCGGATTAAAATGATAAACATCCGTATCACTTGACCATAGGGTAGAAAATTTTATACAGGCACCGTAGTACATATATAAAATTATTTTGAAATGATTTTCTATGGTTTTGTAAAGCTATATATATGGTTTATGGGGTATTGATTTGGTTTTTGATAAAGGTTATTTATATAGTAATTTTCGGTCTTTAAGCTTTGTATAAATTTGATTTGAAGTATAAAATAAAGTTTGATTTTTTAAGATCAAATACGATTAAGCATTTATTTAAAAATTTAATTTCTGGAAGTTCTATTGACTTAAATGAGAATGAGGTGGGAACATGAATATTAAGTTAAATTGGAATTAAATAAAAATTTAGAATTTCTAAAGGATATGATTTTTATAGCTTGATTTTTGGGTAGAGTGATTTAAATGAATATCAGGTCGTTTTAAATGAATATATAATAAATTGAAAGATTTTCCAGTTATGTGAAGTTAAAGGTTTTCTTAAATTATATTGAATTCATTATGTAAATATTTTAAGTCTAAATAATAAGTAATTGAATTTAATATATATGGGATTGTCAAATGAGTTTGTTTTTGAAATGGTAAAATATTTAAAGCTCTGAAACATAAGAATTGAAATGGTATTTGGTAGTTTAAATCGATATTTGAAATTGATTTGTGAAATCTAAAGAAGCTATTTTGTTTTATAAAAGTATTTTAATATTTAACCATTTAAGAGATGGAAACTTGTTTCAAGGTTATGATTTTCAAGGTAGTATAATTTGAAAATATTATATTCAAGAGTTTTGATTTCTAAATATTTTACTTTGGAAACCCTATGATTTTGGAAAAGAATATATTGGAAAATAAAATGACATTATATGATTTTGGATCTAAATGATATCGTATTGATTTGGGGTTTTAAAAAAAAAATATGATATCGTATTTATATGGTTTAAAATGGATATTTTATTCTGGTTTTAAAGTATAAATTTTTTTATGACCGCGGTGTTATAATAACGTTTGGTTGTTAAAGAGACCAGGATCGGAAGTTGTCATACTCTCTGCCAACTTCGAAAACCACTTTAACAACCGTGTACGCGGTGGAGATTCCAGAATGAAGTAGGTTGGTGGCGGCGTTTCCTGTAAGGTAAATACGTGGACCCGACTCCCGTGAGTTGGCATAAGGTGGCAAAAACAGGAGCGATTGACGGGCCAATGAGGTCATTCCTCTAATCGAACGCACTCCTTCGATATTATACTATGACTTTTGGATCGATTCGGTGGCCTATTTACTTTTGATTTTGGGGGTGTTGTTCGAGGTGGGCGGCAGCTGCGCGCTGCGCGTTTCCATCAGCCCGGAAGCGTAATTGGTATATCTACGCTGGCATTGCATAGTTGTGCCGTGTCACCTACCCTAGCGCGCCTTCTACGAGTTTCTATTTGTGTCGTGCCTATGGAGTATCCTCTGGTAGCTTCCCGATCAGGAGGTATTACGGTACTGTATAGAATATTGGCATTATTTGTGTTAAGGGCTATATGGGTAACCCCTTAACGCTATTTAAAAGTAAGTTTATTTTACAATTAGACACTATTGTAATAGCGCAATATACTACATAGTAAATAGTTTAACGGATCCTTAGGAGATGTAATCCCGAGCATCTCTTGAGTTACTGTACTCATATTTATTTCTGTTAATTTAACTCACATAAGATCTTTTAGTTCTGACTCGAGTGTTTTTGTCTTTTCAAATTCGCTCGGGTCAGTCCGAGCGTTTCAGGATCGAAGACTTTAGATCTGGAGGACGAAGACGGAGATTTCTACTATTATTATTTACTATATTCCACTACACTATTTAATTCTGCTGCATTGATTATGATTGGTATGTGAACTCTGATATTTATGTAAATAAAATCAAATGTTGTGTAAAACAGCTTCATGAACTGTATATTTGATTATTATATTTTATCCTTCCGCTGTGAGATTCTGTTTTGTTTTTTTTCCTTCTTGTTTTTCTTATTTACCCATAACAATCCGCCCTTGCGTATGGTTTGAATGGGCACGTGTGTCGATTTAAATCGTGCGTAAAGGCGGGATGTTACATTAATATTATATATAACAAATACATTCACATAAAACATATATCCCATACATATATACAGATATACCCTATATACAATCTTGTAACATAACAATGTAAAGTAAAATATATAACAAAACACCTAGACATATATATACTTTGAAATGCTATACAAAATCTATATGCATACATGAATTATAAATATATTAATATAGAGAACAAACTATTTACAAAATGATACACACTTATAGAAACACAAGGTCATCGTTGCGACCAATAGAGAAGAGAAGGGCAGGTACGAGATGGGAAAGTTAGAAGGTGTGTGGGTGACGAGGTCTTGGGTAGAAAATGTGGAGGAAGGGGAGGTGCAGTTGCTCGACGTGGAGTGAGTTTGAGAAGAAGACAAAGCAACATTTAAAGCTTTATTTTTCTTTCAAAACAAAATGAACGAATGGGAGAGAGAAAAATATGAAACCATAAAATTTTGAAGCCTAAAGAATATAAAAAGTCAGTAGATTTGAATTCAAGGCAACAATTAAAAGCTGATGACCTTTTGATTTCGAATGGTGGAATATAGGAAGTTAACAAGAACCAGAAATCACAAAAATGGTACCGATACGGTTACCGACATTTTACAGATTCTGCTGTGCACCGGACTTCAAAACACAGAGTTGAATATACCACAGTGGTCAGTACGACAAGATGATCAAAATGGTATATAGACATCAGTGCTACGATCATCCTATCAAAAGTCGGTATGGGTACCGAAAAATGCTGCTAATTTGTCAGAATTAAGATAAACGGAGAAATAAAAGTCCAAATTTGGAGAAACGAAATGTGACGTCTCACTCAGCAAATGATTTAAAAATTTTGTATAGAAAATATTCAAGTTTGGAAAACACTTTATTACCATCGGATTTTAACTGATATAAATTTAAATAAAATTACACAAGAAAATAAATTTCCTTGTTATCCGATGAAAATTTTCCAGTTGCTATGTTAAATTAGATGTATTCCAAATATTAAATTTTATTTCAAAATTCCATTATTTAAAATTTCACAAAAATTCAATTAAATATATTATTAAATCAAATAAAATTTTACGGGCCGTTACACTCTCCCCACTTAAAACTTTTCATCCCCGAAAAGGAAAGAGATAGGAGAATAGAAACAACGATAAAGAAAATAAATTCAAAACAAAATAAAACAATTAATTTAAACCATATAAATTTAAATTTAAATTAATTAATATTCAGTAATTGATTTGATCCATTTGATTTTACTTAAGTTAAATCAATCTTTACTATTTCTAAATTCATTATCTTATTATCCATGTAACAGCCCGCAAATCCGTACCCCTTGAGTCAACACTATTCTACCTAAATCAACTCAAATTGTACAGAAATACGAACCATTTGGGTTTAAGAAGAAGAGGTAGAAGAAGAGAAAACAAAACAACATCAGAATCTAACCATCGCAGCGGAATAAAATATAATAGAGAATAAGTAATCTTTACTCAAAATCAAATATATCAGTTTACATACATTACATCTCCAGAGTACATCAGTCACAACTCACATCAATAACATACAATGGATACACATCAACTCAACAGCGGAAATATATATATACAAGTACGAGAATACGTATCGTCATCCAGCTCGTTTCCTGAGCTCCACAGCATCATATCCTGTATCCTATAATACTCGGTCTGACCCGAGCATTACAGTTAAATAACACCCGAGTCAGTCTGGAATACCAGCGTGAGAAAATCACACCCAATTGATTATTAAAGTTTCAAAATCCTTTGAAAACAAAAGCATCTCGTAAGACCACGCCACAAATAAACATGTCGGGTTTTTACCTTACGATAGCTAAAACAATTTTTATAGAAATCCTCTGATATTATAATAGGGTCTATATACAAATACTTATAAAATAGCCGAAATTGTTACATTCATTAAATTCCATCTACTAGCCACAAAAGTGGGTAATACAAACAAAACTCGTACAAGGCTCGTAGGGAGATTGGATTTCCAACAATGACTAGGCACTGGGGTACCACCTGTCACAGTACGGGGCCTAGATCACCGTACCGAGGACTACTCCCTTCATCCCCTACAACACAAGGCCGGAACCATTCCTTACTGAACAGTCCCGAACAAGATAAACCCCGTGGTTGGCGCGACCAACCACCCACTAAGCCGAAATATATATATAAGGGACATCTAGACAGGGGAATTACCTTGTCCTGCTTGGGCATGACCCACCTAACCTTGCTGCATATCCCCTGATTTTCAGTCATTCCCATTTGGTGAGGCTTGAGGCTAAACGTTACCTTTAGAACGTTTTTACTTAGAATGCCCATCGTCCGCCTGACGATGTTTCGCAAGCATTCATCCATACAAGTCCGTCCCGGGTTCGAACGGAACCGAAGGCACTATTCCTACTACATCCATTTTGGAAATATCCTCAGGATTAGTAGCGACTAGCCCTTGCACTTCACTGCTCCATCTTCGAGTCCAAAATCGTTTACACGAAACGTACAAACCGGATCGAAGTGGTTTTCGAGAAATAAATCTCGATCCCGGTCTCTTCGAAACGATCAGCGCATTTGTCCAATATTGATAGTCGGTGATTTAACTATCAATTAATATTCACAAACAACCATCCAACAATAAATAAGTTCACAAATTATTTATTATCTATTTTCAATCCTTTGAAAACGGTTCAAAACCATCTTTCTCTTTTCAGAATAACCTATCCCAATATTTTCTATTTCCTCTGAAATCACCACTCTTAAAACTAGATTTTTTTTTTAAATAATTTAAAACACTTTACTTTGAAAATATACTTTTAAACATTCAAGTTATATTACTTCAGTATTTTGTAAAAATACATACTATATGAGTATTTGAAAATAAAGTTACTTAATAGAATATAAAACTAGATTTTTACCTTTGAAAACAAAATACTAGGACATTTTTTTTAAGTAATTACTACTATAATAGGTTTGAAAGAAATACTTACTTTGAATTTAAATAGTAGAAATAATAAATTTCTAAACTTGCTTTCTACAACCATTTTAAAATCTTTAAATTTATTTAAGAATTTACTTTAAAAATGTACTTGGTTATCCAGAGAAAAATCCCAACTTCAATCACTTAAATCAATTTCCCAAATTGATTTCCAATTTATTCTATTTGAAATAAATTTCTTTACTTCTTGGATCATTTCAAAATTCATTAATTATGGACTTTTTTATTATTATTTACTGTTTTATTTTAAATCTTTTAACTGAAATATATAAATTTCAGTCTCTTCCCATTTCCTTCTTTATTCCTTCAATAATTTAAATATTAATTATTAAATAAATGTTTGTTTCTATTGAATAATATCATAAACTTCATTAACTTCCTGTTTATTCAAAAATTCATTTCCATATACAGGATTTTATTAATTAGCACTCAACACTGCTATTTTACTTATCCAATTTATTCTTAATTTATTTAAAATTTCTATAGTTATTTCACCTACAAATTCTCTTCATTTTATTTCCAAATTCCAATTCTATATATCTTGATAACTTAGTACGCCGGAAAATATTCAGATAAACCATATCATCCAATATTCCAGATATCAACAATATTCATCACAGAATATAAAATAATCTCAATAGGGGAATAAATATTTAAATAAATGTTGAGGGATCCAGTTGGATCCCTCCAACCTGTTTCCCTGCATCCACAGACGTCAGCACAATATAGTTCACCAATTAAAATAAAATCATACTATATCACATTAACCAATTCAACCATTCAAACAATTAGTTAAACTCAAATCATTTAATCATTTAAATTTTAAATTTAACTGAGTGAGATTTACTCACCTTTTATTTTATTAGCATCCATTCCCAAATCCAGCTTGCTTCTTTCTCAATTTTTGACCTTGTATAAATATTATGATTTTATTAATATTTGAACTAACCGAAGAGTCTGTTAACATTTAGTAATGTAATTTGACCCAATTTTCTTTTAAACGATTTTTTTTTATATATATAACCAAACTAATTATATAAGTTAATTTGATAAATTAATTTCCAATAATACATTGTTCTAAAATTATCTAGTAAACTTAAAATGTGTGTGTATATATATTTATTTTTATTTTTGAAACTTCATATACATTAATAACATAGTCTATATAGATTTAAAAATCTATTTTTATATAAACTCCTCATATTAAGAATTTCTGTTTTACTCTTTATCTATTTCATTTTAAAAAAAAAACATAAATCTTATACTTTACTGCAAAACTAAATTTCCTATTTAACTATACTATCCATATATAAAGTATTTAAATTAAATTAAAATAACCGGTACCTTACTGACGAACTCAAACTCCACCCCGCACGACCCCAACGTCGAAACCCACATCCATTCCACTTCCTTCAATTGCCTCTACATTCAACTCACAACAGAACTACAACAATACTTCACTGCTAGCAGCAACTATGCATCGGCACAGTGCAATTCCTCAACCACCAAAAACTATCAAAGTCAACACCATCATCAGCCTCGTCCGTGACCACTTGCCATCTCGCCATGACTACGACTGCCTCTCCGTGAAAGATGCGACCACCATAACCTCATCGAAGTCGTCCCCATCATACACGCGACCACCAGTAATGACAAAAATCGACCCTAGCTTCGCCGCGAGATCGCGACCGACCACATCCTCAACGTTGATTCGATCAAGGCCTCCTCGAAGTCGCACCTCCCCTCTTCTTCGACCGCCATCTCGTCTCGTGCTTCTTTGATTTGCGTTCGATTCTGCTGAGCGATTTAGGACTTAGCAATTTATCGAATCCCTCACCCAGATCTCGCTTTCGAATCGAGCTTCATCCATAAATCGAAACAAATTTGATTCGCAAATTTCTGCCGCCCCCCTTTTTTTATATGCGCTCGAATTCAACTCGCATGCGGCCATTAATTTGTAAAACGAATTCAATATGTTTCGTGATTTTGATATGAAGGAAAGGGAAAGGCTTCGGCCTGATATTTATTTGAATATTTTTTTTTTTGTTTAAAAGATCTCGGCTTCCATTCTGAAGATAAGGCTTCGGCCAAATTTTATAAAAGTGAAAATGAATCTTGCGTTAGAAGCTAGTGGTAAGACTTCTATAAAAAGATTTGTCCAAGTAAATTAAACTTAATTATCTTTCTTTATGCAATTACAAGTTGTACGATCAAACGGTAATTCTGAACCTAGCTTAAATTGAAATCCGACGATAATAAAATACTACGGGTCCATAGAAACTAGTTTCGTCAACTCCCGAGACTGTGCCTCGGAAGACTATTTTTCAATTCAATTCAAACGATTAAATTTCAAAACTGACCGATTCAGTGTTAGATTCCATTTTAACACTTCTATTATATTCGATGTTATCAATTTATAAGCTTTCAAATTATATTTTTAACAGGCTTCAAATCTCAGGTTTCATATTTTATCCAATTCAAATCATTCAATTTAATAATTCAATTACCAAATAAATTGTGATATTCGTAATTCAAGTTAAGATTGCTCTATTGAATACTTAAAATCAATTAAATATTCCGATTTTAAATGTTTGAAAATTCCGGGTCGTCACATTGCTCACAATCCAATTCCTCTTAATTAAGATTTTGTATAATCATTGTTAAATATAAATCAGTTTAAATGGAAACTTATATTCAACAACTGATTTAAATTCAAGGTATTTCATTCAGTTGACTTAATTTTAATTTATTAATTCTTTCAAAACAAATTTTATTTTATTTATCTCATTTATTCATTATCCTATTATTCAATTTACCTCAATTAACATTTCTATAAATTATAAATTAAGTGTTTTAAGCATTGATTATAATCGCTCAAATTTATAAATAAATTCCTTTAACATTATTTTACTTTGTAACTTATTCAATTATATATTCATCTTTTGAATTATTTAGGTAAGTTATATTGGAATGTAATTGAGTATTATATAGGTAAATTTTCTAATTTTTATTATTTCAAGTTTCAATATTTATACAAAAATTTGGCTTCATTTATAATTGAAATCATCCCTTAACAAAAATTTAAGAATTAAGTTTCCGATTATCTTCTAACAATTTAGAGATTAATACATATATACTATATATATCAAATCAAATATATAAATATATACCTATGTATATTATAAATCAAGTCATACTTCAAAATTTCAAATCAACTAATTTTCCAAAACAGAAGTGTAGCAAAGCTACAAAATGATCTCTCCACTTCGAAACTCAAAAATGTATGTCGATGATGCGGTCGTCATTACCGAAATTATTTTCCAGCGACAAAATAGGAGAGCACTAATTTAAACATTTGAAATTCTTTGGAAACGATTTCTATTCTAAAATACTTAAATAATATGCATTTCAAAACGTTAAAACCAAAGTTTGAAATCACCATAAATTAAATTCTCAAATTCTTAATTTAAATTCTGAATCAACTTATAAACCATGTTATAAATTCATTTAAATCCATTTAACTATTGAATTTCAAGAAAATTTACTTTTATATAATATAATTATACAAAAATAATAAATTTTGAAAACAATTGTGTCGGTTTGCTTTACCCAAATGTTTTGGAAGTCCTATAATAGCTTTGATCAGACGAATCGATCAGAAACCCAAATCAACATCAACAACTCAAACAACACAATATAAAACATTTTAATATTAATTACAAATACACTCTCTCACTCGATAATTCCAGAATGGATTTCAAACCAAGGATATAGATCCAAATATAGAGGGATCCTAACCAAAAGGATTCAACTAGAAGATAGGCTCAATAGGGAGATAAATAAATTTCAAAGAGAGGAAAGAATGGATAGACTTATATAAATCGTGGATGACCATAACTGGGTCAACCGTGACTTCAAGAATAAGATCGATGCAAAATTCTGAGGCAAATTAGCATCTGATCGCAAGAGATAAAATTCGGGCATAGTAAAAGTTAGGAGCATCATAAACCAAGGATACAGAAATCTTCGGTGAATAGATGCTTATTCTAAAGGAGTTTCTCTAACAACCCATATTTTGATAATTAAAAATATTAAATTTAATAAGGTTTTGTACTTTAATATTGTCAGAAATTAAAATTTATGATTTATTAAATTGAATCTTATTAGATTAGAAATTTTGACTTTAAGATAAATCTTAAAACAAATAATTTAATAAGATAAAACATATAATTGGCTAATATTGATTGAATGTAATTGACTACTATACTATGTTAACGTAATTTCAATCAATTTAAATAGTAAAGGTTAATAAGGAATAGAATAAATGATGTATAAATTGATGTAATCTTATGTTATTAATTGCAATTGGTTTTAATATGGAGTATGAAATCAATTATTTTGTACGTAAATTTATTAACCTTTGTTTTAAACAATAAGTTAATAGATATGGATTATTAACATATAACAATTGTTTTATTTATTTTCTTACTATTAAATCCGTTAGAAATTTATTTGGTAATTGATGGAGAATTAATGTAATTAAAATATTACAATTGATATAAGAAGAAACATTAACTGTTGAGTGGTTAGTGTAAAACTTATGTTAATCAATTGCATAAGGGAATAGTTGATTTGATAATAAGAATGTAAATCAAAATAAAAGGATTTGTTTGAAATTTAAATATATAATGAACAGTTTTTATTACATTTGTAATTAAATGTTGGAATTAAATTAGTATATAGATATTGGGTTTAACATAGAAAATTGGATTTCAAAGGAAACAATTGGATTAATTATCTTCCCTGTATTAGGGTATGTTTTGAGATTTAATCATTGTAAGTAATATAATTATATCTTGCCATTAATAAGAGATAGAAGTAAATGGTAATTAATTAATGATATGTGCAACATACGTTTTTTGTTAAAAAAATAATGAGAATTTCATTGAGAAATATTACGTACAAATTGTACGCACTTAAATTTGGTACAAATATAACGATTATATGAAATTAATTGATAAAGAAATGATGTGGTTGTACGAAGTATTATTTCTATGACTCTTTAATGGGATAATCTTTAAATATAAGTTAGTTTTAAATGGGAGGTGTTAATTGTAAATGAATGCGTAATAAAAAGAAATATGTTTTGATAAAAATAAAAGAAAAGGATGGTTTCTTGATAAGAATATTCTTATCAAACAAAGTGAATATTTCATCTATGAATGTTAATTTAATTTCATCAAAACAAAGAATTGAATTTTGTTGTATGTTTCTAGTTGGAATATTTGATTTATTTAAATATTCCTTAATTTGAATTTAATTTAAGAAAATATACGATAATAAAATGGTAAGAAAACAACTTGAAGGTTTGGTTAAGTTTTTGATTTGGAATAGTTAGCATATTAACATAGGAGATTTATTCCGTTTCAAATTTAACTTTGGGGTCTCAGTTCAACTTTTAATGTGTGGGGTGGCGGTCCTCATTATGTTAATTGTAGTGTTTAATTTTATTTACTGTTTACTAAATGAAAATACATATATGTGTGTAAATTTGAACGTATTAGGGTTAATAAAATATGTTAAAATGAATTGTTATTTTTAGTATATTTGATTTGTGATTTCCACGTACGGACTACATTCTCAAATTTAAATCTGTCGCTTTCATTTATTTTATTTTATTACTACTTTCTTTCATTAAATACATGCCTCTTTTGGTCTTCCAGTAAGTTTTATTTATTTACACGCGAGCCTTGCCTTGAAATATTTCATTTGTGAATGTAGATTTAATTTCATTAGAGTAAAGAATAGAATGATTAGTTAAAAAAAGGAAATATATATTTATTTGAACGCTGTTTTAGCATACATATTGATTTCAAGAATAGGAGTATAATTTAAGTAAGTTATTTATTACGGTGGTGTAAAACAACAAATTTATAAACATGTTTAAATGACATAAGGAAACAATTATCCTATTTCTCATCCATTTTGGTTTATCTATTTTGAAATTTAACTTTGTTATTAATTGCAATTAATGTAATGGAAAGATTTCGATTAAAAGGAAAGAATACTTTGATTGCATTTAATAGATTTAATAAAAGAAACGTACATTTTGTGTTAAACAGAAATTGGGCTTTAATGGAAATAAAAGAATTGAACGTTCTCATTTTTAAGGTAGGTATAATTTTATTAATTGTGCGTGGATAAAAATTTGTATGTTTACAAATTGAGTATTATTTAAGTGGATGAAATTAATTTGGTTACTTTTCGAAAGAAATTGAATTTCAAAATGTGTATGTGGTCCCTTCATTTCTTTTTATTTATTGCATGTACGTTTTAAAATAGTTACCACATTATTAAAACTTGGTACGTTCATTTCTCCTTCGGTTTAATACCTAAGCCTAAGCTTTTAGGCTATATTTAATTCTTTACATCTCATTTTGGTTATAAAAATTTTTATTTTCCTTTGGTTTGCAAATTTTCTCATTCCTACATAAATTTACTTATGCATTATCAATGCCGAAAGCATTTAAAACTAAATGTGCATTTTGTCCCTCCACCTTTATTTTATTATTATTAAATAATCTATAATTTTATTTCTTCATTTGCATTTTTAATTCTTCTATCACCTCATATTCATTAGTTCACATCTTTCAATACTACGTTTTAGGGCTATTCATATTTTACTTTATTTCAATTCCTATTTTGTTTATATATACCTTATTAGCTTTTCATTTGTTTCCATCTTCATTCCTTTAGTCATATTTTATTTTCTAATCTCATCTTCTATAGCTTCATTTTTCAAATAAAACTTCCATCTCATTTTTTCTCTCTTCACCTTCCTCCTCCCGTTTTCTTTTTTTCTTCTTTAAATCTCGTTCTTCTCTTTTTTTTCTTTTTGCTTCATTCTTTATCTTTTTGTTTCTTCTTCTTTAAATCTTCTTCTTTTTGAAAGCTTCATTTTCTTTTTCAATTCTTCATCTTCTTTAAAAAAAATCTTCTTTTCCAAACATTCTTCTTTTTTCCAAATCTTTTTCTTCAAATCCAGATCTATAACACATCTCTATCTCTTCCAAAACATTCTAAAAAAAGATTAAGGTAGAAGGAAACAAATCAAAAGGAGGAAGTTGTAGCGGATCCATATCCGACAAGAAAAGGGAAATCCAAAAGGTGAGTGTTTAAACTCACTCACGAAACACTAAAATTTTATTGCAAGTTAAACCAGGTCATCTAGTGATAAATTTTTGATTGTTGGTTTGGAATATTTATTAATATTTAATTGGAATAGCTAAATTCCAATATGTGATGACTAATAATTACTGTGACATGTTATTGAATTGGTTGATTTGTTGAATTGATTGATTTGAATGTTGATTGTATGTTGTGATGGATGCTATTGTGATTGAATGTATATTTGTTTATTTATTTGATATATCCTTGTTATCACCCCATAGTTTATTGTAATTATTTAAATTTTCATATTGATTATTTGCACATTGAATAAGGTTGTAAAACCCATGAATTTCAAGTATTTACATCAGAGGAAAAATAGTATGTTTAGATTTACTATTTGAACCATAAAAATGATTTTGGGTAGTGAACCGTCGTTACCTTACTTGAAAGTTTTCAAAATTAAATTTTCAAACATTGGGAAGTTTCCAAAAAAGTGAATATTGAAACTTTGGAACATTTTTATAAATCAAATCTCTAAAACTTTGAAATTTAATTGGGAATTTTTCCGTAAATTTGTAATTTAGTAGAATGGATCTATTGTGAAATCCATTTTATTTTGAACATGGAAACAACAACATTTCAGAAATTTGAACCTTCAAAAATGTAGTTATCTACATTCCTTATTTCATATACTTTTGATTTAATTTGCATAAGAATTTTAGTACTCACTCGAGTGTATTATTTTCCTTTATGCTCGGGTTAGCCTGAGTTTTTCAGCATTGAAGACTATTTCTGGTGGACGAAGACGAAGATTCAGTAATATATAGCTATTTATTATTCCACTACATTTCGTGTTCCGCTGCATTATTTGGTTATTTTTGATATATGTATAACTCTGATTTGAATTTGTAAAAGCGTAATGAAATGTTATTTGTAAAACAGCTTCATGAACTGTTTATTTGATTATTATATTTTGTCGTTACGCTGCGAGATTCTGTATTTTTTTTCCTCTTTCCTTTTTCTTTTTTTTTCTTATTTACCACATTAACAATTCTCCCTTTTGAATGGTTTGATTCTGACATGTGTGGTTTATTATCGATTTGAACCATCCAAAAAGGTGGGTTGTTACAGTTGGTATCAGAGCTTTGGTGTAGACATACCTTAGCCTGTTGGGGTTAACTCATTAGAGATATGGTAGTAATACCCTAGAATGAGTTGTATGAGTGTATATACGAGAGCGTGTATTTGTTAGTGTTGTAAAAATGTTTTATATAAATTTTGAAATGAAATTAATTTTTCCTAATATTATATGATATATATAAAGGAATAAATTTTTAAGGCTAATATAGTTATTTGTAATGTGTTTGATTTATGAAATGGTAATATTGAATTATTATCATTTTTGTTGACTTATTGTGTTTAATCAAATTATAAACATTGGTTAATTATTGTTGATTGAATTAATGGACTAAACAGTAGTTTAATAATGGTGTATTAAAGAGAATAAAATGAATAATTAGGATATCTGTTTATGACATTGAAATGTTGATGTGAATTTTGTTGTTTGTTGACATGTAGTTTCATATATTGGAAAAAATGGAATATTTCAATATTTTGGATAATCGAAACTTTTTTGTATTAATATATTAGTGAAACTTGATAATTAGGTTGAATTATATAGTTGAATTGATAACCTTAATTTGAAAGCAAGTAAAATAAGGTTTAATTTATTATATCTATGTTTAGTAAATGAATAGAATTGGGGTATACATTCTTAGCATGTAATGTAATAATATACAAGTGTGAACTTTAAGCCTTGGGATGTTTAAATTGAAATTGTGATTAAATGTTGTAAATGAGATTAAATTGGAAAAATATGTTTATGAACTTAATTAACATTTATGAAACATGTCATAAATAAATTTAAAGGTAAAGGTGAAACTAAATGGAATAAGCAATATGAATTAAAAGTGAAATGATTTCAAATAAAGCCATGACTTGTAAATTGTTATGAAATAAATAGATGTTGCAATAAATGGTTGTAAATAAAGTTGTGATTACTTTAAACCCGAACGATATCCTATAAAAAGGAATTAAGTTTTATAAATTGGTCGTAAAGAAATTCCTTATGAAATAATTTGCAAATAAATTAGTTTTAAATTAGAAATATTACATGTGAAATGAATATAATTTAAATTAAAGAGAAATATAAGCAATATTATGAGAATGGATATATTAATGTTTATATTAAATGGAGAAATTCTGTGAAACAAATATTAAAGTATGAAGTGATATTTGTGTTAATCGATGAGATTAAAAATGAATTTAATTGAAAAGAAATTATGATGAAATAAATTGGAATAATTACATAAGTTGTATGTATATTATTTTATTCGCAAAATTAATTTGATCCGGATTTGAGTAGACAAGTTCTATGTGAATTACATCACTTCGTGTTGAGATTTTTCATTCAATTCTTGACGGCGAATATTTGATATGGATTTTTGGTTTGATTATAGAATTCTCTATCATAGTATATGGCTATGCAAGGAGAATGATGGTTTCTAGTCAAGAAACCATATCGAAGTCCGCATTAGGGAAGCTGAATGGACAATACTAGTTCGAAAGCTAACATGTGTGATCGAGCGGGCGATCGAATGTGATTTTGCGAAATGATGACATACGTACATCTTATGTTCTAATATTATTGATATGCTTTGGCGCTGAAATTAAAAGTTGTTGGGTTGGAATCTTTATAATTTAAATTGGAATTTTCTTCTATGCAAAACTACTATTGATTTAAAACCATTTTTACAAAACTATTTCTTTTATTTTTCTTATACAAACTATCCTATTCTATTTTATTTACCAAACTATTTTATAAACTATTTCACAAAACTATTTTATGTACAAAGCTATTTTACACAACCATTTTATATACAAAAATTTAAAAATATTCTAAATTCAAAACTTTTTGTAAACCAAAGATGTTCAATCCTATATGGCTTTTCATACAGAGAAATTTATTTTGGAAATTTTTTATTCTTGTATAAGATGGACTTTGTATAAGTACAAGTGATTTTGAAACTGTTGATTTTGGAAGGTATTCGATCTGAAGAGATAAATTTTATATATAACAGAATTTATATAAGAATGATTTGATATATTCGAGATTATTGATTTTGGAAAGTACTTTATCTGAAAATGAAATCTTATATATACTGGAATTTATATAAGTGCGATATTTGAAACTATGATTTTAAAAGGGTACTATATATGGTATGTTATATTTTGAAGTAAGAGGTATGGGGAAGTACCCTCCGTGAAGAAGTATAATATGATATGCTTCGACCTAGATGGACTTGGGGAATCCAGGAATGGATTCAATCGATAAACCCCAATGGACTTGGGTGAATTCAGAAATGGATTCGAACTGATATGGTTGTCCGGACTTAAACTCATGAGTTCCTTGATTTTTTTTTCAGGGTAGATGGTTCTTTAGTTTACCCAATGGAGGCGCTTTCGATCCTAGGATCTGTTGTTTATGGATCTTCCGGGAAGGAAGTTCATCCATTGCGTAAATCATTGAATCAGCAGCGTACCACTGCAGCAGGGGTCGATGTTCCCTTGTTTATGAACTGGCTACTATATTTTTCTAGAATTCGGAAGGTAGAAGGATCTTCTGGAAAGTTTTGTGTCTATTGCGTAAATACTGGATCAGCAGCGGGCCACTGCTATCGTTTTATCATCATTTGACATTGGATTTTGAGCGGTACTTCTCATACCTATTTTTAAGTATTTTCACTGGGTGTTGAAACAGGCCTACTAAGCACTGGGAGAATTCTAGCCTTGCGCCTGATCAACGCATGGCCAGAGTCTGCAAGAACGAGGATAAACCTGTTAAGACATCGTGTTATAAAAGTATTTTGACAAAGTATTATATAAAAGACATTTTGGTCATTTTTTGTCAATTCTAAATACTTTAAAATGTTTAAAATATTGTTTAATAACTTACAACATGGTTTAATAGTAAATTATCAGTGCTGTAAATATTTTAGAAGTTAATAATTAAATAAAATATATTTAAAGTAAATGATTATTGATTTATTAATAATATTTGGAAAGTATCTTGAGATAAAATTAATAAATTTATAAATAATGGATTTAATGTTTTTAATAGCTTCTTTGCAAATATAAGTAATGATGTAAATAATTATTTTCAAATAGTTTATATATATTTATAAAGATGTTATTTAAAATATTTAAATGGTATTTATAAATGAAGCAAGAAACTTTACAAATGAATATTTGAAAAGTATTAAAGATGATTGATTTGCAAATAAAGCTTTCAAATGAATATTTCAAGTAAAATTTATATAAGTTTCTTTGAATGTATAATTTAAAGATATTATATAAATGGAAATAAGAACAAAATTTGATTTGCGAAGTTTATTTATAGCAATATACTTGACAAATAAATTTAAATCCTTATGTTGGAAGTATAGTTTGAAATATTTACTTGATTTCAAAGTACTAATAGTAAAGTTTATACGTTTATTTACTATTTGAATTTTATATTAGAATATTCATTTTGAAACAAGTGTTTAAATTAATTATGAAGGTATGAAATTTTATACTTTGATTTAGAAATTTAATGTAAGATTTGAGTATACTATTAGTTTCAGTTTAATAATATTGAGTTTATACTTATTTTAAAAATAATGAGTCTAATAAAAAAAATTGATTTAAGGAACCTTATTTTAAAGCTTATTATAATGTTTTGTTATAAATTTCTAACATTGTTTTAGACTTTTGAAAATTCTTTGCATAATGTTATGAGGATGTTTTAAATATATCTTATATTTTTACCAAGTGAATGGGGTTAAATGTTTTAACTGAATTTTTAGATATGTTGAAATATTTCTTTCTCTTCAAGGGCAAATACCAAATAACTTAAATTTTTATTCAATAACCGAATGGAGTTATTTGTAGATTTATATTAAATTTAAATATGTAAGTTAAATTGTTTGTAAATTGATCATTTTGAATAAAAAATTTCAAATTCCTCGATTCCTTCTTGTTCCTTTTCGAGGACGAAAAAGTTTTGAGTGGGGGAGACTGTAACAACCCATATTTTGATAATTAAAAATATTAAATTTAATAAGGTTTTGTGCTTTAATATTGTCAGAAATTAAAATTTATGATTTATTAAATTGAATCTTATTAGATTAGAAATTTTGACTTTAAGACAAATCTTAAAACAAATAATTTAATGAGATAAAACATATAATTGGCTAATATTGATTGAATGCAATTGACTACTATACTATGATAACGTAATTTCAATCAATTTAAATAATAAAGGTTAATAAGGAATAGAATAAAAAATGTATAAATTGATGTAATCTTATGTTATTAATTGCAATTGGTTTTAATATGGAGTATGAAATCAATTATTTTGTACGTAAATTTATTAACTTTTGTTTGTAAACAATAAGTTAATAGATATGGATTATTAACGTATAACCATTGTTTTATTTATTTTCTTATTATTAAATCCGTTAGAAATTTATTTGGTAATTAATGGAGAATTAATGTAATTGAAATATTACAATTGATATAAGAAGAAACGTTAACTGTTGAGTGGTTAGTGTAAAACTTATGTTAATCAATTGCATAAGGGAATAGTTGATTTGATAATAAGAATGTAAATCAAAATAAAAGGATTTGTTTGAAATTTAAATATATGATGAACAGGTTTTATTACATTTGTAATTAAATGTTGGAATTAAATTGTATATAGATATTGGGTTTAACATAGAAAATTGGATTTCAAAGGAAACAATTGGACTATTATCTTCCCTGTATTAGGGTATGTTTTGAGATTTAATCATTGTAAGTAATAGTAATTATATCTTGCCATTAATAAGAGATAGAAGTAAATGGTAATTAATTAATGATATGTGCAACATATGTTTTGTGTTAAAAATATAATGAGAATTTCATTGAGAAATATTACATTCAAATTGTAAGCACTTAAATTTGGTACAAATATAATGATTATATGAAATTAATTGATGAAGAAATGGTGTGGTTGTACGAAGTATTATTTCTGTGACTCTTTAATGGGATAATCTTTAAATATAAGTTGGTTTTAAAAGGGGAGGTGTTAATTGTAAATGAATGTGTAATAAAAAGAAATATGTTTTGATAAAAATAAAAGAAAAGGATGGTTTCTTGATAAGAATATTCTTATCAAACAAAGTGAATATTTCATCTATGAATGTTAATTTAATTTCATTAAAGCAAAGAATTGAATTTTGTTGTATGTTTCTAGTTGGAATATTTGATTTATTTAAATATTCCTTAATTTAAATTTAATTTAAAAAAATATACAATAATAAAATGGTAAGAAAACAACTTGAAGGTTTGGTTAAGTTTATGATTTGGAATAGTTAGCATATTAACATAGGAGATTTATTCCATTTCAAATTTGACTTTGGGGTCTCAGTTCAACTTTTAATGTGTGGGGTGGCGGTCCTCATTATGTTAATTGTAGTGTTTAATTTTATTTACTGTTTACTAAATGAAAATACATATATGTGTGTAAATTTGAATGTATTAGGGTTAATAAAATATGTTAAAATGAATTGTTATTTTTAGTATATTTGATTTGTGATTTCCACGTACGGACTACATTCTCAAATTTAAATCTGTCGCTTTCATTTATTTTATTTTATTACTACTTTCTTTCATTAAATACATGCCTCTTTTGGTCTTCCAGTAAGTTTTATTTATTTACACGCGAGCCTTGCCTTGAAATATTTCATTTGTGAATGTAGATTTAATTTCATTAGAGTAAAGAATAGAATGATTAGTTAAAAAATGGAAATATATATTTATTTGAACGCTATTTTAGCATACATATTAATTTCAAGAATATGAATATAATTTAAGTAAGTTATTTATTACGGTGGTGTAAAACAACAAATTTATAAACATGTTTAAATGACTTAAGGAAACAATTATCCTATTTCTCATTCATTTTGGTTTATCTATTTTGAAATTTAACTTTGTTATTAATTGCAATTAATGTAATGGAAAGATTTCGATTAAAAGGAAAGAAAACTTTGATTGCAATTAATAGATTTAATAAAAGAAACGTGCATTTTGTGTTAAACGGAAATGGTGCTTTAATGGAAATAAAAGAATTGAACGTTCTCATTTTTAAGGTAGGCCTAATTTTATTAATTGTGCGTAGATAAAAATTTGTATGTGTACAAATTGAGTATTATTTAAGTGAATGAAATTAATTTGGTTACTTTTCGAAAGAAATTGAATTTCAAAATGTGTATGTGGTCCCTTCATTTCTTTTTATTTATTGCATGTACGTTTTAAAATAGTTACCTCATTATTAAAACTTGGTCCGTTCATTTCTCCTTCGGTTTAATACCTAAGCCTAAGCTTTTACGCTATATTTAATTCTTTACATCGCATTTTGGTTATAAAAATTTTTATTTTCCTTTGGTTTGCTAATTTTCTCATTCCTACATACATTTCCTTATGCATTATCAATGCCTGAAGCATTTATAAACGTGCATTTTGTCCCTCCATCTTTATTTCCTTATTATTAAATAATCTATAATTTTATTTCTTCATTTGCATTTTTATTTCTTCTATCACCTCATATTCATTAGTTCACATCTTTCAATACTACGTTTTAGGGCTGTTCATATTTTACTTTATTTCAATTCCTAGTTTGTTTATATATACCTTATTAGCTTTTCATTTGTTTCCATCTTCATTCCTTTAGTCATATTTCATTTTCTAATCTCATCTTCTATAGCTTCATTTTCCAAATAAAACTTCCATCTCATTTTTTTCTCTCGTCACCTTCCTCCTTCCGTTTTCATTTTTTCTTCTTTAAATCTCCTTCTTCTCTTTTTTTCTTTTTGCTTCATTCTTTATCTTTTTGTTTCTTCTTCTTCAAATCTTCTTCTTTTTGAAAGCTTCCTTTTCTTTTTCAATTCTTCATCTTCTTTAAATTTTCTTCTTCTTTTCCAAACATTCTTCTTTTTTTCCAAATCTTTTTCTTCAAATCCATATCTATAACAACTTCTCTATCTCTTCCAAAACATTCTTAAAAAAAAGATTAAGATAGAAGGAAACAAATCAAAAGGAGGATGTAGTAGCGGATCCAAATTCGACTAGAAAAGGGAAATCCAGAAGGTGAGTGTTTAAACTCACTTACGAAATACTAAAATTTTATTGCAAGTTAAACCAGGTCATATAGTGATAAATTTTTGATTGTTGGTTCGGAATTATTATTAATATTTAATTTTAATAGCTAAATTCCAATATGTGATGACTAATAGTTACTGTGACATGTTATTGAATTGGTTAATTTGTTGAATTGATTGATTTGAATGTTTATTGTATGTTATGATGGATGCTATTGTGATTGAATGTATATTTGTTTATTTATTTGATATATCCTTGTTATCACCCATAGTTTATTGTAATTATTTAAATTTTTATATTTATTATTTGCACACTGAATAAGGATGTAAAACCCATGAATTTCAAGTATTTACATCAGAGGAAAAATAGTATGTTTAGATTTACTATTTGAACCATAAAAATGATTTTGGGAAGTAAACCGTCGTTACCTTACTTGAAAGTTTTCAAAATTAAATTTTGAAACATTGGGAAGTTTCCAAAAAAGTGAATATTGAAATTTTGAAACATTTTTATAAATGAAATCTCTAAAACTATGAAATTTATCTGGGAATTGTTCTGTAAATTTGTAATTTACTAGAATGGATCTATTGTGAAATCCATTTTATTTTGAATATGGAACAACAACATTTCCAGAAATTTGAACCTTCAAAAATTTAGTTATCTGCATTCCTTATTTCATATACTTTTGATTTAATTTGCATAAGAATTTTAGTTCTCACTCAAGTGTATTATTTTCCTTTATGCACGGGTCAGCCTGGGTTTTGCAGCATCGAAGACTATTTTTGGTGGACGAAGACGAAGATTCAGTATATTATAGCTATTTATTATTCCACAACATTTCGTGTTCTGCTGCATTATTTGGTTATTCATGATATATGTATAACTCTGATTTGAATTTGTAAAAGTGTAATGAAATGTTATTTGTAAAACAGCTTCATGAACTGTTTATTTGATTATTATATTTTTGCGTTACGCTGCGAGATTCTGTATTTTGTTTTTCTCTTTCCTTTTTCTTTTTTTTTCTTATTTACCCCATTAACAATCCTCCCTTTTTAATGGTTTGATTCTGACATGTGTGGTTTATTGTCGATTTGAACCATCCAAAAAGGTAGGTTGTTACAGTTTCGCTCCTTTACAAATCATTCAAAGATTGGCGAGACCGCAGATTTATTGTAGAAATCATTCGAAGTAGAGTTACGGAATACTCCAGAGTCGGAAAACATGAATAGTGGGAGACAAGAATGGATTTAGAACCAAAGGAATTGTTCCAAAATTCAAAGAAATTCGAATCAAAGAGGAAAATTTTCAGCTCGAACGAAAGTGATTCTGTAATTAAATCTACTACATTTGTTGAATTTTACCTAAAATCAAAGCTCTGATACCAACTGTAACATCCTGACATTTTCAACCATTCGCATCCACACATGCTGGATTTGAAATACTCAAAATACCAGATTGTTAATTTATATTTAGCAAAACTCAACATATACAGTAAATAAATAAATCAAAGAATCACAGACACAGAGTATATACAATGTGTAGCGGAAACAAAATGAATAGTAGTTCATGAAGTTACTATATATATAAGAGTTAAATAAAACACAATAGAAGTTTCAAATACAATAGTCAAATACAAGATCAAAATAAATCATTGGAATCAATAGAATAACTACAAGCTGAAAAGATGTAAATGGATCTCCAAACGAAGCTTCAACTCCAAAGGTGAGTCTCAAAAGCTGTATCACCCAGTCTGACCCGAGCGTAAAGCAAAACTCAAAACACTAGAGTTAGGGTTAACATTCTTATATCAATAAATCCAACTCAGGTGAAATAATAGCTAAAATACAAGTAACTCAAAGGATGTTTGGGATAACCATCCTCTAAGGATCCGTTAAACTATCTACTATACAATAATATACGCTATTATAACAATATCTAAAGTAAAGAATAATATATTTAAAAATAGCATTAAGGCGTTACCCATACCCCCCCTTAACAAATTTTATAGTGCCAATAGTTTATTCAGCACCATCGTACCTCCAAATCAGGAGGCTACCATAAATACACCATAGGTACGACACAAATCAAACTCGTAGTAAAGCACGCTAGGGTAGGTGGCACGACACAACTAGGCAATGCCTGGGTAAATATACCAATTACACTTCCGGGCTGGTGGTAACGCATAGCAGCCACTACCGCCTACCTCGTGTCACACTCCCAAAATCAAAAAATCAAAAGTGGCCACCAAATCAATCACAAATTCAAAATATAGTAACAAAGGTGTAACGACCCGCCTTTTTGGACAGTTTAAACCGACGATCAAATACACATGCCGATTCCAAACCATTCAAAAGGGCAGATGGTTATTGGGGTAAATAAGAGAAGAAAAGAAAGAGAAATAAAGGAAAAGAAACAACACAGAATCTCGCAGCGGAACGATAAAATATAATAGTCAAATAAACAGTTCATGAAGCTGTTTACTATACTTTGACAATTATTTATACAACATTTATCAGATTTATACATATACAACAGAACAATTAAAATAATGCAGCAGATAGCATGATGCAAAGGTAATAATAGTAATAGTATACCAAATCTTCGTCTTCATCCTCCAGAATAGATCTTCAAAAATCTGAAAAACTCAGGACTGACCCGAGCGTAATGAAAAGACAAAACACTCGAGTCAGGACTAAAATATCCTTATGAAAGTTAAATCAATCGTAAATAAATATGAGTGTAACAGCTTCAGAGATGTTTACGGGGTTTGACATCTCATATCCATTGTCAACGTGTGTGCAATAACTCAAGAGATGTTACGGGATTTTCCATCTCTTAAGGATCTATTAAACTATCTACTATGTAGTAATGTACGCTAAGTAGATAATGCCTATCAGTAATATAAAGTATCAAAATAGCGTTAAGGCGGTACAATAATCCCCTTAACACATTTTTATAATGCCATAGTCTATAAAGCACCGTAAGCCCCAGCGTAAACTGGTGGTTATCAGAGGGTACCCCATAGGTATAACATAAAACATAACGTAGTGGTCGCGAATAGGATAATCAGTATGACAAGGTACATGAGGCGATACCAACTAGGATACTAGTAGTTGCGTGAACCGGACTGATGTTGAGCATAGCCAGCAGCTACCCCAACACCGCGAAATAACACTCCCAAATCAAGGGGTGCACCCAAATCGAATCACAAATGTA
The DNA here is from genome assembly GCA_030765085.1 of Allium cepa. NCBI lineage: Eukaryota > Viridiplantae > Streptophyta > Magnoliopsida > Asparagales > Amaryllidaceae > Allium > Allium cepa. Next base: position 927,113,574 of record CM060941.1, read on the forward strand.
ATAGATATGGTATCGAAGAAGTGTATCCGCTAGAAATGGCGAACCTCAATGGCCCGGCGCGGCTCCTGTTTTAGTCATGTCAGGGGTCATCCAATATCGTTCTCCTTCTTCAGTCAACGCGTTCACCAAACCATCCACTTCATTCTGGATCAACACTCCGCGTATAATAGTTACTAAAGTGGTTTTCGGTATCGACAGAGGGTATGTCCATATCTGATCCCGGTCTCTTTAATAACTACGTATTATTGCACCGTTGGCTCTTTTACATTTCAAATCGATTCATAGTTGATATCAAAATATCATATTCGCTTCAAAAATCAAGTCCACTTCAAATATCATCGTATCTATTCAAATGTAAGATTCCGTTTCAAAAATCATTTTTCGCATCAATATCTCATTTCGATTTCAAAATCATTTCGAATTTCAATTTAGGTTGCAACTTCATTTAACCTAATTCGTATTTAAATTCCAGATTTAAATATAAACATTTCACCTTATTGACCAGCTTGGAATTTTAGAAAAATAGTTTTAAGTAGTTCAAAAGTAGTTTAAATAATTAAAGTAGTTAAAAATACTTAAGGTCTTAAAATGGATTTAAAATAGATAAATTAGTTTAAAATAATTTAAATTTGGTTAAGTAGATTTAAAATAGATTAAAATAGTTTAAGTATTTAAATAAATGGTTTATATAACTGAGTAATTTGGAAAACAAAATAAAACAGCTTCCAAACCAAACCATTTCAATTTATAACTTCCCGATTCAAAACAATTTCAATTTCCCTTCTACCGATATTTCGATTTCGATTCAATCAACGTCAAACTTTGACTTCAAATTTATTCAATTTTATATTCACTTTCAATTAATTCAATTTCAATTTATATCGATTTGGAGCTTGATTATCAAAAATATCCATTTATAACACTTAACAAAATTATCCATCAATATTCATGTTTAAATCCAAATTTTCAAATATGATTCAATTCCAAGCTCGTTTTCAAAATATCATTTTTATATCACTTTTACTTAGTAACATTCAAAGCTTGAATTAAGGTTAAATTTTTAAACAAATCAATTTTCGTAATTCAATCATATCCCGATTTTTAAATTCCAAAGTCTCCACTTTAATTATTTAACAATTTCTTTTAACCAAAATTTATTTCAACGTTCCAAACTCAATTTTTCGATAAATTCGTTTTTTATAATTTGATTTCTATTTCTAACTTTTAAATCAAAACATTTAAATAAATCTCAAATCAACGATTTTAAAAATTATTAATTTAGCCAATTCGGCGTTCGTATATAATTTTCTATCCTATGGCCAAGTAAATATTTATTTCAATTAAGTGTCAGGGATGAATATATATCACTTAAATCAAATCACAGTTTCATATGTATGCATAACAGGATATATATAAGCAAATAAACATCCAAACATTTAAATATCAACCAATAACATCCATCGAAATGCATCATCCAATAAACAATACAATTCATGGCAATTTCATAGTTACCAATGTCAGGTAATTTAATCGAAATTAAATTTTAATTTCAATTTAACTGTAAATTTTAATTTTCAACGGTTAATTCAAATGACAATCTATATGACAATTAAATTTTATCAACCAACGACAAATAAAATCATAACACTTCATAATGTCAAATTTAACTAGCATAAAGATATACAGTAAGTTGTGAGCGTTATAAAACACTCACGTTGATTTCAATGTAGTTCCAGCGTTTTATTTCGAATAAAATTAAATGAGCGTTTAATTTTACCCGAAATTTTCACTAGCTCCAAACAATTCCACTCCCGTTCCATAGCGTAGTGCTCGTCGAAACGATTCCAACGCAAAAAGTTTCGTCGAATTCCGACCTCGTATGACAAAGATATGATAGTTTAAAGTTAACACGAACTTTTATATAAATTAATTACGGCTTTAATTTCATTTTTAAACCTAATCCATCATCTGCCGTCCATTTCCTGATGCAAAATCTGGGCCGACCCTTCCTCTTCCTCTCTCACGTTCGTTCGTGCCCAGGGTTACAAGAACCCATAGCCGCCGATACACATCGAATTATCGCGAACAACTCGAGCTAGCTGGAGACGATCGGAGAGCGGCGCCTCGAAGCTCGCAACGCGAGCTACTATCGGCCAGAAGGCGGTGGAGCTCGACCTCACCTGATGTTGGAATTCGCACGCAAGACGTGGATGGACGCGGCCCATTTTCTCCGCCTATGGTCGATGATTCGTCGACCCACCGTATGGATCTGAAGCTCTCTTCGCGCTCTTCAAGTTTGCAGTTGATGACTTCCTCCAATTATTCACGGATTGAAAGAAAAATGAGGAGGAAGACGGACAATTTTTGGCCGTTGGAGATAATAGTGGCGGCTGAAGCTTTAGATTAGGGTTTTGATGTTTGTTGCAAAATTAGAGAATTTAGGTCCTTTTATAGAAATATAACGAACACTATTCATCCCGGAATTTCCAAACTCCGATTTACGCGCGGTTACCGGCGTTTCTAGGGTTTACCCCGCGTTCCGGACACAATGGAACAGATTTCGGAGCTAATTCGATCATATGTGCGAGTTATGGCAATAAACGATCGATTTTAAATTAAATTGATTAAACCGATTTCTATGCGTTTTGGCTTGCCTCGGACAAATGGTAAATCCGATTGACACGAAATTTGAAAACTTACAATAATATAACATTATGGATCCGATGAAACTTGTTTCGTCGAAATCCGAGACTGTTTGAAAAATGGCTATTTTAACTCGTCAATTAAATATTAAAATATTCAATTTTCACAAATTTACTTTAAATTTGATTTTAAAAGTTCTACAACATCATTCTAACTTTAATTTAATAAAATAAAATTTTACAAATCATTTTTAATCATATTAAACTCGTTATCCAATTATTCAATAAATTCCAAATATTAAATGCTTATTAACTCTATTATAATCCCGATATAACTTACATTCACTTTGGAAACCAATTTGAATCATATTAAATCAAATTTCAATTATTCACTCTATTTTCATATGTTAAATTTCAATATCAAATTAATCATATCAAATTCGGAATTTTTTTATTCAAACATTTGTAATATTAAATTTAAACAAATTTGATTATTCTTAAATCACTATCTTTTGAAATATTCAAAAAGAACTTATAAAATTTAAAAAATTCAAATTATAGAACAACCATTTTCATTAAAACAGTTATTCAATTCCCGCTATTCAATTATTCAATAAATTCCAAATATTAAATTTAAACGATTTAATTGTTCAATATTTGACGGATTTCAATATTGGATTATTTTAAATAAAAATTTCATTATCAGTCGATTTACTATATTACATCAAATGAATTCCACATTATTATTTAACTACGGTTAGAGATAATGCACTCAACTAATATATAAACTTTCCTTTCAATTGCAACTGGTTCACAAATTCAATTCGACTAACTAGATGAATAGGTAACTTAAATAATTATCACCGTTAACTTTTAATTACTTATAAGTTTATTATTTACAAACAAGCGTCACAATTACCTATACAATACAAATTCATTCAATTACCTTTGACTACATATTATTTCAATTGATTTGGGATTTCATTCAATTCATAAATAATTAACTTAGATAAAATGTGTTGCATTTCATTCTAGTTATTATTATTCCAAACGACTTACAAATTTTTTTCTAAGCACTAAATCACGAAATCTTTTAAATTAGCTATTTTAATTATCGAAAATTTACGGGGCGTTACACTCTTCCCCACTCAAAACTTTTCGTCCCCGAAAAGGAAAAAGAAGGGAAAAGGAACTAAGTATAGAATTCAACATTAGATATATTTTATTCAAAGTTACCAACTTATAAAACAATGAAATTCCACTTATAAAGTCATAACTACGCTTCCACTAAGTTACTCTGAACGGCTTTCTAACTTTAAAAGTTAGTTACCAAAACAAGTTATAAAAAAAAATTAAAACTGGAAAAATTTCCTAACACCCGGATTTACGGAAAATTTCGGCAGAGTCTCCTTTGCGCGGCTCGATTGGAAAAAAAATGACAGTATATATATCACAAATACACATCTCATCAAGTGATAAGGCATCCCGTAGGGAAAAAGTGTAAAAGTACGGTATGTAATCCGAGATATGTACCTTATATATTATTAGCGAGCATATACGGCTAATATAGCGCGAAAGCGAGCTCCAAATGCGAAGCAAGCGCAATCCGCACCTACTAAACACTCAACAAACCATGAGAACATGCATATATGAAAATAATATCAATATACACCATATAGCAACATAACAACTACATGTGCCAACATAGCAAATGCAACAAAACAACAAATGCATCCACCAAATCAATTATCATCCAACTATCATCCAACAAATCCATAATAAATCAATATAAATTCACTTCTCATTAATATTTATTCACTTGGTTTTCAATTTTAATCACGGTTGATTCATTAACGTTGGATTTTACTAACATTCATTCTCAATTCAATTAGTTAACATTCACTAATTTATATTTACATTAGTTCACTTCCAATTTGAATCAAATTAAATTCTATTTAAATTCATTTAACTTCCAATTTGATTTCAATGATTTATAGCTTCCAATTTCATTAACTCTTAATGAATTATATACAATCAACTAACAATCATATAACAACCAAAATCATACCCAACATAATCAAATTATAAATTTTACATTCAATTTGGTTTATCTCTTTTATATATATATCCTGTTATATAATTTTAAAAGAATCATTTTATATTTGGCATCTTAAATTTCCAATATTAACTTTAATTAAGTCCGTAAGCCGCACATATATCATCCGTGAGCAATATCAATCTAATCGCTTATTCGATCACACAATTTCACTTCCAACTAGTATCGTTCACCTGACTCTCTAGTGCGGACTCAGATTTGGTTCCTTGATTGGAAACTGTTACTCTCCCCGCATAGCCATATACTATGATAGAGAATTCTAGAATCAAATTAAAAATCAATATCCAGGGTTCGCCGTCGAAAATCGAGTGAAAAATCCTAACTTGGATCGATATAAATCATCTCGAAATTTTATGCTCGAATTTGGATCAAATCGTTATGCGAATAAAATAATACTCGTACAACTTATGTATCACCTTTCAATAGATTTCTATACAATTTATCTATATTAAATTATTTTATTGACTTTCATTTTATTTACAATTAATTATTCACAATCCATTATTCAGTTAATATATCCATTTCTTTACATAGCATATTCTTCAACATTATCTTTTCTTAAACATCATATCATAGAATTTTCCTACTCAAGTTCATTTTAAACATTCTATATAATTTAATTAAATTCAATTTCATTTTCCAATTGATTCTTAGCTATAAGAAATTCCTTTGTTTACTTTTATTTCATTTTCATAATTTCAGTTAATAACGAATTCATTTGTGGAACATTTTATTAACCGGCACTTTAGTTTATTAATCATCCTATAAAAGTCTAACCTCTCATAAATGACTTTTCTTAGTTTACAGTTATCTTAAAGGTTACAAATTCAGAAAAATTTTACAACCCCTTTGCAATTTATATTTATTTTCTATCACCAATTTACAAAGATATAATATGATTCATTTATCTTCTTTCTTAAGTTAACTTACTTGTTCCATTTATCCATTCATCATTTCATGCTATATTTAAGTATATAACATTTTTATCACAACTAAATTTTCCATTTATATACATTTTAATTCCTTTTGAGTTTTCCTTACTTGTATACTTCAATTATTTTCAGGTTCTGTTTATTTGTACAACATCTCATTACATATCCAAAACATCATTTCAACTTTTTAATATTTGGTAAGTTATATTATATGTTATTAGAATGCAAATTTGGTATTATACAAATTTATAGAATTTCATTTTACTTAATTAGAATATTCACAAATTTAATTTGTTTAAATCCTCTTTATATTTTAACTTTAAAGGTACCCTACACTCAAAAATTTCCCTAAAACATAAGCTTAGATATCTTAATTCTCTTATTTTATAAATTCTGGTTATTCACATTTCATTCAAATTATTTGAAAATTATTAATTAACAGAACTTAGAAATTTAAATGCCCGGTTCTTTTCAAATCGTTTGAAATAAATATATATGCTTATATCTTTTTTATATATCAAATCATATCTTTGGAGTTTAAACCAAAACTCATTTACCTAAAATAATTTCAAAGAAAAGCAAAGCTTCTTAGAAGTCTCCCCCACTTTGAGACTCGAAAATGAACGTCGATGATGCTGCGCAGTCATCACTGAAATTATTTTCCAGCGACATAAGAGAGGAGTAATGAATTCATTCCTTCTTAAAAATCCTTTCAAAATGCTTTCAAAATATTTCCATAAACAATTTCCAACTAATATTACTATATATTTCTTCAAAACTTTGAGAACCATTTTCAAAATCCCGGGTCTTAAATTCAATATTTCTCAATTAGATCTATTTTAATTTATAAGTCACCTTTATAAAATATTCTTATAATATTTTCTTTCTTAAAACATTCCACAAGTTGTTTTATCATTGTTCATTATGTAATTCACCTTATTTATTAAATTACAATATCCAATTAATGATAATAACCAATATTATCATTCCTAGCAACCAGGTAAGCTAGATAAGTCACAATAATTTTTGAAAATAAATCCTTTATGTACAAAATATAATTAGGGAAAAATTATTTCATTTACCCAATTTCAAAACAATATTATGTCGAATTGTTCTGTTTAAGTGTTTAGAGATCCCTATCAATGACGTTAATTACTCGTACTGACCAGAATCCATAAGCCACTCAACAAATCAACCGACATAATATAAAACATTTTATATCACTAACAAATACGCTCTCTCATATATATACACTCAGTGACCCATCATAGGCTATTACTACCCTATTTATAAAGAGTCAGACCCCACAAAGCTAAGGTTATCGCTAAACTAAAGCTCTGATACCAACTGTAACGACCCGCCTTTTTGGACAGTTTAAACCGACGATCAAATACACATGCTGATTCCAAACCATTCAAAAGGGCAGATGGTTATTGGGGTAAATAAGAGAAGAAAAGAAATAGAAATAAAGGAAAAGAAACAACATAGAATCTCGCAGCGGAACGATAAAATATCATAGTTAAATAAACAGTTCTTGAAGTTGTTTACTATACTTTGACAATTATTGATACAACATTTATCAGAGTTATACATATACAACAGAACAATTAAAATAATGCAGCAGATAGCATGATGCAAGGGTAATAATAGTAATAGTATACCAAATCTTCGTTTTCATCCTCCAGAATAGATCTTCAAAAATCTGAAAAACTCAGGACTGACCCGAGCGTAATGAAAAGACAAAACACTCGAGCCAGGACTAAAATATCCTTATGAAAGTTAAATCAATCGTAAATAAATATGAGTGTAACGGCGTCAGAGATGTTTACGGGGTTTGACATCTCATATCCAGTGTCAACATGCGTGCAATAACTCAAGAGATGTTACGGGATTTTCCATCTCTTAAGGATACGTTAAACTATCTGCTATGTAGTAATGTATGCTAAGTAGATAATACCTATAGCAATATAAAGTATCAAAATAGCAATAAGGCGTTACCATAATCCCCCTTAACACACTTTTATAATGCCATAGTCTATACAGCACCGTAAGCCCCACCGTAAACTGGAGATTATCATAGGGTACCCCATAGGTATAACACTAAACATAACGTAGTGGTCGCGAATAGGATAATCAGTATGACAAGGTACATGAGGTGATACCAACTAGGATACTAGTAGTTGCGTGATCCGGACTGATGTTGAGCATAGCAGGATATATATTCAAATCAAATCACAGTTTCAAATGTATGCATAACAGGATATATATAAGCAAATAAACATCCATACATTTAAATATCAACCAATAACATCCATCGAAATGCATCATCCAATAAATAATACAATTCATGGCAATTTCATAGTTATCAATGTCAGGTAATTTAATCGAAATTAAATTTTAATTTCAATTTAACTGTCAATTTTAATTTTCAACGGTTAATTCAAATGACAATCTATATGACAATTAAATTTTATCAACCAACGACAAATAAAATCATAACACTTCATAATGTCAAATTTAACTAGCATAAAGATATTCAGTACGTTGTGAGCGTTATAAAACACTCACCTTGATTTCAATGTAGTTCCAGCGTTTTATTTCGAATAAAATTAAACGAGCGTTTAATTTTACCCAAAATTTTCACTAGCTCCAAACGATTCCAATCTAGTTCCATGGCGTAGTGCTCGTCGAAACGATTCCAATGCAAAAAGTTTCGTCGAATTCCGACCTCGTATGACAAAGATATGATAGTTTAAAGTTAACACGAATTTTTATATAAATTAATTACAGCTTTAATTTAATTTTTAAACCTAATCCATCATCTGCCGTCCATTTCCTTATGCAAAATCTGGGCCGACCTTTCCTTCTTCCTCTCTCACGTTCGTTCGTGCCCAGGGTTACAAGAACCCATAGCCGTCGATACACATCGAATTATCGCGAACAACTCGAGCTAGCTGGAGACGATCGGAGAGCGGCGCCTCGAAGCTCGCAACGCGAGCTACTATTGGCCAGAAGGCGGTGGAGCTCGGCATCCCCTGATGTTGGAATTCATGTGCAAGACGTGGATGGACGTGGCCCATTTTCTCCGCCTATGGTCGATGATTCGTCGACCCACCGTATGGATTTGAAGCTCTCTTCGCGCTCTTCAAGTTTGCAGTTGATGACTTCCTCCAATTATTCATGGATTGAGAGAAAAATGAGGAGGAAGATGGACAATTTTCGGCCGTTGGAGATAATAGTGGCGGCTGAAGCTTTAGATTAGGGTTTTGATGTTTGTTGCAAAATTAGAGAATTTAGGTCCTTTTATAGAAATATAACGAACACTATTCATCCCGGAATTCTCGAACTCCGATTTACGCGCGGTAACTGGCGTTTCTAGTGTTTACCCCGCGTTTCGGACACAATGGAACAAGTTTCGAAAGCTAATTCGATCATATGCGCGAGTTATGGCAGTAAAAGATCGATTTTAAATTAAATCGATTAAACCGATTTCTATGCGTTTTGGCTTGCCCTGGACAAACGGTAAATCCGATTGACACGAAATTTGAAACCTCACAATAATATAACATTACGGATCCGATGAAACTAGTTTCGTCGAAATCCGAGACTGTTTGAAATATGGCTATTTTAACTCGTCAATTAAATATTAAAATATTCAATTTTCACAAATTTACTTTAAATTCAATTTTAAAAATTCTACAACATCATTCTAACTTTAATATGATAAAATAAAATTTTACAAATCATTTTTAATCATATTAACCCGTTATTCAATTATTCAATAAATTCCAAATATTAAATTCTTAGTAACTCTATTATAATCCCGATATAACTTACATTCACTTTGGAACCAATTTGAATCATATTAAATCAAATTTCAATTATTCACTCTATTTTCATATATTAAATTTCAATATCAAATTAATCATATCAAATTCGAAATTTTTTTATTCAAACATTTGTAATATTAAATTTAAACAAATTTGATTATTCTTAAATCACTATCTTTTGAAATATTCAAAACGAACTTATAAAATTTAACAAATTCAAATTATAGAACAACCATTTTTATTAAAACAGTTATTCAATTCCCGCTATTCAATTATTCAATAAATTCCAAATATTAAATTTAAACAATTTAATTGTTCAATATTTGACGGATTTCAATATTGGATTTTTTTTAAATAAAAATTTCATTATCAGTCGATTTACTATATTACATCAAATGAATTCCACATTATTATTTAACTACGGTTAGAGATAATGCACTCAACTAATATATAAACTTTCATTTCAATTGCAATTGGTTCACAAATTCAATTCGACTAACTAGATGAATAGGTAACTTAAATAATTATCACCGTTAACTTTTAATTACTTATAAGTTTATTATTTACAAACAAGCGTCACAATTACCTATACAATGCAAATTCATTCAATTACCTTTGACTACATATTATTTCAATTGATTTGGGATTTCATTCAATTCATAAATAATTAACTTAGATAAAATGTTGCATTTCATTCTAGTTATTATTATTCCAAACGACTTACAAATTTTTTTCTAAGCACTAAATCACGAAATCTTTTAAATTAGCTATTTTAATTATCGAAAATTTACGGGTCGTTACAAAAGGAGTGTGTCCGAGCAGAGGAGCTACCTCATTGGCCCGTCGATTGCTCCTGTTTTAGCTACCTTATGCCAACTCATGGGAGTTGGATCCACGTATGTACCTCATATAGGATCGTGCCGACCATCCTACTTCATTCTCGAATCTCCACCGCGTACACAATTGTTAAAGTGGTTTTCGAAGTTAGCAAAGAGTATGACAACTTCCGATCCCGGTCTCTTTAATAACCAAACATTATTATAACACCACGGTCATTTCAAAATAGTTTATACTTCAAAACCAAAATATAATTGCCATTTTAAAAACCATGTCAATACGATATCATTACCATTTCAAATATATCCATTTCCAAAAATCATGGTACTTTCAAAGTTATAACTCTTTCGAAACCAAAAGACTTAAAATTATAACACTTTCTGTAACAGCCCTAGTCTCTCTAGCAATTTATTTCTTTTAATTATTAAATCTTGAAATTTATTTTAATATATATATAATATGGAGAATGTAAACCAATAAAAATTTTGTTTAAGTAACAACTTTGAAGAATTTAGTGTATTAATGAACTGTTGGATTTCGCGTTTAAAGGGCGCATAAAATTTATGGTATAAGTAACGTAAAAACGTATAAATTAAAAAACGTTATTTTTGTATAAATTTTGGGTGTATTGTATTGCTTGGCGTATTTTAAAATTTACATTTCAATATCTATATGGATTTATAAATCAGTCAGCGGTTTTATAGCAAAACGTTACCTTTTTCCCACAGCTTTCATTGTTTTAAAAACTGGGTATAAAACTTTAAATTCCAAAATCTTTGTTAAATCAAATTCTTGCCTTTATCAAACATTGTGGAGCTCAGACATCATGCATTTGCCGTTTTTCCTCTCACCTAAATCAAATGCATTTGAATTTGCCTATTTAGTTTAAAGCAAAATTTTAAATTGCTTACTGTTATCCATAAATCACGCAAGAGCTCGGATTTTGGTTTGCCAAAAATATTCTCTGATTCAAGCATACCATATATTTCTTCTCTGCATTTAATACGATCACACTCGAAAACTTATTGCTTCCTCAATCAAATCTTTTCGTAAATATGCAGTATTAATCACGCAGACTCTAAATTAAAGAAAAATGGATCATTATATGTGATTGCCTATTCAGTTCGCAAATTTTATTTGCTTACCATCTTCCTAATCACGCATATAGTATCAAATCTAATTTCTTGCCGTTTCTTCTTCACGCAAGCCTTATCTGAATACAAAAGAAATAACGTTCGAACATAATAAAACTGGAAGGATATCACACGTATTTTTAGCCTGCCTTCTCCCAAAACTTCGCATGTTTTAAATTATAAATACCCTCATTCGTTCTCAACTTATTTGCATAACATCATCTATTAAGAGAAGCGCTTCTATCAGGTAATATTTCTATTCCTCTTCTTCTTTTGTATTCTCTCTGTTTTTTTTCCTTTCTCCTCCCTTTATATTTTGTTTTACTTCTTCAGTTTTTCCCTTTCCTTTTTGCCTTGCTCGGCTACTTCTCCACCACGGCGTCCCTCTAAGTTTCATAACTGAACTTATATACAAACAACACCAGATAGTGTTGCCATACATATCATATAGGAAGCAGTGCCTGCATATTTTTAACATATATCATACCTGAATGTGAGTTGGAACTAGAAAACCACCCAGGGCCGTGCCATGTGAGTTTGCCTGCATATTTTGCCAAGTGTTTTATAGTTTTGCAGATCTAGTTTTCGTGTACAGGAGTTTTTTTTTAGAAGAAAAAAAAATATGTAAAACAGAGGAAGGAGAGGAAGGGAAGAGGGAGAGGAGAGATATTGAGTACATGCGTGTATCAGTGAGGTGATAAATTTTGCCTTTTTGCATATATCAGTGAGTGTACCTGTACTAAATGCATGCATGTAAAACAGAGAAGCTCGGTTCCCCTTTTTGCATATAAAAAAAAAATAAACGCTAGTGAGGTGATATGTTTGCTTTGATAAGTCAGTAGTTTGGACTGTTAATAAGTTTGCCTTGGTCGTGCCTCATAGGAAGATAAGGGGAGAGAAGGGAAAGGAGAAAGTGAGATGTGGAAGAATTGATTTGAACGGTTGTTTGAGCGTGTTGAACTAAGGGAGCAGTGCATTTTTTTTCATGTGTCATAGGTGGCGTGCATATCCTGGTATCAGCTGTGCACGTTTTGAGTGAACATGAGGTGTATTTTATCACTAGCATACGCGTACTTTTAGAGAAGAAAAAAAAAGAGTTGGACTCAAACCAAATATTTGTCATTTTCTGTTCGAAAAGAAAAAAAAATGTTACGTCTCCTATATAAACTCGCAAAAAGTTTAGAGGAAAAAAAAATTTGGGCCGAGTTGTTCGTCAAGTAGGGTGTTGTAGTGGTCGAGCGTATCGTACCAAATTTCTTTTACTCTATTCGTTCCAATTGTTTCAATTATTTGCTTTGACCGTAGGTTGAAGTCGCGTATTGGTTTTATTTGGATTTTCTTCTAGATTTTGATCGAGTCGTTGCTTCCGCTGTAAATTGATCGTGTTTTCTATACTCTTATTTCGGGTAGATTCGTGTTGAATAGAAATTTTTCTGCAGCATTCAGGTGAGTAATTCTCACCAGACAACATACCTATATTTCTGTGAATTATCGCAAGTGTATTTGTAAATTATTATTTAAATTTATCTGCCTGTGATATAACGTATGATGTCGAACCCCATTTTAAATTGACACCTCATCAGTTATTTATCTGTTGTGATATTACTGCAGTTATATTATTTAATGCTTATTTACTGATTAAATCATCACTGCAAGTTCCCTGTAAATTTAAATTGTTATAGGCTGAAATGATAGGCCTGAACGATGATTATTACTCATTTATTTAATTGTTAAATTTTAACTTGGGATTGCGGGTTTGAAATGATAGAACCCGGGGTTTTGTAAATTGCGGATTGAAATGATATAAATCCGTATCATTTGACCTAGGCTAGAAAACTATATACAGACCCGTGGTTTCTATAATATGTTTCTGAAGTATGTTAAAATTATTTTAAATGGAAGTTTTAAAATATTCTGGTTTAAATATATTTAAAGATTTTATAAAGTTTATAATAATTTTTGGAATGAGTCAAAAAAAAATTTGTTAAATAAATAAATGTTTAAATAAAATTTTGGAATATAACTTATTTTGGGAAATTCTGAATTTTGTTAAAAGTAAGATTTCAGTTAAGTAAAATTTGATAATAAGTTATATTTGGAAATTTAACTTAATTGTTAAATCAATAATCTATTACAACATTTAAATGCTGTCTTTTATAAACGGACTGTTTTAACCTATAGACTTAAGGTAGCATTTCATAAGTGCTACAGAAACTGAAATTTGATATTTTAAATAAATTTATGGAAATAATCTTTGGGAAAAAGGGACTAAATTTTGGAATTTAATATGTAATTAATAAAATAAGGAATTGACTTTGAATGGGTTTTAAATGGAAGAATTTAATTTTTGTAAGGTGAGAAAAGGGAATTAATTCCTAAATAAATTGAATAGATTTAAATGGTATATTATAAAATGACAAATGTTTAAAAATAATATTTTGATATTGAAGTATTTGAAATATATTTTGATTTGTAAAGTATAAATACCATTTTTAAGTTGTAACCACGGGTTATAATATCGTTTGGTTGTTAAAGAGACCGGGATCGGATATCTAGCATACTCTCTGTCGATACCGAAACCACTTTACCAACCGTGTACGCGGTGGAGATTCCAGAATGAAGTAGGATGGTGGTGACGGTTCTTTTGAGGTTAATATGTGGACCCGACTCCCATGAGTTGGCATAAGGTGGCTAAAACAGGAGCGATTGATGGATTAATGAGGTAGCACCTCTGATCGGACGCACTTCTTCGTATGCCATTCTATTACTTTTGTGATTGTTTTGGTGCGCACCTTTGATTTGGGAGTGTTGTTCGAGGTGGGCGGTAGCTGCGCGCTACGCGTTTCCATCGGTCCGGAAGCGTAATTGGTATATCTACCCTGGCATTGCCTAGTTGTGCCGTGTCACCTACCATAGCGAACCTTATACGATTTTGGTTTTGTACCATACCTATGGAGTGCCCTCTGACGACGCCCAGTACGGGGGAGATTATGGTACTGTATAGACTTTGGGATTATATTATGTGTTAAGGGCTATATGGGTAACCCCTTAACGCTATTTAAAAGTAAGTTTATTTTACAAATAGACACTATTATAATAGCGATGTATTACTACATAGTAAATAGTTTAACGGATCCTTAGAGGGTGGGCGGTCCCTAGCATCCTTTAAGTTACTTGCTCTATATTGCAGTACACTTGAATTAGCTTACACCATATAGGTATTGTATGTCCTGACTCGAGTGTTTATGTTTTATTTTTCGCTCGGGTCAGCCTGAGTTGCAGTTTCAGCTTTCTTCCCGGAGCTAGGACATTCTGTAGATCTTTCGAGCTGCCGGCAAAATCTTTCAATCTATATCTTATTTATGTAATGGGGACTTTGGAATATTTGGATTTCTATTGAAGTTTTAAACTGTATTGGAGATTTAAAACTATGTACTTTTTATTTGGTTGAGATTTTATAGTGGCTTCATGAACCACTAAGTATTTTAAATTCCGCTGCGAGTTTTCTGATATCTGTGTCTGTGATTCTGTGATTTGATTTCATTTGCTCCTAAATTATTTACAATCTATTGTTTTGAACTATTCAAGCTTGACATGTTTTAAATTTATTGTCGAATTTGAATGGTATAAAATAGTGGATCGTTACAGTTGGTATCAGAGCGAGGTTTAAACCATAGCCTAAGGAGCCAAAAACTCATTAGAGATAGGGTAGCAATACCCTAGAATGAGTGAAGTCAAATTCTAGAATCCTTTCCTTGTGAGAGAACGTATTTTAAAAAAAAGTATAAAATGATTTTCAGAAGTTTTTAAAAGAAGTATTTTGATATAAAAACTTCCTGTTTTAAAATAAAAAAATTTCCAACTACTCTTTCCTTCTCTCCATCGTTTATAATTCGAGCCTTTGTTAATTGCTTGTCCAAGTTAAAATTTTATCTTATCCTAGAATCTCTTGACTTTATATTTTTCCTCTGCCCTTAAAATTCATTCTTGATCTTTCAGGATAAATAGAGGAAATAATAGAGGTAGAGGGCGAGCTGCTGCCCCAGCTCCTCCACCTGCTGCCCGTGCCAGATTTACTCAGCTATGCAAAGACTATGCTGAACTAGGTGACACTAAATTTACGGGTTCAGAAACCATTATAGAAGCTCAGCAATGGTTACGAGACTTGGAGAGGATCTTCTCCTGTCTCGAAATCACAAATGCCCAGCAGAGGCAACTGGCGGCCTGGCAGATGAAGGGAGCCGCTTTAAATTGGTGGCTATCTATTACTGCTCACACTAATGAGGCTGACCTCACTTGGGAGCAATTTAGGTATCTCTTCAGTTGTCCAAATTTGGATTCAAATTTTCCCATTTTTGAATCAATCTTATATCTCTTATCGTGCTTTAAGGAGGCCTTTCTGGTCAAATGGATGCCCAAAGCGGGCAAGTCTCAGCTCTATCGAGACTTTATGGATCTGAAGCAAGGCGATATGTCCTTCACGGAATACGAGAGAAAATTTAATGAGCTCTCGCAGTATGGCCTGAATTTGATAGACACCCCGCTTAAGAAGAACGAGAAATTTATCGCTGGTGCTCGCCCCGAGTTCTACGATCGGCTTATTACTCACGTGCATGGGACGTTCACTACTTTGATGGATATGGCTCTCCGGTATGAGAACCCTACCCCTAGGACCACTCCAGCTGCCCAGTCTATATCGGCCCAGTCTTCTGGAAATTCAAGGAAAAGGAAGTCCAATTTCTTCCGTCATAAGAGGAATAAGACTCAAGGGTTGGGATCATCATCTTCTGCTCCTGCGAGGCCACCTGTAGATCTGTCTACCATTACTTGCTACCGATGCGACCAAAAGGGACATTACGCGAATAGCTGTCCTACCTTGGGTGCTGCGATTTCACCTCCCGCTCAGTCGGCTAGGCGAGACCTTTGCCACATTTGCCTTCAGCCGGGACATTTCAAGAGAGACTGCCCTACTCAGAAGAAGGGCAAGGCATCAGGAATTTTCGCTGTTACTTCTGCATCCTCTCCAGCTCCACCGCCAGCACCTTCACCTGCCCCAGCTCCAAGCGATTCTCAAGGTATACTCTAGAGTTCTTTTACCTTACATTATTTTCCTATAAGAGTTCTATTCGGTACTGGAGCTTCCCATAGCTTCATCTCATCGGATCTTTGTAATAAATTTGAGAATCTTCTGTCTCCCGAACTTTCCTCTGTACCCTTATGTGTTTCAAACCCTATCGGTGGCCCTGCGAACCTTAGTAAATTTTGTAGGGATGTGAAACTCTTCATTGGGAATTATTGATTCACTGGCGACTTTTATGTTTTGGGGTTTGACGCTTTCGATCTTTTGCTTGGGGGTGATTGGTTAGATAGGCACGATGCCCATATCTCGTGCAGCTCTCGAACTGTTGACCTCAAAGATGATTTTGGAAATCCATTGGAGATCCAGTGTAAATTGCCTCAAGTGTTCGCTGGTAGTTTCATTTATTATCTCGATATTTTCCATGGTGATATTGAGTCCACTCTGGTGGTTAGATTATTTCCCGACGTATTTGGTGAAGTCACTTCTTTACCTCCGAAGCGGGAAATTGATTTCCGTATCGATCTCATCCCTGGAGAGCGACCTGTAGTTCTTCCGCCCAGAAGAATGGCACCACGAGAGAAGAGCGAATTAAGGAAGCAAATTCAAGACTTATCCTCTAAAGGGTTGATCAGACCTAGCTACTCAGAATGGGGAGCAGCCGTAGTTTTCGTCACAAAATCTGATGGTTCCCTCCGGATGTGTGTTGATTATAGGGAACTGAGCAAGCTCACCATGAAAAACAGATATCCTATGCCCCGCATCAATGATATGTTCGACCAACTCTATGGAGCGACTGTTTTCTCTCAGCTGGATTTAGCCACAGGTTTCCATCAGCTTTGAGTTGTTGAGGAGAGCATACCCAAAACTGCTTTCCGTACCGAAAATGGTTTCTTTGAATGGCTAGTTATTCCTTTTGGGCTGACTAACGCTCCTGCCTTCTTCGTCGACTTGATGAATCGTGTCTTCCGCGATGTGCTAAATAAATTTGTTCTAGTCTTCATTGATGATATCCTTGTGTTCTCCAAATTTGAGGAAGAGCATAAATCTCATTTGAGCTTTGTATTGGGGACTCTTAGGAGGCACCAGTTAAAAGCTAAATTCTCTAAATGCCATTTCTGGGAAGAAGAAGTCCGATTCCTCGGACACATTGTCTCTAGTGAAGGAGTTTCTGTTGATCCAGTCAAGATCGTTGCGATCAAATATTGGGAAGAACCTAAGACTCCTACTGATATTCGCAGTTTTCTAGGCCTTGCCGGTTACTACCGAAGGTTCATTGAGAACTTTGCTCGAATTTTGGCAACTCTGACTGCTCTGACTCGAAAGAATGCTAAGTTTATATGGAGCAATAAGTGTAAAGCTGCATTCCAAGAGTTAAAGGATAAGCTCACCTCTGCACCAGTGCTTACTGTACCAAATGGAAGTGAAAGATTTACGGTTTTTACCGATGCTTGTCGAGAGGGTTTGGGAGCAGTATTGATGCAAGATGGAAAAGTAATTGCATATGCTAGTCGTCAGCTGAAGACACATGAAGCTAATTATGTTGCTCACGATTTAGAATTGCTAGCTGTTGTCTTTGCTCTAAAGCTGTGGAGACATCATCTCTTGGGAGTAAGTTTGATCTCTTCACCGATCATCAGTCTTTGAAATATATCTTTACCCAGAAAGACTTAAATCAGAGACAAGTACGGTGGCTTAAGTTTCTTACTTCTTATGATCTCGACATCAACTATACTCCCGGGAAAGCAAATGTAGTGGCCGATGCGTTGAGTAGAAAGAAATCTTTGTTGTGCCAGCTTTTTGTTTCTTCCCCTCTTATGGATCGTATTAAGGCCAAGCAGGATGAGGACGAGATGCTTAGGCGTATGAAGGAAAGTGTCCGAAGCAGAAATGGTGGTAGTAGTATTGATGGCAGTGGAGCCCAGATTGATGATAAAGGGATTTTAAGGATCAATAATCGGATTTGTGTCCCGAATATTGATGGTTTGAGGTAGGAGTTACTTCGGGAACATCATAAATCCAGACTTTCCATACATCCTGGTGTAGCGAAGATGTATCAGGATTTAAAGAAACTTTACTGGTGGAAGGGTATGAAGCGCGATGTCTCTATCTTTGTGAGTAGGTATGCGACTTGTCAACAAGTCAAGGCTGATCATCAGAAGACACCGGGTTTGTTGCAGCCTCTGGAGATTCCCAATTGGATGTGGGAGCAAGTTTCTATGGATTTCATCGATGGATTACCGAGATCTGGGAAAGGAAATGAGAGCATCTGGGTTATCGTGGATAGATTGACTAAGTCCGCACATTTTATTCCAGTCAGGTCTACCCGTACGGCTTCGAGCTTATCCGAAATTTATATGAGGGAGATTGTTCGCCTCCATGGCGTTCCCCTTAGCATTGTTTGCGATCGAGACCCTATTTTCACTAGTCAATTTTGGAAAGCGTTCCAAGAATCCTTGGGTACTTGTTTGAACCTGAGCACCGCTTACCACCCACAAACTGACGGTCAAACGGAGAGGGTAAATCAGATTCTTAAGGATCTTCTTCGGGCTTGCATCTTGGATTATGGAGGATCTTGGGAAGATCATCTCCATCTTGTGGAATTCACCTATAACAATAGTTATCAGGTATAAATTCCAATCCTTTGTTCTTATCTTATCTTATTCCCTATCTATCTCATTCTATCTTTTCAGGCTAGTCTTAAGATGTCCCCATTTGCTGCTCTATATGGGAGACCGTGTAGATCTCCTTCTTGTTGGATTGAATCCGGTAACCGCTTAGTTCTTGGCCCCGAAATGATTTTGGAAGCTTCGGAGAAAGTGGAGGAGATTAAGAGAAGGTTAAAGGTTGCTCAAGATAGACAAAAGAAGTACGTTGATCGGTGTAGAAGGAGTTTGGAGTCTGCGGTTGGTGATTTGGTCTTTGTTAAAATCTCCCCTTTAAGAAATGTGGTTCGGTTTGGGCGTAGAGGAAAGCTAGCCCCTAGGTTCATCGGTCCATTCCATATCTTGGAGAGGATTGGATCTCTTGCTTATCGACTGGATCTACCCGAGAAATTTGCTGGAATACACAATGTGTTTCATGTATCCCACCTTCGTCGCTGTCTTCACGATCCATCTCTTATCATCCAGCCTACTGCTCTTGATGGTCTGGACATCGAGCCCGATCTAACTATTGAAAGAAAGCCGCTTCGTATCGTCGATCGAGGTACGAAACAGCTAAGAAGAAAGTCTGTCCGATTGGTCAAAATTCAATGGAGCATTGATGAGCGAGATTGCACATGGGAGACGGAGGAGAGCATTCGTGCTTCGAATCCGGAATTATTCGTTTAAGGTACCTTGTTTTGTTATCTTATCTTCCTTTGTTTTTTTCTTTCCTTTTCGAGGACGAAAAGTTCTGAGTGGGAGAGAGTGTAACAGCCCTAGTTTCTCTAGCAATTTATTTCTTTTAATTATTAAATCTTGAAATTTATTTTAATATATATATAATATGGAGAATGTAAACCAATAAAAAAAATTAAGTAATAACTTTGAAGAATTTAGTGTATTAATGAACTGTTGGATTTCGCGTTTAAAGGGCGCATAAAATTTATGGTATAAGTAACGTAAAAACGTATAAATTAAAAAACGTTATTTTTGTATAAATTTTGGGTGTATTGTATTGCTTGGCGTATTTTAAAATTTACATTTCAATATCTATATGGATTTATAAATCAGTCAGTAGTTTTATAGCAAAACGTTACCTTTTTCCCATAGCTTTTATTGTTTTAAAAACTGGGTATAAAACTTTAAATTCCAAAATCTTTGTTAAATCAAATTCTTGCCTTTATCAGACATTGTGGAGCTCAGACATCATGCATTTGCCGTTTTTCCTCTCACCTAAATCAAATGCATTCGAATTTGCCTATTTAGTTCAAAGAAAATTTTTAAATTGCTTACTGTTATCCATAAATCACGCAAGAGCTCGGATTTTGCTTTGCCAAAAATATTCTCCGATTCAAGCATACCATGTATTTCTTCTCTGCATTTAATACGATCACGCTCGAAAACTTATTGCTTCCTCAATCAAATCTTTTCGTTAATATGCAGTATTAATCACGCAGACTCTAAATTAAAGAAAAATGGATCATTATATGTGATTGCCTATTCAGTTCGCAAATTTTATTTGCTTACCATCTTCCTAATCACGCATATAGGATCAAATCTAATTTCTTGCCGTTTCTTCTTCACGCAAGCCTTATCTGAATACAAAAGAAATAACGTTCGAACATAATAAAACTGGAAGGATATCACACGTATTTTTAGCCTGCCTTCTCCCAAAACTTCGCATGTTTTAAATTATAAATACCCTCATTCGTTCTCAACTTATTTGCATAACATCATCTATTAAGAGAAGAGCTTCTATCAGGTAATATTTCTATTCCTCTTCTTCTTTTGTATTCTCTCTGTTTTTTTTCCTTTCTCCTCCCTTTATATTTTGTTTTACTTCTTCAGTTTTTCCCTTTCCTTTTTGCCTTGCTCGGCTACTTCTCCACCACGGCGTCCCTCTAAGTTTCATAACTGAACTTATATACAAACAACACCAGATAGTGTTGCCATACATATCATATAGGAAGCAGTGCCTGCATATTTTTAACATATATCATACCTGAATGTGAGTTGGAACTAGAAAACCACCCAGGGCCGTGCCATGTGAGTTTTCCTGCATATTTTGCCAAGTGTTTTATAGTTTTGCAGATCTAGTTTTCGTGTACAGGAGTTTTTTTCTAAAAAAAGAAAAAAAAATGTAAAACAGAGGAAGGAGAGGAAGGGAAGAGGGAGAGGAGAGATATTGAGTACATGCGTGTATCAGTGAGGTGATAAGTTTTGCCTTTTTGCATATATCAGTGAGTGTACCTGTACTAAATGCATGCATGTAAAACTGAGAAGCTCGGTTCCCCTTTTTTCATATAAAAAAAAAAAATTAAACGCTAGTGAGGTCATATGTTTGCTTTGATAAGTCAGTAGTTTGGACCGTTAATAAGTTTGCCTTGGCCGTGCCTCATAGGAAGATAAGGGGAGAGAAGGGAAAGGAGAAAGTGAGATGTGGAAGAATTGATTTGTACAGTTGTTTGAGCGTGTTGAACTAAGGGAGCAGTGCATTTTTTTTCATATGTTATAGGTGGCGTGCATATCCTGGTATCAGCTGTGCACGTTTTGAGTGAACATGAGGTGTATTTTATCACTAGCATACGCGTACTTTTAGAGAAGAAAAAAAAGAGTTGGACTCAAAC
Source organism: Allium cepa (assembly GCA_030765085.1). Taxonomy (NCBI): domain Eukaryota; kingdom Viridiplantae; phylum Streptophyta; class Magnoliopsida; order Asparagales; family Amaryllidaceae; genus Allium; species Allium cepa. The sequence continues at coordinate 927,135,413 of CM060941.1, forward strand.
CAAATATTTGTCATTTTCTGTTCGAAAAAAAAAATGTTACGTCTCCTATATAAACTCGCAAAAAGTTTAGAGGAAAAAAAAATTTGGGCCGAGTTGTTCGTCAAGTAGGGTGGTGTAGTGGTCGAGCGTATCGTACCAAATTTCTTTTACTCTATTCGTTCCAATTGTTTCAATTATTTGCTTTGACCGTAGATTGAAGTCGCGTATTGGTTTTATTTGGATTTTCTTCTAGATTTTGATCGAATCGTTGCTTCCGCTGTAAATTGATCGTGTTTTCTATATTCTTATTTCGGGTAGATTCGTGTTGAATAGAAATTTTTCTGCAGCATTCAGGTGAGTAATTCTCACCAGACAACATACCTATATTTCTGTGAATTATCGCAAGTGTATTTGTAAATTATTATTTAAATTTATCTGCCTGTGATATAACGTATGATGTCGAACCCCATTTTAAATTGACACCTCATCAGTTATTTATATGTTGTAATATTACTGCAGTTATATTATTTAATGCTTATTTACTGATTAAATTATCACTGCAAGTTCCCTGTAAATTTAAATCGTTATAGGCTGAAATGATAGGCCTGAACGATGATTATTATTCATTTATTTAATTGTTAAATTTTAACTTGGAATTGCGGGTTTGAAATGATAGAACCCGGGGTTTTGTAAATTGCAGATTGAAATGATATAAATCCGTATCATTTGACCTAGGCTAGAAAACTATATATAGACCCGTGGTTTCTATAATATTTTTCTGAAGTATGTTAAAATTATTTTAAATGGAAGTTTTAAAATATTCTGGTTTAAATATATTTAAAGATTTTATAAAGTTTATAATAATTTTTGGAATGAGTCAAAAAAAATTGTTAAATAAATAAATGTTTAAATAAAATTTTGGAATATAACTTATTTTGGGAAATTCTGAATTTTGTTAAAAGTAAGATTTCAGTTAAGTAAAATTTGATAATAAGTTATATTTGGCAATTAAACTTAATTGTTAAATCAATAATCTATTACAACATTTAAATGCTGTCTTTTATAAACGGATTGTTTTAACCTATAGACTTAAGGTAGCATTTCATAAGTGCTACAGAAACTGAAATTTGATATTTTAAATAAATTTATGGAAATAATCTTTGGGAAAAAGGGACTAAATTTTGGAATTTAATATGTAATTAATAAAATAAGGAATTGACTTTGAATGGGTTTTAAATGGAAGAATTTAATTTTTGAAAGGTGAGAAAAGGGAATTAATTCCTAAATAAATTGAATAGATTTAAATGGTATATTATAAAATGACAAATGTTTAAAAATAATATTTTGATATTGAAGTATTTGAAATATATTTTGATTTGTAAAGTATAAATACCATTTTTAAGCTGTAACCACGGTTATAATATCGTTTGGTTGTTAAAGAGACCGGGATCGGATATCTAGCATACTCTCTGTCGATACCGAAACCACTTTACCAACCGTGTACGCGGTGGAGATTCCAGAATGAAGTAGGATGGTGGTGACGGTTCTTTTGTGGTAAATACGTGGACCCGACTCCCGTGAGTTGGCATAAGGTGGCTAAAACAGGAGCGATTGACGGATTAATGAGGTAGCACCTCTGATCGGACGCACTTCTTCTTATGCTATTCTATTACTTTTGTGATTGTTTTGGTGCGCACCTTTGATTTGGGAGTGTTGTTCGAGGTGGGCGGTAGCTGCGCGCTACGCGTTTCCATCGGTCCAGAAGCGTAATTGGTATATCTACCCTGGCATTGCCTAGTTGTGTCGTGTCACCTACCATAGCGAACCTTATGCGATTTTGGTTTTGTACCATACCTATGGAGTGCCCTCTGAAGACGCCTAGTACGGGGGAGATTATGGTACCGTATAGACTATGGGAATATATTATGTGTTAAGGGCTATATGGGTAACCCCTTAACGCTATTTAAAAGTAAGTTTATTTTACAAATAGACACTATTATAATAGCGATGTATTACTACATAGTAAATAGTTTAACGGATCCTTAGAGGACGGGCGGTCCCAAGCATCCTTTAAGTTACTTGCTCTATATTGCAGTACACTTGAATCAGCTTACACCATATAGGTATTGTATGTCCTGACTCGAGTGTTTATGTTTTATTTTTCGCTCGGGTCAGCCTGAGTTGCAGTTTCAGCTTTCTTCCCGGAGCTAGGACATTCTGTAGATCTTTCGAGCTGCCGGCAAAATCTTTCAATCTATATCTTATTTGTGTAATGGAGACTTTGGAATATTTGGATTTCTATTGAAGTTTTAAACTGTATTGGAGATTTAAAACTATGTACTTTTTATTTGGTTGAGATTTTATAGTGGCTTCATGAACCACTAAGTATTTTAAATTCCGCTGCGAGTTTTCTGATATCTGTGTCTGTGATTCTGTTATTTGATTACATTTGCTCCTAAATTATTTACAATCTATTGTTTTGAACTATTCAAGCTTGACATGCTTTAAATTTATTGTCGAATTTGAATGGTACAAAATAGTGGGTTGTTACACTTTCAAAGCATAATACTTCGAAATTATAATACTTCCCACTTAACCGGTTAGATATTAAAATAGTATATATAATAAAATAGTTTATAAAGTAAAATAGTTTATATCTAAGTTAAAATAGTTTATATTAAAATAGATTATATGAAATAATTTATAAAATAAAATATATAAGTAGTTTTAAATGTAATTTAAAATACTTTATATAATAAAATAGCTTTCTCAAATTTCACAAATCAGTTCCAAATCAACTCCAATTCCAAAATTCAAATGAAATCCAATCTCAAATCATCAAATTTCAATTCAATTCAATTTCTCAATAAATCATTTTAAATTATATCGATTTCAAAACAGATTTGAATCCCAAAATAAACCATTTCAGTATATTTCAAAGCTTTAAATATTCCACATTTCAAAACTAAATTTTTGAACATTCATATATATATATATATATATATATATATATATATATATATTTAATTCACTTTACTATTATTTAGTTTTGAAATATTTATTTAATAAATCCAATATTCTTTAATTAAAACCCAAATTTGACATAATTAAATATTTCCATCAATTTATTTAAAGTCGAAATATTCATTAATCACCTTAAACCAAAAATCAAGCTATAAAACCATATCTTAAAATCTCAAATCCAATAAGTTTCAAATCCATTTTATTACATAATTCTTAGAAGAATACTATTTAAAAATCATCTTAAATTTATCTCCCAACCTTAACTTATTAAAAATCGTTTTAAAAAATCCAATTAAAATATAATTTAAATAATACTTAACCATATTATATTTTAATAAAAATAAAACTTTATTATTAAACAAATTTATACATAGCTTACAATCAAGAACTTAACTATATATAAAATAGCATTTATATGATATCTAAATTCAATTATATAAAACCATATATTTCATTCCCAAAAACCAAAGAAATCATTTTCAAAATATTTATATATAGACTAATGGTGTCTGTATATAATTTTCTATCCTATGGTCAAGTGATACGGATATTTATCATTTCAATCCGCAATTTAAATATATATATATATATATGGGTATATATCATTTCAACCCGCAATCCCAAATTCAATTCAATGAAAATCGCTTGGGTTTATCGTTTCAAACCATAATGAATTCTATACTAACAGGGAACTTGCAGAGTGTTAACAGATATAATAATATAACAGGCATATATCATCAATATAAATAATAGATAATGGTGTCAGATGTCATAGGTGAAGAGATACAGATAATAGCACATATATAGCAATGTAACTAACAACAACATATCTCAATTGTCATTTCAATTGAAATCAAATTTAATAAATATAAGAACATAAATCGTAAGTGATTGCTCACTTTTCGAGGCTAGAGAGGACAGACAATGAAATTGTGTTACGAAATGCAAGTACGACTTTCAAAGCAAAATTAGATTGACACGAATTCGATGAACCGAGCTGATAAAAGAAATTGATGAAAACAAATTGAATCAGAACTGGATCGATAAAGATAAATGGTACAAATGAACTCATATATAACTATATATATAAGTAATAGTTTATATTCAAACACATTTCATGTTGAATATATATGTATTTCAAATTCTATCATTCAAATTGAAAATACAAATGTAAATATCAACATACATACGTAATATATTTAAAAATCAATATGACCTTAAAAAGCATTCATTTGAAAAAAATCAAATCTATGTCAAAATACATATATATTGTAGAAAAATCTATAGGTGTTTTTGAATCAAAACATTCTTATATATAAAATATAATACGACCCAGACATAAATAAGCATCATTACAGGCTGTGCATATATAAATATATACATATATATATATATACACACACATATATACATAAAAATTTCATGTTGAATATATATGTATTTCAAATTCTATCATTCAAATTGAAAATACAAATGTAAATACCAACATATATACGTAATATATTTAAAAATCAATATGACCTTAAAAAGCATTCATTTGAAAATAATCAAATCTATATCAAAATACATATATATTGGAGAAAAATCTATAGGTGTTTTTGAATCAAAACATCCATATATATATAATATAATATGTCCCATATTGACAGACATAAATAAGCATCATTGCAGGCTGTGCATATATAAAAATATATATATGTATTTAACGATATACATAACTATATATATTTTAAACTACACTTTGTAACAAAATATTCTATAGACTCATGTAGGTGCACGCAACGATATACAAAATTATATACTGACATATATGAGGTGTAAATATATATATATATATATATATATATATATCTGTGTGTGTGTGTGTGTGTGTGTGTGTGTGACTTACAGACCCAATATAACATATATTCTTAAATGATATATAAATTATAGAAATTGATGTCCTATATATATATGTTTATAAATAAACAAGTCAACATATATGTTATCTGTAGAATCAAACAAGAACTGGAAAATATTTCAAAATAAATATATGAATCCATATATATATAGCCTACCGACTTATATATTTAAGAACAATCAAAATAGTTTGCAAACTTCCATAAATAAAGCAATAGATAGATATAATACTAATAAAAGTTTACACATACCAAAGTATAGGTATATGTATGACTAACGGTAACAAAATTTTATAAACTCCTATATACCTACATACATATACATACTTTATAAAATATAAATGGTGATATGCTACAGATAAATATTATGCATACAAAATATGCACTCCTATACTGACCATGTCTTTATAACAAAACATAAAACAGTAACATATGTAGACCACGTATATTCTTCTTTATAAATCGTAAAATAGATTTTATAACATACACACAAAACTACAAACATATATATACCTTATAATATACTATATATTTACTATTTAAGAAAACATATCCTAAAGATAATATTTATACTATGCGAACACCCTTAATATGAACAATATATACTGACAGACCAAAATTAATGTGAGCTAACATATCAATATAATATATAACTATTTTTAAACTTTACACCATAAACTGATAATTTATATAATGTATACCCTTACATAAAACATATATCCCATACATATATACAGATATACCGAACATAAAAATATTATAACATAACAATGTAAAGTAAAATATATAACAAAACACCTAGACATATATACTTTAAAATGCTATACAAAATCTATACGCATACATGAATTATAAATATATTAATATAGAGAACAAACTGTTTACAAAATGATACACACTTACAGAAACGTATGGTTGGAGTCACGGCCGACAGAGAAGAGGAGGGTAGGCACGAGATGGGAAAGCTAGGAGGAGTGGTGGGTGACGAGGTCTGGGGTGGAAAACGTGGAGGAAGGGGAGGTGCAGTTGCTTGACGTGGAGTGAGTTTGAGAGGAAGACAAAGCAATAATTAAAGCTTTCTTTCTTTTTCTCAAAACAAAATGAAAGAATGGGAGAGAGAAAAATATGAAGCCATAAAATTTTGAAACCTAAAGAATATAAAAAGTCGGTAGGTTTGAATTCAAGGCAACAATTAAAAGCTGATGACAGTTTGATTTCGAACGGCGGAATATTGAAAGTTAAAAAGAACCAGAATTCACAAAAACCGGTACCGATACGGTTACCGAAGTTTTTACAGATTCTACTGCGCACCGGACTTCAAAACATGAAGTTGAATGTACCGCAGACATTAGCACGACGAGATGATCAAAACGGTATACAGACATCAATGGTACGATCATCCAATCAAAAGTCGATAATCGGTACCGAAAAGTGCTGCTAATTTGTCAGAAATAAGATGAACCGAGCAATAGAAGTCCAAATTTAGAGAAACGAAATATGTCGTATCACTTAGAAAATGATTTACAAATTTTCTATAGAAAATATTCAGGTTTGGAAAACATTTTGTTACCATCGGTTTTTAACTGATATAAATTGAAATAAAATTATACTAGAAAATAAACTTCCTTATTATCCGATGAAAATTTACCGGTTGCTATGTTATATTAGACGTATTCCAAATATTAAATTTTATTTCAAAATTCCATTATTTAAAATTTCACAAAAATTCAATTAAATATATTATTAAATCTAATAAAATTTTACAGGTCGTTACAACTATTTTTCAAAATATTAACTTTTTCATATAATTTAGAATTTTTATTTTTTAACGTACAGTTCTAATTATTGACAAGAAAATTTTGAGATTCTGAATTATCTAAAGAGGATTGTAATTAATCATTTTGTCTATTCAAATTAAAATTTGTTTTGGAAATTTTTCTTTTTCTTTTTCAAATAAGGTGTTTTGTTCGTCTACTAATTCTTTAAGAGTTATAAAATTATATTTTAAAACACCAAGTTAATTTTCAAATTTAAATTTCTCATTTTTCAATTTCTCATTTTCAACTTCGATAGATTTCATCTTTTCTAAAATAATAAAATTAAGCTTTGAGATCTTATCGCTTATATTAATTAATTCATTATTTTTGTTTATTGAAATTTGTAAATCAGAAAGTACAATTTTATAGTCCTTATTGATGGATCTGACAGAGATTTTTCTGGTTGTATTTCAAATGGACCTTTTTTGGCCATTATTCTATGATGTTGTGACAATCAATTGAATTTCAAGCTCTGATACCAAATGAAAGTGACTAAGAGTCGTGTAATATGGAATATTAACTGAATTATTTACATGTGTGGAATAAAAATATAAAAGTAGAATAATGCAGTAAATGGCACTAGAGATTTTATACTGGATCGAACTTCCCGTTCTACGTCCGATCCCAGACTCCTTTTGGAATTCAACTATCAACCCTCACTTAACCCGAAGGGGCATGTATTACACCACCTAAGCAACCGAACATTATATCAGCCACCTAAGCAATAGAACAACACATCAACCACCTCAGAAATCGAATATGACTTCCAATACAAATAGTAAAATTGTTTCTGATTAAGTATGCTCTTGAATAGCACTGATAAGTCAATAACATACACCCTTCCTATTATCATCTCCTTTAAGGTATATTGTATAATTCATGAAGATAGAAAGTTTATTAAATCATTAATGAAGTTTGCTTGAATGAACAAGTGATTAGAATGAAATAAAGAAAGCAAATGACAAGATAGTTTAGGTAATAAAAATGAGAATTAGAGTCAGAAATTGGTGATTAAAATAATGGATTTCAAAGCAATATATAATGACTAAGAGTTGCAATCGTTCATGAAAAGTAGCCATGAAAGAATATGGAAGCAACTCCTGAATCAAGAGTTGTTTCTATTCGTTGAAATGAAGTGTCTTTTCAAAATATAACCATTATGAAGATTCAACCATCTGAATGGAGCAACTCAGTCAACTGAATCAATTTAAAGTCAAAATAGCAAGAAAACAGAGTAAAAAGACACTATTCAACTAGCTGAAATACAAGGTTAGCCATCTACATATTTATATCAACTTATGCAGATGCACAGTATTCTGCCGGCGGACATATGCCATTCAACCAGCTGTTTTTATTGTTTTCTAGCTTTATCTAAATATTTTGAAAAAAAATTGTATTGTATGTGTGCATACACTACTTCGGAGGGATTTTAACGTATATTTACTACTAAACTTAGACCTTAAACTTAATATTTTGCTAAAGCTTCAATTCAGAATCTGGCCTTCAAATTGTTATACTATTTCCTTTGAAAAAACAATATCTTCTCCTGCAAGTTTAGTTAGATCTAACGATATATTTACTTATACAGTTATCATAATCAAAGCACCAAAATTTGAGGTTCTAACATGAACATTAGTCTAGGGTGTAGTCCCTGCACGCATAGAAATTAATAAATGCACACACACACACATATAATATATATATATATATATATATATATATATATATATATAGACACACACACACACACAAAAGCACTTATAACATATAATTGTAACATATTGATTGCATAATTAGTTAAGTTAGTAATTGTTATTTAAATCCCCCTTTGGAAAGTAATTAATAAGGCAAATAAGAAGGATTTCTTACAAGGCCTGAATAATGAATATGGTGAGAAGTGTGATGATAGACTTAGAGAGTGTTATGAAATATGACTAAGTTATAGGGATGCAAGGTTAGTCAAAAGCATACAAATGTCTATATAGCTAATTCTGGCTAACAGTAGTGTGACTCTGGGGTTGATGTAAGACATCGCCTATAATAAGTAACCACATATGACGCCAATTTAGTCCCAAATTTTTTGGGTAAATCTACGCGGCTAATCTGGCTACCAGTTCCTACGTGTGACGACCCGAAATTTTTAGATATTCGAAATTGGAATATTTAATTGATTTTAAATATTTTAAAGTTATCTTAACTTGAATTTCAAATATCACTGTTTATTTGGCAATTAAATTAGTAAATTAATAATTTGAAAAAGGGTTTAAATAGTTGAATCTAAAGTTTTAAGCCGGTTAAATATAATTCAAAGGCGTGTAAAATTTATATTCATAATACTGAAAGTGATAGAACATTTAAAATTAAATTTGAAAATGATTTTTTCAATTTTGAATTTATATCGTTTAAATCGATATTCAAATTAGCCTTCCAAGATACAGTCTCGGAATTCGACGAAACTAGTTCCATTGAATGTGTAATAGTGTGCTATTATCGGATTTCAATTTTCACAGTGTTTGGTGTGATCGTTTTGTCGTACGATAGGTAAATGCGTTGAAAATTTATATCAAAATTTAATATTATAACTGGTCCGAAAAGCTATCTTCTCCATACGATCAAATTTGGCCTCGAAACCTTTTCCATTGCGTTCTTAATAGAGGTATAGCCTTATGAACGCCTGACAACATGCCTCGATAAGAGGTCGATATTTTTGGCTCGATTTCGAGAAGTTTAATTCAAATTTAAATTAAGTTTGATATTTTGACCAGTCAAAAACAAAATATCTATGATTCAACACGTTGCCAGCTTTTTAACATTTGTCCCTCCCTGAGACACATGTCTTTAAAAATGATATGTGGTCCCCTTCTTTTTTCTCATGGAACTGGAAATAATAATAAAAAATTAAAACAATGGCAACTCTGTTTTTCTATTCGAATTTGTCCCTAAAAATTCAATCAAGCTCAGAAAAATAGGATGAGGAAAAAAATTAAACTTGCCTCTGAGCCCTAGGTGATTCGATTTAGTACAAACGGGAAGGCATCAAAACATGGGTGATTTACTAAGATCAAATCAAGAAGAAAAGAAATCAATGGTGTCAAAGAAGATGGAGCAAATTCAAAAAACCCATGCATCCAAACAAAGTGTACTTCGATTTCGTGCGGCCACGACACCGGTTTCTCCTGTAGTTTCTGAAACTATCGAACTTATCAAGCTCACTTACCTCAATGGCAACAGCTGGTTGTGGAATGTTGATGGAGTTAACATATTGGTGGATCCAAATTTAGTCGAAAATCTTGATTTTGGGATACCATTGCTCTATGATGCTACTAAAAGGTACATAAAAACTTCCGGCTTGAAGATTTACTTGAGATCGATTGTTTAGTGATAACTTAAAGCCTTGACGATCACTGTTGTGTGGAAACTTTGAAGCCTCTTTCTTAAAAGGTTCCAGATCTATGAGTGGTGTGTACACCAAATGCCGAGGCAATATCGCGTCCTCTTTTCAGGAATGTTACTTATTTAAAATGACCTCAAAGCTGTGAGTTAGATAGCAAGAATGCCGGGGCAATATTGCGTCCTCTTTTTAGGAATGTTACTTATTTAGAACCATCTCAAAGCTATGAGTTAGATAGCAAGAATAGGACAAAACTCAAATCAACAACTACAGGCCCTGTATTAGGCCCTCTTTGGCAGCGGCCGAAAAATAGGTACATAATTAAAAGTAGTAAAAATCCTCTATCTCTTTACTATGAACCCTACTATGTATATGATTGGTCATTTCTGCAAAATTTACCAAGCGATGTAGTCATAACACCTTTAACAATTGCTCCCGCCTTCACTTTGGTATCTAGACAAGAAGATGCAGTTAATCTTGCCAAGCTACTTCAAGCAAAGTATGTAGTTCTGATGAAGAATGGTGACCAAGATGGCAAAGGAATATTGACAAAGACCATAAGTAGTGAGGGAACAGTTGAATCATTCAAGGTCAAGATAATGGAGAAACGAGCCGGGTTAGATCGGAGTGCATATAAAATCAAAGGCGAGTTAATCTCACTCATTTGGATTATTATTTAAATTTAAATAGTTAAGTTTAATATTTGGTTAAATTATTGAATTAGTTGGATGTGTTATATTATGTAGTAATATATGTATATTGGAGTGAATGATTCCCGCATTATATAGCGGATGAGACCCTATGCGTCGCATAATAACGGATGACATGATATGACCCCTTATATTGCGATATCCGGCCTTGAAGCGGGATTGGTATTTTTATATTGTGCTAACATCTGTGGATGCAGGGAAACAGGTTGGAGGGATCCAACTAGATTCCTCAAAATTATTTAAATTTTTAATATTCGTTGATATGGTTTATTTGATAATCAGTGATAAATTATATTGGTAATTGAAATTTTGGATGCTATGGTTTGACTGAATATATTTATGTAAACTGAGTTATCAAATATATATATATATATATACATATATATATATATTGGATTTTTGAGGGAAAACAAAAGGAGAATTTTTTCGTAAATAATTATAAAGGTTTGGATAAATGAATTGGAAAAAAAGTTGATTTTTAAATTCTAATAAATAAATCCAAGTTTGGAAAAGGAGATTTTTGAATAAATGGGAATAAGTGGATTTTTAAAACTTAAGTGGTATTTAAGGAGTAAAAGATTTATTAAATTCAAATTTTAAATGGTTTAAGAAGAAATAAAAGAAGAATTTGAAATAAATATGAAATTTGTATTTTCAGTTAAATAAGATTTTAAATCATAATAAGGAAGTTAAATCTGAAGTTAATGGGTTTTGAAATAAATTATGTAAGTAAAAGAATTTATTTTGAAATGGAGTAAATTTGGAAATCGATTTGGATCTTGATAAAGTGTTTGAAACTGTGATTTAAAAGGAGGGAGACTATGGAATTTATAAACTGGGTTTATAAAGTGAAATAAAATATTAGTGGATATTTGAAAGTATAAATTCACGATGGGAATTTATAAAAGAATGGGTAATATATTCTAAAAATAAATAGTGGTTTATCATAAAGGTGTGGAAGAGAAGTGTATTTCCCTGAAAAGGCAAGTACGTTATCAAAGCAGATTGTTAGTATAAGTAAAAGTTTTAAAGTTTGTTTAAAGGAAAGTTTTTTAAGAAATTTTTATTTAAGTTGCTTAAATTTTATAAGTAAACATTTATTTAGATTAATTATAGTAGTAATTAATTGAAAAGTTTGACTCGTATTATGGTTTCAAGGATAATTATTAACATTTATATTTTATAAAGTAGATTTATTTAAAGATATTTCGGTTAAAGTTTTATTTGAAAACTTGCATAGAATTGCATGACTCTTATTTTAAAAGTTTAGTTTGGCTTGACTTTTATTTTAAAAATTAGTTTTATATTTGATAAAGTAGTTTTATTTTAAATATTTTTAAAGTGTATATTTTTGTATAAAGTGTTTAAGTAGTTTTAATTTAAATGTTTTAAAGTATATGTTAGAATAAAGTGATTTAAAATCTAAAGTATTTGGGCTTGGTGATTTTCAGTGGAAATAAATGATATATGTGCAATTTATTTCGTAAGAGAAAGGTGATTTGAAACTATTTTCAAAGGGTTGAAGTAGGGTAAATAGCTTGCGAAGTTATTCTGAAATGAAAAAAAAAACGTTATTTAAAATCTGATGATTGTTTGTGGATGTTATTTGATAGATAAATAATCGACTACCAATATTGGGCAATGCGCTGATCATTTCGAAGAGACCAAGAACGGAATTTATTTCACAAAAACCACTTCGATCCGGTTTGAATGTTTTCGTGAGTAAGACAAGAGCTTGGAGTCGAAGATGGAGCAGTGAAGTGCAAGGGCTAATCGCTACTAATCCTGAGGGTGATTCCAAAATGGATGTAGTAAGAGTTATGCCTTCGGTTCCGTTTGGACCCAAAACGGACTTGTATGGACGAATGTTTTTAGAATATTGTCCGGGGGACGACAAAATGTATGTGTGCTAAAAAGGTAACGCATAGTCTTGAGCCTCATCAATCGCGAATGGCTAAAACAGGAGAGGTGCACACAAGGCTAAGTGGATAGCAACCAATTTGGGTAAGGTCACCCCTGTCTAGATGTCCCTTTATTTCGACGGTGTTGGCGGTTGCTGATCCCAACCGTGGGGTGAACTTATTCGGACTATCCAGTAAGGGGTAGCTCCGGTCTTGAGATGGAGGGAATTAGGGTGGATCCTCGGTACGGTGATCTAGACCATGTATTGCGACGGGTAGTACCCCAATAGCCCTGTGATTGATGGAAATCCATTCTCCCTACGTGCCTTTACGGATTTTGTTTATAGAATCCACTTTGTGATTAGTAGCTGGAATTTAATACTATAAAAATTCCGACTATTTGAATAAGTATTTGTATATAGACACTATTATAATATCAGAGGATTCTATAAGAAATGTTTTGGTTATCGTAAGGTAAAAACTTGGCATGTTTACTTGTGGCGTGGTCTTACGAGATACCTTTAATTTCAAACGATTTCGAAAACCTTAATAATCCAATTGAATGTGTTTTCTCACGCTGGTTTTCCAGACTGACTCGGGTGTTATTCAACTATAATGCTCGGGTCAGATCGAGTTTATAGCGTCAGATTTTGGATGGACTGTTGTGGAGCTCAAGAGACAAGCTGAATGACGAGGCGTATTTTCCGTAGATTCATATATTTTCGCTATGCAGTGTAAGCTGTATATTCGGCTTTGGAAGGACGAGATATTATATCTGTCCTGAATCGTGATGTTGATTGTGTTGTACTGTGATGATGTAATGCACAACACATATAGTTCATTTATTTTTAAAGATTAGTCATTTATCTATTATATATTGTTCCATTGCGTTTGTGAGATTTTGGCGTTGTTTTCTATTTCCTCTTCTACTTCCTTCTTCTTCACCCCTAATGGTTCAATTTTTTGGCATTCGATTGTTCGGCATTTGATACAATGGACGTATTGATGTTGATTTTCGGACGTCGAAAAATTGGGTCATTATAGTTGGTATCAGAGCGAGGTTAAGCGAGAACCATAGCTCTGGTGGGAATTACTCATTAGAAATAGAGTCCGTAGTACTCTAGAATGAGTTTGAGAGTATTAATAGATATGATCGTGTATTTATTAGTGAATATAAAAATTATTTTTATATTGTGTTGATTTATCGGTTGAATGCTTATGAATTCAGGTCGATATGTGGGACGCCACGTCATCGATAGGGGTTTCTAAACTCTTAAACAAGATAAACCGACACAATATTGTTTTAAAATAGCGTAAATGAAATAATTTTACTTGAATTATTTTTCTATATAAAAGAAATAATTTTCTGTAAATTATTATAGTTATTTTGTAATTGCTTGGTTGTTAGAAAGTGATACTATTAAAAAATTATCATTGATGTGTGGAAATTGAAAAAAGAAAATAGTATTATAACCAAAGTTAAGGAATAATTTATAAAACAGAATAAGATTTGTAAATGTGAATTATAAGTGTGATTTATAATTTAAATAAAATTCCAGAGTAATATTGAATATGAATTGAAGGAATTTGGAATTTAGAATTTTGGGAAAGTTTAAATTCATTTGAGTTTGAAAATGATTTTCAATGGTTTTGGAGGAGTAATGGTGATATTACTTGAGAAATATTTTGGATTGGATTTGAAATCTGGTGTGATTTGGAATTTAAAAATATTTGAAGGGTTTTGAAAAGATAAAAGCATTGAACTCTTTTCGTTCATTGAAAAATAATTTCGATGATGACTGCAGCATCATCGATGTTTATTTTCGAGTTTCCAAAAGAGAAATTACTACTACATTGTTTTAAAATGGAGTGTTTGAAAAATAAAGTTTGGTTTTAAAATTCAAAGGATAATCTAATACCAAAGGATTTTGGATATAATTGATTTCAAAATGATCTTGAAATACTTAAATGATTGTTGTAGACTCTGGAATTGGAATAAAATATTTTGAGTGTTTAAGTAGTGGTTTGAACTCTGGAAGCTTGACTAAAAATGTTTATGGATTATAAACAGGTTTGGAAATTTATAAGTTTAGAAATTTGCCTGGAATGGAATTAACATGTAAATAGTAAATAAAAGTAAGTGTGGAAACAAAATAAGCTGAAAGATAAGCTAATTAATTGAAGTAAATTAAAAGAAGTTCGCCAATATAAGGTAAATAAGTTAGAAAACTTATAGAAGCTTGAAAGCTAAATTAAATTAGAGTGTAACCAAACCAAGTTAAATAAAAAGTGAATGTTGAGGAAATAAATCTAAGTAGGCTAAATAAAATAAGCTATTGAAAATAAAATTTATTAGTTGGAAATGAATTTGTGAATGAATAGATGAATTTATATTTGTAAGTAAATGAAATTGAAATTGGATATTGGAATTAAAATTGAATGGTGTTAAATGAAGTAAAATGGAAAATATAGTTGAGTTGGACTAAATAAAACTAAAGATCGAGAACAAAAATTTGTAAGTAAACTAATTGATTTAGTGGGTATGTAAATGAACTAGAATTGAATATTGGAATGATATTTAATTTTAATTGGGTGGAGTAAAATAAAATGAAGCTAAAAGATTAATTTGTAGTAGAATAGAATAATAAAGTCCACTAAGACTTAAAATAAATTAATAAGTGAATCTAACTAAAGAAATGATTAATTAAATATGGTTCGAAATAAGATGAATAAAATTCAATATTTAAAAATGAATGGTAAATTGGATTCAGATGAAATTGAAAATGCAAAATTGAATGGAAATGGATATATAACTCATTAGTGAAGTAAAAATAAATATTTAAGTATAAAATATTTATATTGAACTTAAAAAATGAATGGTGAAATTCTTAAGTAAATTGGGTATTGGAAATATAGTAAGTAATATTGGAATGGAAATTAAGTAAAGTGGTGAAATGAGATAGTTGTGGACAAGAGAATGGAAACCAAAATAATGTGAATAAAAGAGAATTGATATAGTAAATAATCGATGGATATAAATATGTAAGATGTACATATATTATTTTATTCGCATAGTGATTTGATCCAGATTCGAGCACAAGAAATTCGAGGTAGTTATACCGATCCGAGTTGGGATTTTTCACTCGATTTTCAACTGTGAACTTTGGATATGGATTTTTGATTGATTTTGGAAATTCTCTATCATAGTTTGTGGCTATGTAAGGAGAATGACGGTTTCTGATCAAGGAACCAGATCTGAGTCCGCACTAGGAAATCGGGTGGACGACACTAGTTTGGAAGTGAAATTATGTGATCAAGTGAGTGATCGAATTGGGTATTGCGTATGAATGATATATATGCGTCGTACGGATGTGAATGAAATAGATATGAAAACTTTTGTAAAGAAATGTGTAAAGCGATTTTGAATGTTGTAATTGAACATTATTGCTTAGTGGGATACAGGTGTTTAATAGCAAAAAGGGAATTGGGATTTTTGATTTTTGAAGATAAATTGAAATTTGCTCGGCAAAGGTATATATTAGAATTTCTGTATGAATTTTGATGATTTTCTTGTCTAGCCACTTGGCATTTTGTTTTATTTTGAAATCTGGGGGCCCGCAGAGGCATTTTGTCATTGTACCTAGCTAGCCGTGCAAAGGAGACGCTGGCGAAATCTTTTCAAAAAATTTAGGAAGTTAGAATATTTTTTTAGAAATTTTGATAAATTTAAATTTAGTTTTAAATTTAAGTTTGAGTGGTTGGGTAAGAGATATTGGTGGGAATCTATGGAAGAAGTTTGGAAAGTTAGTAAGGGTGATAATATCTTTGTTAAAAAGATGGTTTGGGTATTGTTGAAAACCGTTTGGTTTTGGAAAGTTGATAAAAACTATTTGGATTGAGAAAATAGTTAATGGGTTAAGGATTCCTCCTCTTAACTAGTAATTTCGGGGACGAAATTCTTTTAAGGGGGGTGGAATATGACGATCCGAAATTTTTGGATATTTGAAATTGGAATATTTAATTGATTTTAAATATTTGAAAGTTAGCTTAACTTGAATTTCAAATGTCACTATTTATTTGGCAATTAAACTAGTAAATTAATAATTTGAAAAAGGGTTTAAATAGTTGAACCTAAAGTTCTAATCCTGTTAAATATAATTTAAAGTCTTGTAAAATTTATATTGATAATACTGCAAGTGATAGAACTTTTAAAATTAAATTTGAAAATGATTTGTTCAGTTTTGAATTTATATCGTTTAAATCGATATTTAAATTAGCCTTCCGAGGTATAGTCTCAGAATTTGACGTAACCAGATCCATTGGATCCGTAATAGTGTGCTATTATCGGATTTCAATTTTCGTAGCGTTTGGAGAGGTTGTTTTGCCGTACGATAGGTAAATGCGTTGAAAATTTATATCGAAATTACTTCTATAATGTTTGCAGATGATGTCATGGTATTTACCAAACCAGAGATATCCTCCTTGGATGGTACCATGATAGCACTGCAGGCCTTCCACTGTATGACTGGGCTTACCATTAACCAAGCCAAATCGTCTCTGCTTGTTACTGGAGTTAGTGAACTGCATGCTACTGCCCTCCAACAACATTCTGGATTCTCTTGTATGGAAAATGACATGATGTACCTTGGTCTCCCATTAATTTCCAAAAGGATATCTAAAGCTGACTGTTTACCTCATTACTTCAAAATTTCCTCGGTAATGTCTACATGGAATAATAGGAACTTGACTCAAAGTGGAAGGCTTGTTATATAATAAAATCTGTTGTCTTTGCCTCCATTGTTTACTAGGCTCGCACCCTAATTCTCCCCAAGAAACTATTGCATATGCTAAGGTCTGCCATGATCAGATATTTTTGGACAGGCGGTATTCATAACAGGAAGTTAGTGCCTTGTTCCTTTTCTAAAATTGAGTCTCCCCTGAGATTGGGAGGGCTTGGAGTATTTGATGTTAGGAAATGGAACATAGCTGCTATGAGTAAACATTTTAATGCCCTTATCAACAAAAAAGGTGGCTTATGGGTTGACTGGTCATGGCAATACAATATAAAGAACAAGTACTTCTGGAGCATGGATATCCCTCAAGTTTGCAGTTGGACATGGAGAAGTTTACTAAATCTCAGAGTAATTTTCCTCCCCATGATACTATATCCCATGAATGCTAGCAATGATGTTAGCTTTTGGCATGATCCATGGATTAGTAATGGTCAAATCCTTTCCAAAATATGTGATCACTATCAAATGACACAATCTGGTATCCACTTTCATGCTAAAGTGAAGGACTTTCTGCATCATAATCAAATACAGTTGCCATATAACAGTAATCAGGTGATTAGGCACCTATGGAGAGAAATTCAGCAAATAACTTTTAATACTAATCAGGTTGACACTGTAACCTGGCTTAAGAAGACTCATACAGTTGCTGCAGTTTAGAAATTCGTTAGTTCCAGTGTGTCTCTGCCTGCTACCAAATGGTTAGCTATTATTTGGTCAGCTGACTCTTGTCCTAAGGACAACTTAATGATGTGGAAAGTCATCAACCAAGCTTTAGTAACCAGATGCTTGTTGAATAGTTATGGAATGACATGCTATGCTGAGTGTATTTTCTGTAATCAACATGATGAAACTACTAAGCATCTGTTTTTTGGATGTCCTGCCCTTCAATTCTTGATGGATAAGATAAGCTACATAACTTGTTTTAATCTGTCTTGTTCAATCTCAAGTATACAATGGAGTATAATCTATAAAGCAACAAAGTGGACAAATGTGCAAGGCAGAGCACTTGCAGTATGTTTGAAAGTGTGTATGTCAGTTATATGGAGAGAGAGAAATGCCATAATCTTTGATAAAGTTAGAAGAAATGATGATCTGGTATGGGTAGAAGTTAGAACCAGAACTTATAGGCAACTTCAAAATAGTCCAAGTGTTTTTCATCAATCCCTGATTGATGCCTGGACTTGAATTTGCTGTTCTTTCTTGCTTGTTCTATGTATTTTCCTTTCTTTTTTCTGTTGTACTTTTTTTGTTGTTCTTTGCAATAAAACTGGTAGGGGCCAGTTAACCCCGCTGGCTTTGCTAAAAAAAAAAATTATATCGAAATTTAATATTATAACTAGTCCAAAAGGCTATCTTCTCCATACGACTGAATTTGACCTCGAAGCCTTTTCTGTTGCGTTCGTAATAGGGGTATAACCTTATGAACGCCTAGCGGCATGGCTCGAAGGGAGGTCGGGATTTTTGGCTCGATTTCGAGATGTTTAATTGAAATTTAAATTAAATTTGATATTTTGACTGGTCAGAAACAAAATCTCTATGATTCAACACGTAGCCTAATTTTTAACATTTCCCTCCCTAAGACATGCTTCTTAAAAATAAAGATATGCGATCCACGTCTTTTTTCTTACATAACCGGAAATAAAATAAAAAAAGTAAAACAATGGCCACTCTGCTTTTTTATTCGAATTCGCCCCTAAAAAAAATATATCAAACTTGCCTCTGAGTGCTAGGTGATTCGATTTAGTACAAACGCGAAGGCATCAAATCATGGGTTATTTATTAAGATAAAAATCAAGAAGAAAAGAAATCAATGGCGTAAAAGCAGATGGAGCAAATTCATAAAATCCATGCGTCAAACAAAGTGTACTTCGTTTTAGTGCGGCCACGACACCGGTTTCTCCTGTAGTTTCCAAAACTACCGAACTTATCAAGCTCACTTACCTCGAGGGCAACAGCTGGTTGTGGAATTTTGATGGAGTTAACATATTGATGAATCCCATTTTAGTAGGGAATCTTGATTGTGGGATACCATTGCTCTATGATGCTGCTAAAAGGTACATAAAAACTTCCGTCTTGAAGATTTACCTGAGATCGATTGTTTAGTGATAACTCAAAGCCTTGATGATCACTATCGTGTGAAAACTTTGAAGCCTCTTTCTGAAAAGGTTCCAAATCTACGATTGGTGTCTACACCTAATGCCGAGGCAATATTGCGTCCTCTTTTCAAGAATGTTACTTACTTAGAACCATCTCAAAGCTATGAGATAGATAGCAAGAATAGGACAAAACTCAAATCAGCAACTCCAGGCCATGTACTAGGCCCTCCTTGGCAACGGCCAGAAAATGGGTACATAATTAAAAGCAATAAAAATCCTCTATCTCTTTACTATGAACCCCACTTTGTATATGATTGGTCATTTCTGCAAAATTTACCAAGTTGATGTAGTCATAACACCAATTGTTAAACAGTTGTTACCCATCTTCACTTTAGTCTCTGGACAAGAAGATGCAGTTAATCTTGCCAAGCAACTTCAAGCAAAGTAAGTAGTTCCGATGATGAACGGTGACCTAGATGGCAAAGGAATATTAACGAATATCATTAGCAGTAAGGGAATAGTTGAATCATTCAAGGTCAAGATAATGGAGAAACGAACCGGTTGGATCGGAGTGCAAATAAAATCAAAGGTGAGTTAATCTCACTCATATGAATTATTATTTAAATTTAAATAGTTAAATTTAATATTTGGTCGAATGATTAAATTGATTAGATGTGGTATATTATATTATATAATAGTATATACATATTGGAGTGATTGATTCCCGCATTATATAGCGGATGAGACCCTATGCGCCGCATAATAGCGGATGAGATCATATGACCGCATATACCGCGATATCCCTCCTAGAAGCGGGATTGGTATTTTTATATTGTACTAACATCTGTGGATGCCGGGAAATAGGTTGGAGGGATCCAACTGGATTCCTCAAAATCATTTAGATTTTTAATATTCTGTGATATGGTTTATTTGATAATATGTGATAAATTATATTGGTGGTTGAAATATTGGATGTTATGGTTTGACTGAATATATTTGGGTATACTGAATTATAATATATATACATATATTGGATTTTTGAAGGGAAATAAAAAGGAGAATTTTTTTGTAAATAATTATAGAGGTTTGGATAAATATTTGGAAAAAAGTTGATTTTTAAATTCTAACAAATAAATCCAAGTTTGGGAAAGGAGATTTTTGAATAAATGGGAATAAGTGGATTTTTAAAACTTAAGTGATAT